>JAGPOW010001625.1:380881-420984 GCA_030014935.1 Caiman crocodilus
AAAAAAAAAAAAAATCAAATGGCATCTGAAGAACTAGCTCATTATAATTTGGGAGTCTGATAGCAATGCTGGCCTGGTTTTCAGCAGACTGCACATTTAACTATGCATCTCCTTTGTAGACAAGATACTGTATTTGTCTGCTTGACAGACCATGGTACTCTTGTAAGTTTTTCTTAATTATGCTTTTATGACAAGGCAGTTCAACTGACAGCCTGTGGGTCACATACAGCCTGCAAAGGACTAAGTTGCGGTGTGGACCCTGGACACCAGCTCATAAAACCCTCCATTGCTTTTGTTATGACAGCAGATGGAGTTTCCAGGCTGTACTTCCCTCCTCTGACTTTCACTGTGGGGCAAGGCACAGCACACAGCTTGGAGAGGTAGGGATACTTAGTGTAACAGTCGGGTGGGGGGAGCACTTAGGCAGGTGTGCAGTGCAGCTGGGGGAGGGAGGAGGGGCAACAGAGATGCTGTATGAGCAGTGTGGGGGGGGACAGGACTGGGCAGTAATGGCAGGGGGAAGGGTGCGTTTTTGCAGCCCATGGCTTAGACTGGTGAGTCCCACAAGCACATGGTACATGGTACAGCAGAGGCCGGGGGGGGGGGGGGGTGCATAGCATGCAGGTGCATGATGCAGCAGTTTGCAGGGAGAGGGAGCACAGGTACACAGTGCCAGTAGTGGGGATGGGGTTGCATTGGCATGGTGTGTGGCCATGGGGCCCAAAGCTCATGACAGCCACTGCTGGTGCTGCCCATAGGGCATTCAGCTGCAACCTCTCAGAAGCTGAACAACCCTGCTGTTATAAAATATTTTTATGATAGTAGAGGATGCCTCAGTTTCCCTTAGTTGACTGTATGCCATTATATACCAAGGAAGAATAAGTTAATTTTGACCTGGATAAGACCTATAAGAAAAGGTAGGTTTCTGCAAGCAACTGTCTCAGTTACTACAGAACAAGCCATTAAGGATATAGGGGACCAATAAAGGCTTAACAAAACACTGCTGAATTTAGACTTCACAACCTGGATATCCCCTGCTGTCCCAGGGAAGCCATCAAAGCACCACACCCACATTCCCTTTAGAACTCGCTGACAGACTCCCAGGGTGTGAACAGACACCACAACTGACCTCATTCTAAAAATGTCACTGATTGGGAACTGATTCAAAACTGTCCCTGGACAAAGGTGTCCAAACATACAATGTCAAGGGTTCCAAGTAGGATTGTCACCTTTTAGGGACTGCACTGCTGCTGAAATGCCATTGGGGCTGGTAGAGTACCCAGACCATTATGCTTTCCAGGGGTCAGTGCCCAGTTTCTGCTAGAAAGGAAGGAAGACCCAAACTGGCTGGACACCAAGAAAGAGGAAGACCTCACTGCCCACAATTGCAATTTTCTGCTCCCCTTTCTCAAAAACACTGGATTAAAAAAGACTGAGTTTAATAAGAACACTGTTACACTGTACCAAAAATTGTAGTGGTTACCTGGGGGTGCACAGATGTGCATCTGTGAGAAGGAAACAGCCTGGACCCCATCCCTACTCAGTGGAGTCCCAGGCTCATTTGGGGCAGGATTGTGATGGAGGGTGAGAAGTTTCAGGTGCTGAGTGGGTGCCTGGAAGGACTGCCAAGACACTAGGCATGGAATGTTTGGTGCCCCCAACTAACATGGAACGGATTCACAGACGATCAGCTCAAAATAGCACTTTATTTTTCCAGTATGCTTCTGAAACATCCCAGGAAGTTTAAACCACTCTTACATGTTGCACACATCTAAATTCTTGGGGTTTAAAGCGTTTCTAGAATGTGTTGCATCTGTTTAAGTGTTACATCGGTCCACCTGCTCAGATGCACATGGGAGGGCACAAGAGTCAGGACTGAAAATCTCAAGCAAAAACAGCATAGTCTGGCTGACTTAAACTTGCTTAAGGTTTTGGTCTCCTGCTGGGGCACCAAGCTGGAGTATGAAGCCCTACTGGGGATGCATTTCAGTGGCAGCAAGGGAAGCAATAACTACATTAATTCCTGTGGCTCCCTGAGCTCACACTGTGGCTCAAGACTCTACAGCGGTTAACACTGCCACCACTCCTCTTGCTACTAAAGGTGCATCCAGATCTGACCAAGTAGGGGAGCAAAGAATTTTGACACCTCTGGTCTAGAAATTCCAACAAACTCTCTGCAGGCTAAATGTTGTCTTGTTTAAACAACAAAAGGGTGTTTTAGCAGCATCTTTTACAGGACCAACTGTATAGTTCTGAGAGATGCTAAACAAGCCTTTGGGCACAAAGTGCCCATCCTCAGGTCTAGCCCTATTGCAGTATTGTTTAACTAAGACTATCTACTTTGTTGCATATGACTTCAAAACCACAAAAAATAAAGTCTCTCTCTAAAAGTTGAGCCAGTGGCAGCTTACTGGGACAGGAGAGGAGGTGGAGAAGGACACAGCTTGAAGATAGTCAGGGGATAATGGAGTACAATGGTAAGATCTCAGTCTGAGGAAAGAAAGACTAATGCCCAAGCAAGAGCCCCTCTGAAAATATGTAACAGGCTACGCATTTCCAATTTACTCGCGAGTAAGATAAGCCTTTCACTAATTATGTACAGAATGAAAACAAAAATGTATATATGTACATCTGTATATTGTTTACTAAATTATCTGGTACCAGAAATGCCATTTAGGAATTGAAAAATAAGTTACAGTAAATGCAAGTGGTAAAGCTTGTTAAAAAAATTCAGTTCTTCATATCATTAGCATATTTTTATAGTGAAGGTCCACTTGAGACTCTTAATCCCGACTCTTATGCCCTCCCATGTGTATCTGGGGGTGTGGACAGATGTAACACATTCTAGAAACACTTTCAACCCCAAGAATTGAACTTTATTAAAATTGACTTACCTAAATTTAGCCGCCTTTAAAAAAAAGTCTGGTCTTTTAAATAGTTCTTACAAAATAAGGGGCTGTTCTGGTTCTGTATTATCTGTATAGGTCTTTGCAATGAAGAAGAAACTGGAATTCACATTACCTCACAATGTAAAACAGAAAAACATTCGTTTTTGGAAACTGTTTCAAAACAGAACGATTGTCATCGGGACAAAACTGAATGAAAAGACAAATTTGCCCAATGGAAAGAGAATTAAGCAGGCTATTAACGAAATTAGAAAAATAGATGGGGAAGTCCGCAGAGTTGTATATCCTCTAGAGAAGTGGTTTTCAATATCCACAAACAATGCCTAAGGAGTCCATGAAAGATAACTATGATCAACAAAAAGTATGTGAATACCTACACCTACAATCAAAGGAGGTCTGCACCCCCATTCAAAATTTTTTAGGGGTCCACAAATGAAAAAAGGTTGAAAACCACGGCTCTAGTCTAGAGGATAATATGAGGGCCTGCTAGGTCAGTTTAGAGGTCTTATTTTTCTTTTAGAGTGCGAAACTGCCATAAGAAAATCTGTCAGGAGAGATGGACATTGCACTTTGCATTTAACACCTTTGTTTCAGGAAAACCAAGGGTTTGAGTTACTGACTGCCAGCTCATTTAATATTGGTATACTGGACCTAGGCAGATTAGAACCACACCTAAAACAAAATTTAAAAGATATTAGGGGCTGCTGACAATATGAAAAGCAGTCAAGGAGTTAACTGGTCAGGTACAATAGTATAATGTCCTGGATAATTTGTATATTTCACACATAAGTACCTCCTCCACATACCTACCAGTAATTAAACAGCTTCATGTAGTATAAAGAGGATCTTTAGAAAGAATGCAGTCACTTTGCCTACTAGGTTATATTTCAATGGGAGAAGTTATATTTTTTGAAGAATTTTGGGGGTAAGGAAGAAATTCACTGTATTGCCTATTAAATGCGTTGTTTGACCAAGTCTATTAAAAATGGTTGCCAACATCTCAGCTATAGAATGAGAGACAAACATCTGACATCTTGGAAGCAGGCTGAGACCTATCAAAATAACAGTGTTACAATAAATTATATTGACATGGCAGAATTTTGAGCACCGTAGAACTCCCAACAAAGTGAAAACATTTTATCAGCCCTAAATAACCTGCCATTAACCAAATTTGGAGAAGATTTCAATTCCCAGTTTCAAGGCACTGAAATTACTTTGTAATAAAAATGACAGGTCAGTGGCATAAGAAAATCTTACCAATCATGATGAACTGGGAGTCTGGTGTAAATGATGCCTCCAGTGTGACAGCCTTACTGTTGTTATACCCCTACAATACAAATTAGTTAAATGCCTGTAAATCTGTAGTAAAAGACCTGTGAAACCTTTCCTCCAACTGAGGAACAGCCCCTTCCCCCCACCTCCCCTTGGTAGGGCAGAGTGCAGGGGAACAGGCTGTCTGTGAGCACCTGGCAGCTGCTGAAGAGCAGCAGTCACAGCCTCTCCCCTTTCCCCGCCTGCCCTGCAAGGGTGGCACCATCACTGGGAATTCACAACGCCCCTTGAACAGTTCCAAGGAGCCTCAGGATTGCTACAAGGGACAGAAGGAATTTGTACTGTTACTTGAGCACCCCTGAGAATCTCCAGGGCTGATCAAAGAATAGCAGGAAGCCAAAGCACCCTTTAAATAACATCAGATTTCCCCAGTACTGTTCAGAGGTCAGCAGGAAATGGAGCTACCCTTTGAACAGTTCCAAAGGAAACCAAGACTGTGAAGCAGTCACAGTGAAAAGGGCCCTTTAGGGCTCCCTGGCAGTTTGCCACCGCCACCACTCCCCACAATGAAGGAGGGAAAGGAAAGGACTGTGGAGACTGGGGATCCTAAAGCCCCCCATCTTGCTGTGTGTAATTAAACAAGCATGTAACCAAACAGTTGGGCTAGAAAACAGTGAAGCTGCTGTCTGAAACAGCTAATAGTTTATGGTGGAAACATCAGTTTTTTTCCAACAACAAGCTGTTTGAACACCTGTAATGTTTGCTTTTTGTGCCAGGAAAACACATTCCCTCCACAAAAAGAAATGTAAATACCTTCCCATGGCTAGTATCACTCAGCTAGCCCTGTAAAAAAACCTTCCAAATGCCTCAGAGGTGGGGATTAAGGATGGACAATTATTAATCCATGCTATCCAATGAGACTGGTTCTCCCTTATTATAGGCATTTGAAATCTACATAAATGAAGTTACAAATATTACAAGTAATATCTAAAAAAGAAGAGGAACAAAACTTTGAAACATCAAACTACAGTAAAAGCTCTGTTATCCGGCATCCCCTGGGAATGGGAGATGCTGGTTAATCAAATATTCCAGCTAATCAAATGTGCACCGTCTGGTGCATTCCTTGGCATCAGTGTGCCGGGGAACAGGGAGGGGGGCCCCGCACAGGTATCTTTTTCCTGTGCAGGCTGCTCTGCCCTGGGCTGAAAAAGTGGCAAAGAAAAACAGCTCATGGCGGGGATACAGGAAGTCCCTCGGAAGTGGTACTTCCAGTTTCACTTTTACCATGTCGCTGGGATGCCAGTTAATAGAGTTCTCTGGCTCAAAGTCCCAGTTAACACCGCTTTTACTGTATGATTAAGAAAAATCAGAGGGTCAGCTAGCAGCAATTCTCACCTGAATTGGTGCATCATGCCATCCATAGAGCAGAAGCTACCCTTAATTATTGCAAGCAAAGGAAGCACTGAAACCTCTGAACCCAATTTTGTACTCTTTCAAGCTAATAAATACAGTATGGTATCATCCCAAAGGACCCAACAAAAAAGTTCTGAGCAGGTAATGAACAAAGCATGCTCACCCCAAATGTATGCAGTACAGCTCCTTTGAAGGCATCAATCAGTCGAATGAATCCACCATTGGTTGATATAAGGATAAGTTTGCCATCATTACTGAACTTCAAACCTGTCCACTCACAGGTTCGATCATATTGCATCTTAAATGTTGCAAATGGACCCTTCAAAAAATGGAGTTGATTCAGACAGTGTACACTCCAAGCATTTACTCATAAGAGTCTACTTCAGGGGTGGGCAACTATTTTAGCTGGAGGGGCACTTAATGAGTTTAGGTGAACTGTTGAGGGCCACAATGGTAGCACCCCAACCCTTGACAAGTGCTGCATCCCCTGGTCACTGTCTTGGGACTTGTATAGTATCTCAAAAATAAAGTCTTACTCTTATATACTGTGTGTGGGATGTGGTTGGGGGGTGAGTATGTGTGTATAGTGAGTGGGTGCATATGGGGGGTGTGGGGTATCTTGGGGGTGTGTATATATGTTGGAGGGTTGTGGGGGGTGTGGGTTTGGTGGACCCCCACCCACATACCCCTCCGCCATGGCGCACAGCCCCTGCCTCTAGCAGTGGTGGCAGCAGCAGGCTCTCAGTGGTGCAGCTGCCTGGCAGCACATGGCTCCCAGCAGTTCCAGGAGCTGCATGTGGTGGCAAGGAGTGGAGCTAGGCCACCCCACCTCTATCGCACAGGGTGCAGGTACAGCTCCGGAGATTTGCCCACCACAGAGGAGAAGTCCTGTGTGATGGAGTCAGCTGCCTTCTCCACTCCCTACCGCCACATGCAACTCACAGAACTCTGCCAGAAGTGGCAAGGAGCCCAAGGCAGCAGGGAACAGGAAAGGCAGCTGGCTGTATTGGCTGGGGCTATCCTCAGGTGGTAGGCGAGTCCCAGGAGCTGCACAAGTCCTATGCACTAGAGGCAGACCGACCTGGCCCTGCTCTTTGCTACCACATGTAGCTCCCAAAACTGGCTAGAACTGGACACCACCTGGTGGCTATGCCTGCATGGGCTACAAGCACTCTGAGGGCCCACTACCTACTGCTGCTGCCACTGCCAGTGGCACAGGCTGTGGCATTGGGGAGAGGCCCCCATACCTCACACCCCCACCCTCCCTCACACCCCACAAACCCCACACACCCACACCTTGCCCACCCAAGCATCACATTCCCACCACCCCGCTGGGCACAGGCCCTGGGCTCCACACTCCCGCCAGCCCCACATTCTGCATTCCCGCCCAGCTGCAGCTTCCCTACCTGGTGCCCAGAGCGAGCACTGCAGCAGGGACACGAGGAGGAGCTGCTGGAGGCTGGGGAAGCTGAGCTGGTCCCCTGGCAGCTGCAGCAGTGGCAGCAGTGGCCCAGCCCAGAAGCTGTGCGTGTCGGCCAGGGCCAGGACCCTCCCACGCAGGAGGATGGGAGTGAAGCGGGCTGGGTGGGGTTCAATTAATTGGTGGGCACCTGCGAGCTGGATGAAAAAAAAATAGCCTGGCAGGCTGGATCCTGCTCGCAGGCTGTATTTTGCCCACTGCAGTCTACTTTTACTCTTGCCATAGGAAAACATTTCAAGTACTTAAAGGAATTGGATCAGACTGGTATCAAATAATCTGGCACTGGCTAACAAAAGATTGAAGAAGAGTGTAGCAACATACAGTGGTGCACCAGTGTCCTGAGGTACCAGAACTCTGGTTCCCAAGGCAAGCAAGCTACAAGAGAATGCTAGGGAAACCTGTGGCTTCAAAAAACACCCAGAAAATAGAATCACGTAATCATAGTAAAGTAGGACTTGGAAAGCCCTCTAATGGTCTAGTCCAACCCCACACTCAACACAGGGTCACCCATATACAAACCATCCCATGTAAGTCCTTGTCAAATCTGTTTCTAAAACTACACAATCAATCCTACTGCACAACTACAAGGCATATTGCCTAAAGACACCAAAAGCACCCTGACCTGCCACAGATAAAGCAGAGGAACAAAGACTACTACTGCCCCTTACTCCTGACCAACAGGTCCCTGGCCCTGCCAGTGCTCCTCACACTCAACACAAGGTCCTCCCTGGCCCTGCTGGTGCCCTTCACTCTTCACCCACAGACCCAACCCCCAGTATGTGAGAAAGGGATTGGGTGTGTGTACACAAGTGACATATGGGGAAGGGGGCATAAGCAATGAGGGGGGAGGAAGGAGAATTTTTGTGCCCACAACACAATGCAAGGCTGCAGTGGGGCCAGACCAGCTTTGGGCAGCAACCACTTCTGTGCAACAGTGGGTGGGACTCAGCGCAGGAGGAAGCACTAAACCACCATGGACGTCAAAGTGAGGCATGGCACCAGTGGCAGAGTTGTGCCTCTGTGGTTGCTGGGCAGGCAGGTTGCACCTCACCTTGGCCAAGGCTGCATGGTGCTCCCTCCTGCTGGCAGTGCCATTCCGGGAGGGGAGGAGAGGAGGGGGGGCACCAAATCAGGGTTTCTACTCCAGGCCCTGAGCTTTGGGGGCCTCTGTGGACAGTGCTGTACAGGCCCTGAAGGCTGCTGCCAACTCCATGCTCCAGTGTTCACCCCTCCCCCACTGCATCACCTTGGCCCCCTGCCACATAGCCTGTGCCTTCTCCCCCTCTCCTACTGCAACAGACTTACCTGGAGGGAGCTACAGGAGCTGCTCTCCACTGCCGTGCCTGGCTGCCACCATGTCCCACTCTCCCCAGCCCTCCCCCAAAGAAGCCCCTTGTAGGCTGGAACACTGGCCTGCAAGGGGAAAACCTACAGTTTCCTGCATTTTTTCCATTAAAGGAAAAAAATCCACATTTTTCTGCGGCAAATTCAAATTTGCTGATGATACCAAAATTCGGGGTGAGGTGAGCATGCTTGTAGGGAGGGAAAGACTGCAGAAAGACCTGGATAGGTTGCAAGGGTGGGCTAACAAAAACAGGATGTGTTTCAATACAGACAAGTGCAGGGTGCTGCACTTGGGCAGTAGTAACCAATAGCACACTTGTAAGATGGGAAGCTCCCTTCTTGAGAGCATGGAGGCAGAAAGGGATCTTGGAGTTATCACTGACTCCAAGATGAACATGGGCCAACAATGCAAGGTCACGGTCGGCAGGGCTAACCGGACCCTTTCGTGCATCCAGAGGTGCATCTCAGGTAGGGCCAAAGAGGTGATCCTACCCCTCTACATGACACTGGTCAGACCACAGCTGGAGTACTGTGTCCAGTTCTGGGCACCCCACTTCAAGAGGGATCACCCCACTTCAAGAGGGATGTGGACAACATTGAGATGGTCCAGAGGAGGGCCACTTGCATGATCCGGGGACAGCAGGGCAGACCCTACAATGAGAGGCTACGGGACCTGAACCTGTTCATCCTTCACAAGAGAAGGCTGAGGGGGGACCTTGTGACCCTCTATAAACTCACTAGGGGGGACCAGAAGGGTTTGAGGGAGAACTTGTTTCCCCTAGCGCCCCCCAGGATAACAAGGAATAACAGCTACAAGTTGTTGGAGAGTAGGTTTAGATTAGACATCCATAGGAACTACTTCACAGTTGGGGCGGCTAGGATCTGGAACCAACTTCCAAGGGAAGTGGTGCTGGCTCCTACCCTGGGGATCTTTAAAAAGCAGCTCAATGCCTACCTGGCTGGGGTCACTTGAGCCCAGTTTTCCTCCTGCCCAGGCAGGGTTTCAGACTTGAAGATCTACAAGGTCCCTTCTGACCCTACTTATATGATTCTATGAAATGGAAAGCCCAGATCCCTGCTCATGAGACACTAACCCTAGATCTGGTTAATTAATGAAAGGCAGAAGTAATTTTTAAAAAATCCCAGTGAGTAAATTATTATCAGCTATGGCGTGATATGTGGGACAAATACATTTTTGTAAGTGGTTCATCTAAAGTTCATTTTGATTATCTTGGAGATAAAGATTTATTGAACTGAAGATCTACCTGTCAAAAACGCAATTTAAGCATCTGGTAGCAGCACTGATCTCAGCTACCTAATGCATATAGTTCTCTTACAAAAATTCTCTTCATACAGCATGATTTTCTCCATGATACTGGTTGCAGCATATCCTATCATTTTTTTCTAAGGAAAGCCAGACTCCTTGAAGTCAGAGTATAGATGCTAGTAAACAGTGTCAGAAACATAT
Organism: Caiman crocodilus; assembly: GCA_030014935.1. Classification (NCBI taxonomy): domain Eukaryota; kingdom Metazoa; phylum Chordata; order Crocodylia; family Alligatoridae; genus Caiman; species Caiman crocodilus. Next base: position 390,765 of record JAGPOW010001625.1, read on the forward strand.
CCAGTGTGATGCTTACCTTGTCAAAAGAACGAAGATCATAAAGCTTTACCATTTCAGAATTGACTCCCGCAGCAAAAATCAACCCTTCTGGATCAAAGGAGCACACAGGCTTCCCCTGAAGATGCATTAAACCCTAGAAAATTGAAAGGAATCCTAAGTTACTGCACATATGCCTGTTTTCCTGATTCCATTTCTAACAGCCTCCTCTATACCCATAGGTTCAGCAGGGCAGTGAACAGGCTAAACAATTAGATTTCAAATGCAGCTTCCCAGATTCAAGTGTCATTGCACATTCTCCCCCCCCCCATTCTTTATGTGGAGTTTCAAAGAGATTGGACAAATGACAAACAAGAGGGGCTAACAGACATATAAAAGCATAAAAAGGACCAAGTTAGGTTTTAAATTTACTCCTAGTAGCATGTAATTATCTAAAGCATTCTGAATTAGCAAGGTTTAGAGACAAAAAAAGTAAGATTGAAAGTGGATTCAAGTAAAATAATCCTTTTGCTTCTAGAAAGGAAGGAATGATCTGGTCTAAGTTACTGATGATGAAATGCAGGAATGCATACAGATGGATACCTCATCACCTCTGGGAGAGAAACTTTTATCATGAGAACAAATGACACCAATAGGGAGTGCAGCACAAACCATATGTTAAAAGAAAGAAGCACCTTGTATAGGTAAGAGTTATCACTACCAAAAGCTACAAAATACATTTCTGGTGGACACAATGTTAACATATGGCTTGTGGTTCAGCTCTAATTCCTTCCTCCTTCCCCCCACAACCCAGAACATTCCATATGGAGTCAACTAGAACTATTTGTTTTTGGAGCCATTTAATTCTTGCTTAATTTTTAAACTGAGATCAGTTTTAAAAAATTGAAATAGTCAAGTAAAACAAAACCAGCGCCTGGAGTAAAAAAGTAAAACCAGGAGGCTGGAACAAGTGCACCAGGGCCTGGCTCCATACGTGTCTCAGGGTGCTCAGCAGCAAAGGGGCCAGGGCAGTGCATCCTTGGCCCCTCTGCCACCATACACTGGGAAGTGCACATGCACCCACCACCCGCAACGAGCAAGACAGAGGCTCCACAGACCTTAGTACAGCTGTTTGCAGTCTCCCTGTCACCCACTGTGAGCAGCCCAGGCTCTGTGGCAGGCAGCAGAAGCCTGACCAGAGCCAGAGGCCAATGTGGCAGGTGGCTAGGAAGCTGTAAGACACTGCACTGAGGTCTATGGACTCCTGCCAGGCTCACTACTGGCAGCAGGCACACATGTGCCTCTGAGCAGACAGCAGAAGAGGGGCTAGGGTTGTGCTACCCCAGCTCCTTCCCCAACGCGTGCCCCAAGGTGAGTGTGCAGCTGCCACCAGCCATGGAGCTCAGCTGGGGTTCCAGACTCCAATGCAGCTGTTTGCAGCCTGCCTGCTACAAGCAGCTTAGGCTTTGTGGCCAGCAGCAGCTGCATGCACCCCTCAAGAGTGTGCAGCAGGCTAGTGCAGCACAACCCCAGCCCCTACCCCATCACCTACCCAGAGGCACACATGCATCCACCACCAGCAATGAACATCAGGCCCTTCATGCTTCTCCTGCCATCTGCCCTGGCACACCAAGTCAAGGCATGGGTTGAGTTTGGGTGTTTTTGTCCCTCCAGCCAAAAATGTTGCCAACCCCTAATCTATTATATACTCTGAATGCCACCTTATGGTAGAACTGAAAAAGTACAACCAATACTTTGTGAAGCAAATAAGTGGTGCAAACAAGGATATGAACACACAATACTTAAGGTGTGGACAGACATAATGCTTAGAACCTTCTAAATGCACTTTAAGCCCCAGGAGTCTAGCTGTACAGACCACTTTAAACTTCCTGTAATATTTCAGAAGCACACGTTTCACAATGAAGTACTATTTTGGACCAGATCTCCTCCAGTTAAATGTTAACACAGAGCATTCCACACCTAGTGTTTGCTCCAACCTGTAGGCATCCCAAAATGCACCGCTTCTCACCGTCCACCCCCAAATCCAAGCAGAGCAATGGGGCTACTCTGAGACACAGTCAGGACTACTGCCCAAAGATCTATTGCCTACAGAAACCACAGTCAGGAGGGGGTTGTGAAGCAGAAAGCCTGTCACATTCACTTCCTGCAAGGGTACATGGGCAGGAGTCCCAGGCTTATTTGGGGTAGGACAGGTAGCCAGGTTCTGGGGAGAACTTTATGGCACCCTTGATTGTTGTGTGTACAGGTCATTTGTGCTTGTAACAATAAACAAATGTCGATTGCTGGGTGACGGTAGGAAAGAGCTATTGCCCAATGGCTACTTAACAGAACAGAAAGACGGTCTCTCTCATCTTTACTGTGATTTCATCTATTAACTGGATTAAATGTACTGCAAAACTGGAGTTCTCCTGCTGCCTCCCCCTATTGTTCGCACTTTCACAACTGTTCCTGGACAGAAGTGTCCACACACAAACTGCTTGAGGTTTTAAGCAGAACAGTCACCTTTTTAGGGATTGCTAAAACAACCAGCACCTGGAATGACTAAACATTCCAGGTTTATTCTAGTTCCATGCTCTCCATACACACACACAAACCCCAGTCACCCTGTCTGGGTATCACTAGAGTTCAGAAGTGCGCAAGTACAGGTATGAGCTGTATAGATTAGTCATGCAGGGAAACTGAGGCATGGGATGTGGGATGGGCAGAAAGCAGCAGTAGCAGTCCAGAAGCAGGGAGCAAGAAAAACCTGATAACCCTTCTAACTCCACCCAGATTGAGCCTAGGATCCCACTACTCATAGCAGGGAGGCAAAACTGACAAGGTGGCAAAACTGACAGGGAGTTCTTGGAAAGGCCTCAATAAACCCAGCAACCTGGGTACCATAGGAAGAGAGGCACACAGCCCGACATCCCTTCCACTCCAACCTTCTTGCCCCAATCCAGGTCTTCCTCCCACTGTAGAAGAATCCAGGGGAAATACCAGGCACTGACCCTTGGAACACATGGTGGTCTTGATACTCTAAACCCCCCTGGTGGTGTTTTGGCAATCCCTAAAAAGGTGACTGCTCTGCTTAAAACCCTAAGCAGTTTGTGTGTGGACACTTCTGTCCAGGAACAATTGTGAATGGATTTCTAATCACTAACATTCTTGGAATGCTTCAAATGTTATGTCTGTCCACACTCCTAAACCAGTTTAAGCATGTTTTAAACCTAAAGCAGACAGACATACAGGCCTGTTAAAACCAATTTAGAGACATCTAGAATGGTTCAAAAAATGTACCTGAAAAAGTTAAGCACTATTTTGAACTGGTTCAATGTGAACCAGATCAGTGTTATGTGTGGATACCAAACATTCCACGATGCTAGTATGGTCAATTCTCCAGACGTCCCACACTGCACCATACCTTACAACCACCCTCAAACTGCTGTAACTGGCCTCTCTTGTATAGGGCTAGAACTCTACTATCCTTCCACCCTTTCCTCCCCCTACTGTTTGCACTTTCATCAATGCACTCCCTTGCCCTGCTTGTTCAGTAAAGACTAGCTTTCTAACAACCAGCTGCATTCTCACTCCCTACTTGACTGCACTTCTGCATCATATCCTCTCAGGCTCTCGGACTGCAAGTGTGGATCCAGGCTCTTCCCTTCTCCCCCCATCCTCCAGCCCCAAGTGAAGCAAGCACAATGGTCAATTGCAGGCTCCTGAAGTTTACTGAACTCATGTTTAGGAAGGGAAAATAGAGAACTGAAAAACCTCCCATCTAAAGGTCACCTACATCCCGGGACTCCCCAAGCACTGATGCAAGCACTCCCCTTCCTCTTCCCCCACTGAGGCCTGCTGGGCTGGATGTTCACTCCCATACCCTAGTATCTGAGCCATAGCACTTCACACAACTGTAAACCACTTCCCAATCAGTGACATTTTGGAATAGTTCAATTGCTACATGAGTCTGGACCCTAAATGGCAAATGACTCCTACTAACACGCACACTATCAAACAAAAAAATTGTAATTTTAAAGAGTACTGCATTAGAAGTGCCACCCTGAAGTAAGCAGATGACACTTAAGTTGTGGGCACTGACAATCAGGTACCCAGATTTCCCATTTCCCACAGAAAAACAGAGAAAACCATGGATTTCCCTATTTTATCAGAGAGAAAAAAAATGGATGTCATATTTTAGCAGATTTCTCATTTTTGCAAAGGACTCTGCAGGCTGGCAGAGTTCCAGCAGAGCTCCAGCCTGCATGAGCTAATTGCAAAAAGGGTGGGAAATCCCCAACTCTGCCAGGAGTGGGGAAAGAGCTGGGCCTGAGGCTCTTAGTCACCCAAGAATGGGCTCAGGCTCGCTTCCCTTCCTGGAGCCTGTGAGCTAAGTGGGATTTTCAGGGGACTGGCAAGTTGCAGGTCAAGGCTGGGGAGCACTGACAGGGTGAAGGGGAAGGGGGGCGGGAAGCTGGCTGCAGGAAGCTGGCTGGGGGCTGAGGGAGCGGGGAGGTCTTACGGAAAAAGATATGAAATGCCTGCCCACCCAGTGGCACATGGACCACAAGTGGCACAGTATCAGCCCGAGTGGGCTCTGTGCTTCCATGTGCAGTTTCCCTGAAGGACCAATAGCACGCCACTCTGGGTTCACGCACCAGTGGCCAGGTGGGCACTCCTGCGGAAAGCTGGCTGGGGGCTAAGGGAACGGGGAGGCGTTGGGGAAAACCCCACAGAGTGTCTACCTGGCTGGTGGCACATGGACCCAGAGTGGCGTGCTATCAGCACTTCAGGGAAACCACTCATGGAGGCATGTAGCCTGCCCAGGCAGATACTGTGCCACTTCAAGTTTATGTGCCACTGGCCGGATGGGTACTTCATGTCCAGCTTTCCCCAACACCTCCCTGCTCCCTCAGTCCTCATCCCCCAGCCAGCTTCCTGCAGGAGTGCCCACCCAGCCAGCAGTGCATGGACCCACAGCAACACACACACCCTTCAGGTGTGCTGTGTGCAGCTTCCACCTGCTCTGCCCCCATCCCCTGCACAGATCTGGGGGGCGCAGGACCCCCCTGCCCTCAGGGAGTGTACACTGCCACCAGGAGCCAGCCCCGCCCCTGCCTGCAGCAGGCAGGCATTAGTGAGGGAGCCAGCTCTGTGCTCCTCCCGCTGCTGCAGCTATTGCATTCTGTTGGGGGCAGGGAGTTGCAGACCTGGGTCCCTGGCCCCACAGCCCTGGCAACTGGGGGCCCCCCTCTAGCAGGACTGGGGGGGCAGAGGTGAGGTTGTGGGGGGGGGCCTTTAATTTTAATCATAGATTTGGGGGGGGTTATCAAAGAATTTGTGATTTTTTAAAATCAGGGAAAACCAGCATCCCTGCTGACAATACAGAAAAGACAAAATTTAGATAATCTCATGGACTAGAGAATTAAAAATGGAATTAAGTTTAACGCAATGAAGACACTTGGAAATAAACAAGGACTTCAGCTTGGAGATAGAGGTGCATAGTCTAGAGACAGCTGAGGAAGAGAGGACCAGGGTATACTGGCTGAGGGTAGGATGAAAATGCACTGCCACTGAAATATAGCTGTGAAAGGCTAATGCAATCTTAAAGTCAAATCTTAAATCATTAAACAAGCTACAGTAAAAGCTGTGTTTTCCAGCATCTTAGGAACAGTACAGACAGGGCACCACTGCAAAGGCATTGGTAAGACTCTATTTAGAATACTATGTGCAGTTCTGACAACTTAAAAAAAAAAAAAAAAAGGGTGCCTTAAACTAGTGTGAGTTCAAACAAGGGCCACTAAGACAGTTAATGGAACTGAGACTTTCTTATGCAAAAGTATTAAAAGTGTCTGGCTTGTTTCACTTACAAAACAGAGATTATAGATTGCAATCAGAGTCTACAAGTACATTTGTCATGTGACAATCAAGGAATGGGAAAACCTGAAATCATTTTAAGACTCAAGTAGGTAAATTTAGGGAATGACAAAATGATGGGACATTCAAGGAATGTAATATAGAGTCAAATGATTGTGGTCCCAAAGTTAGGTTATTAAGCTGGCTTTTATGTTGTAGGAGGAGTCTAGTGGTAATCTCATACTTATGGGGTTTTCCTGTTTATCAACTGGGGTTGTTAAGGTTTATTTTCCTTCATGAAAGGCACCACTAAATTTAAGGTCGGGAAGGTACTTTCCCTTTGGTCAGACTGTAACTATGGCATGTGATAGTACATTCTGGAAATTGTGCCTTGTAGTGATAAAATACTCCAAAATTCCTGAAGCATGACAAAAATGTATCAGAAGGAAGTAGGCAGGGGTTTAGGTTGTAGCCATGTTGGTCTAAGGACACAGGCAGACAAGGTTCCTTGGGTGAATTTGATATCTTTTCTTAGACCAACCCAAATAGTTGGAGAATAGTTATTAAGCAAGCTTTCAGGTTCAAAAACCCTTCGTCAGGCTAAGGAAGATTCAGCAGTTGGTGTGTGCTCTTCCTGGTTGGAATGAAAAGTAAACAAGCCAGGGGCCGGGCTGGGGAGTCAGTCAGAAGGAAGTACATACTATTTCATACTGTTTCATTATGAAGTGTTTCACATTAGGTCAGTCCTCTAGGTAACCCACAATGCAGGACCCTGCACTTTGAGTGCTGCAGTCTCCCTGCACCCTGACCCGCAGGAGGGTGCTGGGAGGAGTGACCCCCAGCATCAAGCAACCCCTCATATTGTACCCCCTGGCTGGAGAGCACCAGGGCTCCACATCTCTCTCCAGCTTTGGGCTCCACATTTTTTAAATGAAGTGGAAAGGTCAGAGAGCTTCAACAGACAGGTGACAAAAATGATAAAGGGCTTGCAAAGCAAGCCAGGTGAGGAGAGGTTGAGGTCTATTTGTGTCTTCAACTATCTAAAGGGCTGCTATAAAAAAAGGAGACCGTCTTTTCTGTGTTGCTGCAGAGAGCAATACACAAATCTATGGTTTGAAGTTGCAACAGAGTAGATTTATACTGGATACCAAGAAAATCTTCATAGCTATAACAGTGAGGCAGTGCAACAGACTGTCTCAGGATGCTGTGGAATCTCTATCATTAGAGATGTTCAAGCAGAGAGGCTGGATAAACATTAGTTAGGAATAAACCAGGCCTTCTCAGCATTTTTGGAATGTGGCAGCAACATATCTGGCTGACAACAGCTATTGCTGCTTCCTCAGTGCTTCTCAACCAGGATCTACTGTCTCCAGGTAAAGTTCCCCTACAGACTGGGAAAGGCAGCACACTACTCTCCTCTTGTATTAAAGATCTAAATCAGCCTAAAGGAGGCAGAAGCTGGCTGATGCAGTCCTTCCCAGTTTAGCCCCCACCCCCATGCTCCTCCCAGAAACAGGAGTGCAGGTAGAGCTGTCCCATTCACCTCTTTTTTGGGAAGAAGTGTGGGAGGAGGACTAGGAAGGGCTACACAGCACCAGTCAGCTCTTGTCTGCTTCAGGATCAGAGCAGTGATGCAGAAGTGTGCAAGGGAATTTTTTACCCTGACTACTGCCGCTGCCACAGCACCCTGAGGAGGTTTTGCAGCACACTGGTTGAGACTCACTGATCTAGAAGCAATTACACCTAGAATACTTTGTCTAGAGCAACAGTGTACACACACACCTTCACAAGTGGCTCAGTTACAAAAGAGCTGGAATAAGATTATGGAAGGGATACAGAAAGGAGATTTTTGGCTGTCTGGCTGTCCAGTTAGACAGTGTGTTGTGTGGAGTTACGCTTGCTGAGTGGAATGGAGAGTGTTTAGTATTTTCTGGGCTTTGCCAATTGCCACATGGGGTCAGGATGGAATTTCCTTATCCCCCTTCCTATTAGTCTTCCTCAGAAGTATTGGGTTTTGGTAGCAGCCATGCAGGGGATTTTGATTAGGATGTGCCAGTGTTCCTGTTGAGACTAAATCTCAGAGGTTCCTGGCTAAAGCATCTTGCCCTTTTGATCAGAGTCAGCCCAAATGCTATATTTGGGATCAGAGTAGAATTTAAATCTTATTATCAGACCAGTAGGGACTGTAGGGGTTTTTGCCTTCCTCTGTAGCAAGGTGCATGACCCTTGTGGATTTCTGAAGTATAATTTTAACAACCAAGGAAGCTGTTGGTCCACTGTTAAATAGCCAGGGGGCATACTTAACCGAAGACACAAAGAAGTAGCAGATACTCAACAGTTAATTTTTTTTGTGAAGTGAGGCAAAGTAAATTGCAGCCAGGCACCTTGTAAGGATTAAGGAAGTCAGCAAGCTCCGATTTTAACCCTTGCAGCAGCAGTACACCGACCACCACTGTCCCCTTGCTTTACTTACAGCAAGTTAGGTGTTACGTCTTGTGGTTGTGCAACAGATTTGATTGTACAGTTTTAGTAACAAGTTAGACAAGGATTTATATGGGACTGTTTGGATAGGGATGATCCTGCATAAGGCAGTGGGAAAAACTACATGACCTCTGGAGGACCCTTCCATCACTACTTTTCTACTGTGATAATTTCGAAGTGCTTAGGGGATGGGGAAAGGGAGCGGGGGGCTGTATTATTTACTTGATCCATAAGCCATTTTCTCCCAAAAAAGCTTACAGTGGTTTACAAAAAATATAAAACATTTAGAAATGGCATAAAATATTCAAGGTACAACAAAACACCCTCCCCCAATATCAAAAGCAATTCACCCCACCCCTATATCCTCCCTTTCCCTTGACTCTGACCCAGGAGGGCATCTCCCTGCCAGCCCAGCCTCACTTCCCACTCACAAATTTATTACATAAAAGAAAGTAACCAACTCCCCCTCATCCTACCCAACAACTCCTACTCCTGTGCCTCACACCCAAGAGTCTCCCTACCTCCATTATTGTTCCTCCCAAGCTATACACTTCCCTCTGGGGTGAGGGGGTTATAGCTTTTCCAAATCCCACTCCCTCTCCCTATGGAAACACATTATTCAAAATTTAAACAATAACAACAAATAATACAACAACTACAAGTCTGTCTGTGGCTGAAACTGTATTTTTGAAAGGTTTCAAACTCTGTTGCACTTTAAAACACTTCATGTGTTATGTCTCTGCATCACAAGAGATATTGCAATTTTAATTTTGGAATTCTAGAAAGGTGATATGAAATGCAAAAATTATTTCATAATAGAATAAGTACGAATATCATGAATGTGACCTACAATTAATTCTACAGTTTCAAACTGAAAGCACTTTTCTTGTACCCTTCTTGTAGATAGACATTTAAATCTGATATCCCACCTGACAGTTTGGAGACCGGAGATCCCAAAGTCGGATGGTCTTATCAAGTGATCCAGAAATAAAAGTATCATCCACTGGAGACATGGAGAGAGCAACCACTCTGTAACACAAGACTAGATACATCAGAGACTGCACAGATCTGCAGGAAAGTTAACAATGCAACATGTATCCTGCCATCTGTGTGCTAATCTGTAATACTTATGAACATCTGCCCCATTACAACCCCAATGGCAAATGAAATGGAGTGAATAAAGCTGTACATAGTTTATGCTCATTATAACCAGTTCTAGCCTCTCATTGTGACTTTAAAGCACCAAGATCTGGAGAAGTGAAGTATCCCTTCACTCAGTCTCTCACCTCTTTGTATGCCCAGGGAAATATCGGATGTATTTATTGTCATGCAGTGAGAGGTATCGGATTGTATCTGCAAGAAAATAAGACAGTAAGTAATATCACACAATAAACATAACCCACCAGACAGCAATGACCACTATCCTACTGCAGTAAACGAGTTTGGCATGAAGTTGCACATTAAAGCTGGGGTCAACCAAGTTAGGAACTTAGACAATACTGACTGGCACTCAAAGCAAAGCTGGAATACAAAAGAAGCACAGGAACAGGGGCAACTAGTTAGGATGTTCCCCTCAGTCAGTAGATAATGTCACACAGTGCCGGCAAACAGATTTACACACATCAACTCCAGAAATTGAAACAAAAATTGTTAAGAGATTTTGCTGCAGCACTTTCCATGGAATTACAGCTTTATAAAGAGTAAGAGCTAGCCTGTTAGCACATTTTTCACTATGTAATTGGGATGTCCTATTAAATGTGACCGGGGGGGACGACAAGACTGATCTCCAGCAACACTGTCATAGCAAAGATGCTAACTCTGACATCCAGCACCTGATGAGATGGGATATTAACTTCAAAACTAGGGTGGAATATGAACACCAACATTTAACCATACACAACTCAGGTAAAGAAGCTTTAACTAAAACACACAGTTTTCACTGCTTTACCTGAGCTCTTCTTGTCTGGTTAAAGCTGGGGTGGAAAGCAGCAGGAATAATGAGTGCAGAAACTGAAGAGACGCTTTTAATGTAAAAGCAATTTAAAAGCAAGTAAGAATGCTGTTTTTAAAAAAAGGAAGTGGATGAAAGAAAATATTAGTGTTATGAGCAATGAAAGAGACTTTAATATTTTGATTTCTACAGAGCTTTTAAAATCAGAGTAACAGTACTGAACAAGACATCAATTTAGGTCATGGACAGGCATTTGTAGCACTAAATATGCTTTTGTAGTGCTACAGAAAGGAAACATACAGTCCTTCATTGCAAAGATACTCAAACTGTTATCAAATATTAGCACGTTCAAACAGGAACTTCTTGGTAGGGATACATTTCGTAAAACTACACATAACTAACTGCACAGTTACACATAGCACTACACTTGTCTCTAGGGACCCCATAGCATCCTATAGTCCTCTTCTCTCCCTCCCTCCTCACTCCAAGGAAAGGAGAACTGCTGTCTGCATGACGGCCTGTTCCACTACCACAGGCCCTGATGGGATCCTGCTGCCCCTGCTGTGGGGAGCAATGAAAAGAACTTTTTCCTGTGGTAGCAAAAGTGGCAGCTGGAAGAGTTACTTCACATCCTGCATGAACTATGGCAGCTCCACCAGTTGTCAACAATGGCTTTCACCCCTGCAGGCTGCCTTGGCCCTAAAGCTGCTTCTGCCACAGGGGTAAGAGGGGGAGAAGAGGGACAGTCTATCATCCTTTTTCTGGAAAACATGTCTTTAAAGCAACTTCATAGCTCTCCAGTCAGAGAGCTGGAATGCCTGCATGCCCCCATACCACTGTATTTTTATAGTGCTGAGGCACTGCAGCATTTTAAGTGAACACTGGCCCATACCCTAAGAAGTGCTAAGGTTGCGACATTAATACTAAAGGTGAAAGTAGAGGCAGGGGTGCAAATTTTGTTTATAGCCCTTTACCAATAGTACCAATACATTATAACAAATAACATTTAATGAACACCTGAAGTCTGCAAGCCATAACCCAACTCTCCCATCCTTGAAAATATCTACCTTCAATGGCAGTACAGGGTAGGAACACCAGCAGCTCAGGGTCAAATACAAACAAAACAAGAATGACCTAGACAGTAATAAAAAATTACCATGAATTGTAGGAGGCTGAGATCTACATGAATCAGGGTGAAATGTTTCAAATTCTCACTATTAAGAAGCGGAACACATTCCTGGTGTACCAGCCTGCAAACTATCACTCCCCAGCCACTGAGGGAGGATGGACTTCAGGCGATCTTGGTTCCCCTCACTAAATCTATTACAGATAATAGTGACAGAACATCCTTAAATTTTCTGCCAGAAACTGCCATTACCTGATTTCAGAAGAATCTATGGAGAATCTCATCTTCCTCTGATAAAGAGAAAGTAACGGTGAAGCACGAATACATGATTCTTTCAGCTGACAGTGCTCTGTCCCAGGCAAGGCAGTGGCCTGTACAGTTAATCTCCTGTACCGGGTGGTATCATAGACCCTCAAACTGTACAAACTACTACCTCAGCTTGGAAGCAGGCAAGAGGAACCAGGTTCAAGGCTCTTGAGGAAGAACTCTTCAGAAAGAACTTCATCAGCAAAAATTCAGAGGCACGTAAGTACTCGGGCACAAACATCAGCATTCTTACAGTAGAGGAATGACTTGATTTCACCTTTTTTTTTTCTTTAACTGCAGCATGGGTTAAACATCCTGCACTCTTTCCCACGATTTTCATTATTAAGAATAATGAAGTATATATAAAGCACTAGAGGGAAATAATAAGGCATTGCCAGTGTTTTATGTCAGTCTACAATCTTTAAATACTTGCAGTACAAATACCAATAATAAATCACTTCCAATCTACTTCTAACATGAGTGTCTACTTTAAAAACTTCTTAGAACAAAAGAAGAGCAAATCCAGAATAGTAAACTTCAAATCACTACTATACAAACACAATCTTAAAACTGATTTAAAACAAACAAACAAACAAAGAAATAGTGTACAGCGTCAGAGCTTCTTTTAGTGAGAAATATATTATAATATATATGGAAATGTATTATAGTATACAAAATTAAAACTGTCACTAAAAATCAACATGAATGGTTTCTGAAACTAAAGAGAAGCATCACTGTATGGGAGAAAGAATGTGAATTCTATCGCATCCACACCTGAACTAAGATTAATGTCAAGACCACAGTAGTCAACCAAAAGACTACTATTTTGGGAGTCTATATCAGACCTACCAGGGCTGCCATCACCTACTTATGAGTGTACATAAGGCTGTTACCAAGTTATAGATACATCTATAAGTACTGAGTTCAAATAACTTACAGAATAATACTAATGAATTATGAGTTAAACCTTAGAATAGATAGCAACGTATTTGTACAAATATTTATATCTAAATATCTGAATATAAATTAATATGCGTGTGTGTGTGAAGCTGAGGCTGCATGATCTGAACTACTACGTCAATTGGGACAATGCAGAGGTCAGAGAAGAAGAGGAAAAAAGGAGTGGACATGCTTATTTCATTACACCAATAAAGGACTAATGGGAAGGGCAGAGTTTCAGGTGTTCCTGAGGCAATAGTTTTTCACGGGTTTCTGTAGGAAGTTCTGTAAGGGGTGTGGGAAGCTGATATATGTTTAAGGTTTTAATTTATGTAGTTGTATTTTTTTGAATATGCTGTTTTTGCAGTATGAAATTTTAGTAAAACACAGGTGCCTGATATGTGAAGCTTTGAAAGTATAGGGTGATAAGTATGTTCTTGTTGATTTTTTTTTTTTTTTTAAAAAGGTTTCCATTTGCCCAGTATGGGCCATGTTTTGGAGTCATGCTCAGAGTTGGCTGCATTTAATTAATTGCATAACTGGTTCCCACTACTGAGCACGTGCTGCTTTTGGCAGCACTTTAATGATAGATAATGTATTTAATGAGCATTCTTTGTGGGCAAATGAAGACAAGGAGGTTTTCCTGCACGCTGATTGCAGAGGGAGGTCAGGGAGGGGGGGCAAAAAACCTAATCTTGTATTCAAGTAAATACTGTAACTACACAAAAAATCAAACTTGTACATATTTGTATATAAGTAGATACACAAAAAGAAATAAAAGATAGGTATCTATCTCTGATAATATCAATCAATCAATCTCTTGGATGAGTAGCAGACTACATTTCTTACTACCCTGAATAAACTTAATTATAGACTCAAAACTGTATCCCACAAAGGCCCTGGCAAAGGAGGGGAATGATGCTTCCAAGTAGAAAATATTTCTATCTAGCAGTCAACTTAGAAATTTGGTGTACTGGAGGAGACCAAATTCACAGTAAACACTGGGTAAACACAGAGCAAACCTGCAGTCCAACAGACTTATATAAAACTGAAAAAAAAATCTTCCAGGACAAATTCTATTTATAATAATTTATGACAATAACAATAGTAGCTGGAAATAATGCATAAAAGAAAACAGTCTTTAACTCCTATAAATAATACTGGATTTAATCTTAAGATGCTATTAGGAAGCTTTAGTAACTAGAAACATATTTGGTATCATAATATGGGGACAATTATTAACAAATATATTTAGATCTTTTGAAGAGCTAGAAAATACTGGAAGGAATACTATAATCTCATTTTTCCATATCTGCAATTGAGACATTTTTCAACACATTTGCAAAGAAATGTAAACCTCAGAAATTTAACAGAACTGAGAAAATATTGGTCATGCCCATGACAGACACAGACCTATTGCCTATGTTATATAAAGCAATTTTAAATTGTCATACAAAATAAAAAAATTGTTTATGATTAAAAATGGAGCATAAAAACTGCATCCTAATTGTTAGGGTGACAGTATTTGGACCTGGGGGAGCTGAATTTGCAGCTGAATTTTTATTCAGGCTATGATCTGTGGCTTAGCAAGCTGCTAACCACAAGGCAGAATGGTATGTTAAAAGTAACACTGCAAGATGTTTAGGAAAGCATTTTCCTAACAATATAGTATTGTTGTAAGATATATAGCTCACTGTGTAAGAAAAACAGGATGCAGACCACTGGCTATCATTAGGAGATAAAGCAGAAGTAAGACCTTGGAGATGGTGAGGAAATCAGCAAAAGACTTCAAGTGATTGAGACAAGTAGGGATCAGGGTCTTAGGCATGTGCTCATAGCAAAAGACAAGTAAATAAGTGAAATGAATAGGTAATTCCATGCTAATGAAATAAACAGTAAATAGAGGCAGAGCTTAAGAAGGGAAGGAATAAGGATGGAACAAAGGAAGGACAGAGGTGGGGTAAGTGTTAATAAGCATAAACCAAGGTGTATAAATATGGAAACAACTAATGTTCGCGGCTGCTTCCTGGTTTGTTGGAGCTTGCCTGAAGCTTCCTCCATTTGGAATAAAGCTGTTGGAAGAAGCAATGCGTGCACCGACCTGTTGTCTCCCCAGCTATTAGGTGTTGCATGGAGCCAGGGTCGAACACCAATTAGTTATGAAGATTGGGAGACTATCTACAATGAAGATCCTAGCACATCCACCTGCACAGCGATAGAAGAAAGCTGTTTTAGAAGTTCTATGCTGATGGTATTTCACCCCAAGATACATTTATGATATAGGAATGGGCAATTGCTGGAGGGGGTGTGGGCCATTGGGAAGATTCTGCCCAATACGATGTACATGCTTCAGAAACAAGTTATTCTAGAAAAGGGTTGGAGACATGGTAAGGGTAGCAGTTAGCAGATTATCTATTATGGTTTTCCTGAGAACCATACAACATAAGGATCATATGGAATTGATAACTCATCTTCTAGCATATGCAAGAAGTAAAATTGGGAAAGCCTGAAAGAGAATGACACTCCTAAAGTTATGGACTGATGTAAAAAAGTTTGAAAAATTTTAGTAATAAAAATTTTGTCTTATCAATTCAGCATGGGGGGGCAGGGAAAAGATACTTACTTAGAAATTTCATAGATTTCATAGACATTGGGGCTGGAAGGGACTTCACAATCTAGAAGAAGCTCTTGGAATCTACTGGAAAAGTATTCTGCCTCCAAACCAAAGTCTGAGAAACTTTCCTGATTATTGAAGGAGAATGCAGCTAGCAAGGGACATGAAGGGAAACAAGAAGGGTTTCTACAAGTATGTCATTAACAAGAGGAAGTTCAGAGAAGTGTGGGTCCCTTACTGAATGAGGGAGACAAGCTAGTAACAGAGAATGCAGAAAAGACTGAAGTGCTTTTTCACCTCAGTCTTCATAAGCAAGATCAGCTCCCTGACTACTGCACTAGGCAGCACAGTTTGGAGAAGAGGTAAGCAAAAAGTAGTCAAAGAACAGGTTAGGGACTTTAGAAAAGCTGGACATATAAAAAAGTCCATGGGGCCAGATGGGATGCACACAAGGGTGCTGACAGAGTTGGCTGATGTGATTGCAGAGCCACTGATTGTCACCTTTAAAACTTGTGATAATCAGGTCCTGGATGATCAGAAAAAGGCAAACATATTGCCCATATTTAAGAAAGGAAGGAGGAGGATCCAGGGAATTACAGACCAGTCAGCCTCACTTCAGTCCCTAGAAAAATCACAGAGCAGAACTTCAAGGAATCCATTTCTATGCATTTGGAGGAGAAGAAGGTCATTAAGAACAGTCAGCATGGATTCACAAAGGGCAAGTCATGCCTAACCAACCTGATTGCCTTCTATGATGAGATACTGACTCTACGGATGTATGAAGGGCTTGAGGCAGCACAACCCTCCCGGCTGTCTGCTCTGAGGTGCATGAGGAATCACTGCCAGCATGGAGCTGATGCCGGGGCTGTGGAGCTTGGCACAGCTGTTTACAGCCTGCTTGCTGCAGCTGTCCAGAGCCCAGACTGGCTACAAACAGCTGTGCTGGGCTCCGAAACCCAGTCATCAGCTCTGTGCCAGCAGTGGGAGAGAGGCCAGGGTTATGCTGCCTCAGGTCCTTCCCCCACCGTCTGGCTCCAAGGCATGCATGCACTCGCCAGTCCGGGGCTGATTCAGGAGCCTGGAGCAGCTATTTTCAGCCTCCCAGCTGCAGCCAGCCCAGGCTCTGGGTAGCTGTTGCCAGCCACTGAGCCCGGGCTGTCTGCAGCACAGCTTGCAGCCTCCCAGCCACCTGCAGGGAGAAGCCCAGGTTCCATGGCTGGCAGCAGGCGCCTAGAGCCTGGGCTGGTGGTGGTGTGCTGAACAAAATGGCCTCACGTGCCATGCTCAGCACACGTGCTGCAGGTTGCCGACCCCTTCAGTAAGGGTTACCAGAATCTGGAGTGGGCTTCCAAAGGAGGTGGTACTCTACCCTACCCTAGAGGTCTTTAAAAGGAGACTGGAAAAGCATCTGGCTGCAGTCATCTGATCCCAGCACTCTTTCCTGCCCATGACAGGGGGTCAAGCTCAATGATCTGCAGTCCCTTCTGACCCTAAAAATCTATGAAACATTCTTGCAGCAAGATAAGGAAGTGGGCTGGATGAATGGACTGTAAAGTGGATAGAAAACTGGCTGGAACATCAGGCTCAGAGAGTAGTAATGAATGGCTCCATATCCAGTTGGCAGTCTGTATCAAGTGGAGTGCCTCAGAGTTGGTCCCAAGGCTGGTTTTGTTCAATGTCTTCATCAACGACCTGGCAAATAGCACAGAGTGCACCCTCAGCAAGTTTGCAGATGACACCAAGCTGGGAGTAGTAGTAGATACGCTGGAGGGTAGGGCTAGGATTCAGTGTGACCTATCTTTGGAGGACTGGGCCAAAAGGAATCTGATGAGATTCAACAAGGACAAATGCAAAGTCCTCCACTTAGGATGGAACAATCCCAGGCACCAGTACAGGCTGGGGGCCGACTGGCTGGACAGCAACTCTGTAGAAAAGGACCTGGAGGTTACAGTGGACAAGCTGAACATAAACCAACAGCAGTGTCCTTGTTGCCAAGAAGGCTAACAGAATACTGGACTGGATTGGTAGGAGTGCTGCAAGCAGGGCAAGGAAAGTGATTATTCCCCTCTACTCAGCACTGGTGAGGCCACATCTGGAGTACTGTGTTCAGTTTTGGGTCCGCCACTACAGAAATTATGTGGACAAATTGGAAAGAGTCCAGTGGAGGGCCACCAAAGGTAAGGGCCTGGGGCACATGACTTATGAAGAGAGGCTGAGGGAACTGGGCTTACTTAGTCTAGAAAAGAAGAGACTGAGAGGGGATTTAACATCAGCCTTTAACTACCTGACAGGGAGGGGGTTTGAAAGAGGACGGAGCTAGACTGTTCTCAGTGGTGACAGATGACAGAACACGGAGAAGCCATCCCAAGTTGCAGCAAAGGCAGTTTAGCTTAAGTATTAAAAGTAATTTTCTCACCAGGAGGGTAGGAAAACACTGGAACAGGTTGCCGAGAGAGGTTGTGGAATCTCTATCCTTGGAAGCTTTTAAGACCTGGCTAAACAAAGCCTTGGATAAGATGATCTCGCTGGGGATGGTCCTGCTTTGAGTAGGGGGTTAGACTAGATGACCTCTTGAGGTCTCTTCCAACCTTAATTTTTATGATTATATAATACAAGTCATGAGCTAACAGTTAAGAACAAATTTAGAACAAATCTGAAATCTCAAGTAGAAATGGGTGGAAGACAGCCTTGTATTACATACAGAGTTCGGGACGGGGGGAGCAGGGAGGGCATGAATCATTAAGAAGGTCACATTTAGAAATGGACAAACAAAAAAGCTTGTTATCAACTAAGAAATATAAAGTAGAGGTGCCCTGATACAGTCTCATACAGAATCGGCACCAATATAGAGAAAATTGACAGTATCGGAAATCGGCTTTTTTTGCCTGTGACCCAGCTCCAGCCTGCAGCAGCAGCCTGCCTTCACCCTGCATGCAGATCCAGGGGTCACATCCCCACCATTCCCTCCCAGGATGTGCACAACAGCAGGAACCACCCGCTCCCCAACCTCGAACAAGCCACTTGCAGCGCCATTCCACGCCCCACCCTGCCTGTGCTGTGCCTGCCCCAGGCCCTGCCCTACTTCCTCCCTCACTGTAGGGGACTCGATCGGCGCCCCCTCCCCCCCACTTCCCCATCCCCACATAAAGGAGCTATGAGACTGGAAAGAACAGAAGAAAAAGAACACAAGAGCACTGTAGACATTCACTTAGGTTAAAGGAGCACACCTGAGGGAAGATAAGTATCCGTCTTACACACAGCCTGACCCATACCCCCAGCCTGGGGATTGGGTGTACCTTTAAATTTGTTATTTGATAAGTTAGATTTGCTAATAAAGCTTATTACAGAAAAGAAGGGCTGGTAGAAAGAACAAACTTCATAAACACACCCTTAGCACAATTTTCTATGGAGTTGTATAGGGACAAAACACACCCAATGCCATTTTAAAATCCTAAGTACTAAAAATATGAGCACCCCAATGAGTAATAAATATGTTCAATATACAAACAGAAACTTAGGGCACAAAAGCTTCTTAACTTTTGTCTATTCACTTAGCCACTGAACAAAATAGCTCATATCTTGCTTCTACTATAGATCGTACTAATGTTCTTGGTTACTGAAAGTAAAGGAAATACTAGAAACAAATGGTCATTGTGTGTTAAGGGATGCCTTTGGGCAATGCTTTAAAATAAACATTTTATTATGACTATGGAGATGTCTATTTATTATCTGAACGCTGGTGTAAAAGCTTTCCCTAGCTCCTTCATCACTGTTTATCTAAATGTGACACCTGACTTCAGATAAATTAAAAATACTTAACTATAGTCACTTACCATCTATTTTGTTGGAGCTGTACACCACAGTGTTGGCTGCATGTGTGTACCTGATGAGGTCCACTCCATATTTTTTACTGTACAGCGTTCTCTTTGGTCTGTCAGAGGAATATAAAAACAATTAGGCTTTCTTCTTCAAAATGAGAGTTCAATCCACAGTCTAACAGTCTTGAAACATGAAGGTTCTGGTTTCCACCTATGCTCAGAGATGATCTAACAAAGGAGACAAATTGAGAAGAACCCTGACAACCACCATTCTCCTATGCTGTAAATAAAAACCACCCAGAATTCCCATATATTGCTGATGGCATGGACAGACATTTGTACTGCTTCAAGTGCCTTTTAAACACTTCAAAATGTGAAAGGACATAAGTCATTTATCAGTGAGGTGCTTCAAACCAGACCACAACAACTCTGAATGAAACAGGAATATTTTAAGCCCTTCATTGTGAAACACTGTTACCCCTGTACCTTCCAGAAGAGCCCTCCCTCCCCTGGCCAGAAGCAGATGGAGGAGGAAGAGGAAGACACCAGGAATCATTCCTGACTGGGACTTCAAAGCAAATGTACAGCCATCAAGATACAGTTTAGATGTCACCATCACTAAAATGGCAAAGGTATCTCTATTTCTTCATTCCCTCAAATCCAGCAGGTGAACAGAAGTACACTGATATTCTGACAATACCTCTGAACCCTCTACCCCATGTTCAATAAACCAACACTGTGCCACCAGCCCTGGTCAAGGACATGGATGAATTTACACATGGTCACCAGCAGGTCCATGCTGACAGATTAGTGAGAGATGGAAAGAAAATTCAAAGGCATGCAAAGGGGAAGAGTCATATTTAGCCTAAAAAGGGCACTACAGAGGTATCCCAAAAGTTATTCAGGCATAGGAAAGAGGGGTACAGCTGCATCTATTGACATAATGGGAAAGAAGGGCAAACATCCTACTGTGACCTGCTATATGAGGCTATGATTTTGTGCTTAGGCTAGTCACCAAAGGGATTTGTACCTTTGCCATTCAGCTCTTACATACTTTGATTGGGTACTTTTTGGGGAGCGGAAGTAGAGAAAATTCAAATTGGGCCATTAGAGGCTAAGTTTGGCACTTTTATTTACAGTTGTCATTTGCTTTAAAGTAATTTAGCAGTTTATGGTGTCTTTTTCCAAGGGTTAATATGAAAGAATTTAGCTAATTATGTCCATAAGACTGAAGTATTTTTATTTGCAAATGCAATCAATCAAAAAACAACAGTATTGCCAACCGTCCTGACCCCTATTGCCAATCAGGAGGTTCAGTATTTTCAGGCCAGTAAAACGTAGTTGAAACACACAGCAGACTGGTACAGAGTGCTCATACAGAACCATTCACCCTCTTCCTATCCCTCTTATTTCTCTGATGATAGGGATCATGTAACAAGGGAGGGGACAAGATAATATGCTTCTTTTTTTTTTTTTTTAAACAGGGCAAAGTGGAATATAGGCAGGCCATTTGGCAATCTTTCCCTTGGTACTACTTGTTTAAGTATCCTGGATACAATTTGTGGGCTATAGTTCAAGTCTGATGGCATCTGAGTAGTGAATTCCTGGAGCTTCACTATTGTTAGCTAGTACGCAGTGAATGAGAGTATCAGCTTGAGCAGGTGAAGGTGGGTCACATGAATTCAGCCAGCTGTCAGAGTGGCAAAGCTTCACACCTTTAAGAAGAGAGACTGTACAGGGTCTTCTGCAAGCTGTTATTAGGTACTAAGAGCAGCATACTCAGCCTAGAACTTCAACATACGGCTGCCTCGCTTTGGACACCCATTAATAGAGTGCTTTATTGTTTCCTACTCAGAGGATAGGTATTCAAATTTCCACTGAAGATACTCATCCAGCCAGGCTCTTGGGTTGAAAAATAAGCTGCTTCTTTCCAGGGTAGCACCATAACTCACTTGACCCCTCCAAGCAGCTGGGTCTTCAAAACAGCAGGAGAGTGTACAGTAGGAATGGTCAAGATGCAGCCTTGCAGGCTGGATCCAGCCGAGGCCATTCTATTCAGCCCGCAGGGCCCTCAAAAAAAATTTGAAAATGACTATTTGTCTGTCCTTGGCTCCTGTCAAAAATGAATATTCCAGGCAAGGCAGAACACTGATGCGACCAACAAGGCTGATAGAACAGAAATGTTGAGGGGTATACCCAGCAGGCTCACAATGAACAAGATTAAAAAAAGAAAGAGAAAGAACATTCAGGCAGCTTTACATGTTGCGCCCTCCCCCCAAACCAAAGGCTTTTTTTCCCCACAGGCAGAGAAGTTCCCTCTCTTCTCACTCCCACCCCCACCAAGTCCTTTTCAAACCAAGAGTTACCTTCCCCAGCCTCCAACCAGGCCCCACCACAGCAATTGATAATCATCCTTCAACTCCAACAGCAGCTCTCCAACATCTAGGCTACCTTGCCTAGCCCCTCAACATTGCACCGGACAAGAGCTGTCCTCCCAAACCCCAATGATACCAACAACAGGGCCAAGGTTACCCCTCCACAACCTCTCAAGTGCCCACCAGAGTTATGGCCGTATATACCAACTATACAGAGCTTCATTCTGTCTCAGCAACTCCTCCCACCCTTCTCCACACTCCTCTCATGCCAGGGAATTTGCCCCAGGGACGCACCTTCACACCCAAGACAGCAGCTCACTCATACATACACCAGCCTATGTTTTCTGCTCCCCAAAACTTTCCTTTGCCAGTGTCTATAAATAGACATGATCCTTGGAGCAGGTTCAGCTGTGCCAGAATGCGTCCCAGCACTGCAGACTCACTTCACTGGCAGGCACTGCCCATTATTCCATGTCAGGGTATGCCAGCTCAATATCGTGCATCCAAGGAATCCGCAGCCAGTTAGCGACCCAGTTGACTGTGCAAGTGTTGATGCCACAGTCCCCTAGTTTTTTTTAACAAGAATGGGGTGAGAGACGGTATCAAAGGTCTTCATGAAGTCCAGAAAGACTACGTCCACTGCTACCCCTGTGTCTAAGGATTCGGTGACCTGGTCATAGAAGGCCACCAGGTTGGCCTGACAGGACCTGCCTCTAATGAACCCATGTTGGTTGCTCCTAATTATAACCTCCCCTGCTGGCCCCTCGTGGACATGTGCCAGGATAATTCTCTCAGAAAGCTTACCCAGGATCGAGGCCAGACTAACTGGCCTATAGTTTCCTGGTCCCTCCTTCCCTTTTTTTGAAAATGGGAACCACACTGGCTCTTTTCCAGTCCTCTGGCACTACACCAGAGCACCACGAGTGCTCGCAAAGCTGTGCCAGGGATCCCACAATGACCTCTGCCAATTCCCTCAGCACCCTGGGATGGAGGTCATCAGGACCAGCTGATTTAAATACTTCCAGTCCCTCCAGAAGTTCCCTGACTGACCCTCACTGACCCTAGGCCTGGGTGGTCTCCTGGGCTGGGGGGGGCAGGAAGGGTGTACCCAGGGTCTCCCTGGGGCCGATCACTGAGCCGGGGAGGCCCAGGGGGGCCCCCAGCATGCTCCCCAGCAGATCCAGAAGTAGACTGGAAGAACTTCCAGTCCATGTCTGGGTTCACCACCAAGCATGCGGAGGGGCCCTCCGCACTCTCGTGCAGCACCCTGGCATTGCAGCGTTCACAAGCCACATCTAATCAAATATTTCAGTTCAAATACTGAACTGTGGCTATTGGGACATAAAATTAACATGGGGGTACTTTTTTAGGTTTTTTTAACTAAATGTAAGTCAACTAAACATGACAAATCAGATCACGCTCTATTTAGGACATTGGAAAGTTTTCCAGAAAACCCACATCTCTAGTCAGGGCATCCCTGAAAAGAATACCCTCACAGTTGTTACATTCAAGAGACTTGGTCTTTGGTGCCTAGTACTAGCTTATGAACTTCCGGGCCTCTGGAATGGTCTCAGCCTTAACTTCACAGATGATGTGCAGCAGCCAAGCAAAAGTGACCATCCAGGGCAGGTAGCACTAAGTATCCAGGAGCACCCCTAGGGCCCTCCACCATGCCTCCATATGCCCAAAATGTGTACTCCATGGCCATCCAGCAGCTGCACAGCTAATAGCTGAGAAGTCCCTTCCCAGCATCCAAGTGTCCAGTACGAGCCTTCATGAACCACAGAAAAAGACGACAAGATGAGTCCCAGGATGCAGAGACACAGAATGGTCACAGCCTCAAGCTAAGTGCTGGGAGCAGCACAGCACATAGTCCTGGCTTCATAAAGGACACCCACCTAGAATTTCACTCCTGTGACCAGGTTTGAGCTTCAAGGGAGACAGACACCCCCTGGTAGCCAAGCAACCCTTAGCCAGATCCAGCTCTAGGGTGCCCTCCTCTTCTTACTCACTTGCCACACCTTGATGTAGTTCAGGAGTAGGCAACGTTTTTTGCCTCGAGTGTCGAAAAAACCACAATGCCTACCTTGAAAGGTACCGGAGCACTGGCATATCACAAAAACAAAATGAGGGCTGAGGAGTACATAGCAGGACACACGGCATATTAGAGTTATAAGGTTCTCACTCTATATATACTTACAACAATAGTTTTATTAAAGTAAATAACATTTCTAAAATGCATAAAAAGTTTCATTTAAAACTGAATTAAAAAGCAGATCCTACCAGTTTAGTGTGATCCTTGCCCTTGCAGCATGGGGTCCAGGCCATGGGTGGCGAGGGCCCACTGGCAGCCCGGGGCCATTGGCAGCGTCAGAATGAGGCAGGGCCCATGTAGGTGCTCAGCCCCATCCCCACACTGTCAATGGACAGGACTGGCCGGCAGCGGTGGTGAGGGCTGGGGCCATCTGCGGGGGGGGAGGGAGCTGCCAGCAACATGTGGCCAGGGCCGCCTGTAGCGCTGGGAAAGGGCCAGGGCCAGGGCCTGTGCAGGTCCATGGCCCCGATCCTGTCCCGATGCTGCAGATGACCCCAGCCCAGCGCTGGCATTGGGCCGGGGCCCGGAGCAGCGATGGAGCCAGCTTGGGCTGGGCTGCCAGCAGCATGCAGCCAGGCCCGGGGGCGGAGCCTGAGGCAGTGATAATGTCAGCTGGGGCCTGCCAGTAGCATGTAGCTAGCAGCATGGGGCTGGACCCGGGGCCATTAGGGGGCGGATGTGGCTGGGGATGGGGCCCATGGCAGGGACAGGCTAGGGTTGGGGCCAGGGGCTCTTACCTGGCCCGCATGGTCAGGGTGTTCCGGGGCCTGGGTTCAGCAATGAAAAATCCAGCTAACACGGGTCAGCAGCAGCACAAAGCTGTTCCCAGGCAGCCATGTGCTGCTCAGTCTGGGCACGCCCATTCCTATCCCTTGGGGCAGGAAGCAGCCCGCATGCCAATAAAAACCATGCCATGTGCCACAGGTTGCCGACTCCTGATGTAGTTGTTTGATTGAAAGGGAGGCTGCCTAATGGATCCTAGAACAAGCCCCAGTTCATCTAGATGCCAACTAGCTCTGCCAGTCCCCAGTCTGCCATTGCTAGGTGGGCCCCAATGGCTTTTCAGTGCCTTTTCCCAGGGCATCTACCAGCCTTAAGAGTGAAGCACAGCCTACAGCCTCCCCTACAGCCATGCCTATGCCTCATAGGTGACCAATTAATGACTTGATTGGGCACTTGGCCCCAATCCAATACCAGGCTACCTCAGACCTTTACAACCCTTGCTGGGGCCTCAGCCTTACCAACCTCAGCCATTCTCTTACTGGTTCTCCTAGCTTGGGCCAGCTGTGCGGGACCTCACTTTGCAGTTCCAGCCCATGACCACCTAACCCAGCTTTGTCTTTGCCCTGTCCTAGGCAATACATGTGCTGAGCATGCTTAGTCTTCTGGACTTCTGGCCCTTATCTTCATCCTTTTCATTCACAGGACTTCCTGGCGCAGATTCTGCTGTTCCTTGGCACTGGGCCTCCCTGGCTTTCATCTGGCTCCTGCTTTTCTCTCTCTCTCTAGGCTTCAACCTCCCGCTCAGGCTTAAGCCTATGGTATGCCCCAAATCAAGGCCCCGGTAGGGCCCCGAACACTGGCATGCCCCCGACACCTTGCTGTGGGTTAAACCACCATGCACCCCTCAAGCACCTCACCATGACCTCCATAAACTCCCCTTTCAGCCATACCTAACCCACCAGTAGAAATTGTAACCAAGGAGTAAGCCTTCCGGCTAACACAAACTAAACCCCTCTGGGTCTGAACATAAACAATGGCTAACTGCTTGCATAAAAAGGCTTCCCCTTACCCCATGTAATATTCTCCTGTACAGCAGTAGCATTGTTAGCGTTCCTCAAGATAGCTCCAGTGCTGGCCAGGAGCTCTTCTGCATTCCTTCTGCTCTGGAGCTCTTACCTCCACAGCCTCCAGGGCCAGACTGCCCCTCCTGGCTCAGGGACCATGTTTATATATCTCCCTGGCCCTGCTCCCTTCCAGTCAGATGCATCCCTGAGCTGAGTTTCCTAATTGAGCTTGCCACCTCAAACCCAGGATAACTTAGTATTGCTGGCCTCTCCTGTTCTCATACCTTGTCTCCCATGCAGGGCTGTAACCCACGGAACTGATGCTACACAGCTAGTTGTACGGTAAATGCTTGTATCAGGTAAATCCGCAGGTATCCCTTCTCTGGCACCTCATAATGAGCAGCTTTCCCCACTTGCCCTGCTGCTCCTTCAGCCTTAAATTAACATGAGCCTTCAAGTTCTCCATTATTACTCCTGGCAATCATTGCTCATGTTTGGCCTAGAAGCAGTAGTATACCTTCTGCAGGTGGTCTCATAGGTCAGGGGTGTCCATCAGAGCAGAGGCTCTCCACCAAGATACCAGAAGTTGGGGGTGTGGCTACAGAGGGGCAGGGCTTGTCACAGAATTTGGGACCATAGGCCCCACTGGACATGACAATGGGTAGCATAAGGACAAACAAAGGCTGTGTGATGTAGTCCTCGGTTACCCAATGGCTGCCCAGCCCGTTGCCACTGCCATCATTGCCTATCTGTCCCAGGAGGATCCCCAGTCTGAATCTGGCCTGGAGCATAGGCTAAGTTTGATACACCTGCCATACATGACCATCCTCTGCAGAGTCCTGTATCCTTTCCTCCTTTGGCATGGGATACTGGAATCTCAACTCTCCAGTTCAGAGCTCTGTTAAAACAGAGCAAGAGAAAGGATTAAAACAAAGCAACACAGATGTAGTACAGAATCATAAAAAAAAAATCTAGAAGGGGATCTCAGGAGGTCATCTAGTCCAAACCCCTGCTCAAAGTAGGAACGTCCCAGAAAAGTGTTTGTCTAACTTATTCTTAAAAACATTTCTAAGTAATTATAGATGTGTTCTTCACACAATGCATAAAACATCAAAATCTCCCTACCTTGTCACAGATAATGCAGCAGGAAAAGGGAACAGTCAATGTCCTGCCACTGAAAGGACATAAGCAGTTATTAGCAGGTGTGTGCGAAGCAGGCAGTATTCGATTTGGATTCGGCCGGATTCGAGGGACAGTGATTCAGTTCACAGATCCAGATCACTGTCCCAATTCGATTTGGCTGAATTTGAATCTGAAGATTCAATTCCGATTCAGAGAATCAGCAATTTGGCCATAGACACAGCTTTATATGTTTTTTTCTACATACCTCAAGGTACCAGGAATGGCTCGTGAACGTTGAGATGGTGGGGCAGATGAAGAGTACCATGGGAGTATGTAGGGGGAGGGTCCCCGCGTGCTCAGTGGTGGACCTGGAAGTGGCCCAGAAGTACTTGAATCAAAGGCTTCTGATTCAATTCAGTAAGATTAATGGGTCTCCTGATTTGATTCGGAGATTTGAATCAGCAAGTGAAGTTTCACACAGCCCTAGTTATGTCTTCCCAGCAAGGGATCCAAGGAAAAAGAACCATGTCCCCCCTACTGGGGAAGGCAAAAAATGCCACAGACCATGTAAAATTCCTTTTTGATCCCAAACGTGGCAAAATTAGGATTGGAAGGGACCTCAGGAGTTCATCTAGTTCAACTCCCTGCTCAAAATAGGACCATCCACAACTACATTACCCTAACCAAGACTTTGTCTAGCCAGGACTTAAAAAGCTCCAAGGACAGAGATTCCACCAGCTCTCTGGATAACCTATTCCAGTGTTTTCCTACCCTCCTAGTGAGAAAATTCTTCCTAACATAAACTTCCCTTACTGCAACTTGAGACCATTGCTCCCTGTTCTGTCATCGGCCACCAACAAGAACAGTCTAGCCTCATCCTCTTTTGAACAGCCCTTCAGGCAGTCGAAAGCTGCTATTAAGTGCCTTGTCAGTCTCCACTTCGAGACTAAATAAGCCCAGTTCCCTCAGTCTTCCCTCATAAGTCACGTCCCCCAAACCCCTCACCATTTTTGTTGCCTTCCACTGGACTCTCTCCAATAGCTCCACATCCTTTTGTAATGGAAGGCTGAAAACTGAACACAGTACTCCACATGTGGCCTTACCAGTGCTGAATAGAGGTCAATAATCTCTTCCCTTGCCCTCTTGGCAACACTTCTAACAATGCAGCCAGTGAGTCTTAGTCTTCTTGGCAACAAGGGCACGCTGCTGGCTCATATTCAGTTTATTGTCCACTGCCTCCAGGTCCTTTTCTACAGAGCTCCTGCCCAGACAGTCAGCCTCCAGCCTGTACTGGCACATGGGATTGTTCCGTCCTAAGCGCAGGACTTTGCACTTGTCCTTGTTGAACTTCATGAGATTCCTTTTGGACCAACCTAAGATTTGCCTAGGTCACTGAATCCTAGACCTGCCTTCCAGCATATCTACTACTCTGCCCAGCTTAGTGACATCTGCAAACTTGATGAGGGTGCACTCTACGCCTTCTGCCAGGTCATTGATGAAGAAACTGAACAAAACTGGCCCCAGGAACAACCCCTGGGGCACTCCAATTAATACAGACCAACTAGACATAGAGCCTTTCATTACTACCCTCTCAACCCAATGCTCCAGGCAGTTCTCTATCCACCTCACAGTCCATTCATCCAGCCCATACTTCCTTAGCTTGCTTGCAAGAATGTTTAGATTCATAGATGCTAGGGTTGGAAGAGACCTCAATAGATAAAGTCTGACCCTCTGCTCTAGGCAGGAAAGAGTGCTGGGGTCAGATGACTGCAGTCAGATGCCTATCCAGCCATCTCTTAAAGACCCACAAGGTAGAGTAGAGCACAACCTTCCTTGGAAACTCATTCCAAGATTTGGCCACCCTCACCATGAAGAAATTCTTCCTAATGCCTAGCCTAAATCTGCTCCACCAGTTTGTGAACACTGCTCTTTGTTACCCCAAGACATTGTGGAAGACCATATCACAAATCAAGATACACCGCATCCATTTGTCACCCCACATCCACAGAGCCAGTCATCTTATCATAGAAGGCAACTAGGTTGGTCAGGCATGACTTGCCCCTGGTAAATCCATGCTGACCATTCCTAATCACCTTTTTCTCCTTCAGGTGCTTACAAATGGATTCCTGGAGGATCTGCTCCACAATTTTTCTAGGGACTGAGGCAAGACTGACTGGTCTGTAGCTTCCTGGATCCTCCTTATTCCCTTTCTTAAATAGGGGCACTACGTTTGCCCTTTTCCAATCATCTGGGACCTCTCCTGATCACCATGAGTCTTCAGAGATGATGGCCAATGGCTTTGCAAATCACATCAGCCAACTCCCTCAGCACCCTCAGGTGCATCATGTCCAACACCGTGGACTTGTTCACATCCAGCTTTTCTAAGTTGTCCCTAATCTGTTCTTTCATCACTGAGGGCTACTCACCTCCTCCCCAAACTGTGATGCCTGGTGCAGTAGCCTGGGAGCTCACCTTGCCTGTGAAAAGTGAGGCAAAAAAGGCTTTGAGCACTTCTGCATTCTGTCACATTAACTCCCCACATTAAGGGACCCACAGTTTTCCTTATCCACCTCTTGCTACTGACATATTTGTAGAAATCCTTCTCATTACCCTTCACATCCCTTGCTAACTGCCACTCCAACTGTGCTTTGGCCTTCCTGACTTCATCACTGCATGCTCAAACAATCCTCTTATACTCTTCCCTAGTTATTTGTCCAAGCTTCCACTTCTTATATGCTTTAGTTTTGTGACTTAATTTACTGAAGAGCTCCCTACTAAGCCAAGCCGGTCTTCTGCCATAGTTGCAAGTCTTCCTGTCTACCTGCGCATCAGGATGGTTTGTTCCTGCACACTCAGTAAGACTTCTTTAAAAGTACAGACAGCTCTTCTGGACTCCTCTCCCCATCAGACTGGCTTCCCAGGGGATCCTTCCCATGAGTTGCCTGAGTGAGTCCAAGTTTGATTTTCTAAAGTCTGCTGCTCTTTCCTTCCTTTCATCACGATCCTGAACTCAATCATCTCTGGTCACTGCTGCCTAAGTTTCCATCCTCCACTACATTCCCCACTGACTGATTCCCATTTGTGAGCAGCAAGTCAAGAAGAACATGGTCCCTAGTTGGCCACTCCAACACTTGCAGCAGGAATTTGTCCCCACCACTCTCCAAAAAACTTCCTGGATTGCTTGTGAACTGCTGTATTGCCCTCCCAGCAGATGTCAGGGAGATTGAAGCCCCCTATGAGAACCAGGGCTTGTGACTGGGAAACTTCTGTTAGCCATTTGAAGAAAGTCTCATCCACCACTTCCTCCTGGTCTGGTGGTCTATAACAGATGTCCACCACATCATCATCCTTGCTGCTCTCCCCTCTAACCTTCCTGAACAGATTTCTGCTTACTGCCAGAGGTCACGAACTTCCAGCTTCCTGGGAGTCCATTTCTTCTCCCTTCTCTAGCACTTCTTCCTCCACAGTCCTGGAGGTCTCCTCCAGCACTGTACTGATAAACTCCCCATGACAAAGGATGCTTCAGAGTCTACCACCTCCTCCTGTAGCTCCCTTGCCTGTTCTGAGGCACCACTCGCACCCAACCTGGCCATCACTGGAAGGAACCTGCAAGCTGCAGTCCCCACAGTGCCAAACCCAGCCCTGCATGGAAGCCTCGACAGTGAGGCAGTGCTGCCTGTGTTGTGAATAACCCCGAGCCATTTCTTTGAAGGCCTAATAAATGGCCTCGAGCCATCCTCCCAAGACAGAATACACAGCGAGACTGGAAGGTTG
>JAGPOW010001625.1:424049-445009 GCA_030014935.1 Caiman crocodilus
AAGCAAATCCTGGGACGTCATTCTCCCCTTGTACTCAGCCTTGGTGAGGCCACAGCTGGAGTACTGCATCCAGTTTTGGGACCCACAATTCAAAAAGGATGTGGAGAAGCTTGAGAGAGTCCAGAGGAGAGCCACGCACATGATCAGAGGTCAGGAAAACAGACTTTATGGCAACAGGCTGAGAGCTATGGGGCTCTTCAGCCTGGAAAAGCGCAGGCTCACAGGTGATCTGATGGCCACCTGTAAGTTTATCAGGGGTAATGTTTGTTCACCAGAGTGCCCCAAGGGATGATGAGGTAGAATGGTTATAAACTACTGCAAGACTGTTTCAGGCTGGACATAAAGAAGAATTTCTTTACTGTCTGAGCCTTCAAGGTCTGGAATAGTCTGCCATCTATGGTGGTTCAAGCACCTACATTGAACACCTTCAACAGTAAATTGGATGCTTTTCTTGCTGGGATCCTATGACCCCAGCTGACTTCCTGCCCTTCAGGCAGGGCACTGGATCTTCCGAGGTCCCTTCCAGCCCTAAGGTCTATGAAATCTATGATACTGGCCACATCCTTCCTAAAGTGCGGCACCCAGAACTGGACACAGTACTCCAGCTGTGGCCTGACCAGTGTTGCACAGAGGGGGAGGATCACCTCCTTGGACCTGCTCGTGATGCATCTATGGATGCATGACAAAGTGCAGTTAGCCTTCCTGACCACGTCCTCACATTGGCGGCCCATGTTTATCTTGGAATCAATAATGACTCCAAGATCCTTTCTGCCTCCGTGCTGACGAGAAGGGAGTTCCCCAGCCTGTGGGTATGCTGCTAGTTCTTCCTCTCCAGATGCAGTACCATGCACTTGTCAGTATTGAAACGCATCCTGTTTTTATCCGCCCACCCCTGTAACTTGTTCCTCCCTTCTAGAGTGCCCATCTCTCCCTACATCATAGTGTCATCCACAAATCAAACAAGGTGCTTTTCACCCCCTCATCCAAGTCGCTGATGAAGATGTTGAACGCTGCAGGCCCAAGGACCAAGCCCTGGGGAACCCCACTGCCCACATCCCTCCAAGTTGAAAATCACTGTACTTTTTTCAGTACTTTTTGGCCAGTACTCTGGCCAAAGATGTTGCCTACCCCTGGGGTAGGATGTGGCTGTTGTGCACTATTTCAGTACATCTCAAGAAACCAATTCCCTTTTTCTTCACAGCAAACAGGTACTCTTGTTAAAATGTGCTCAGGTTAAGATTGAGAATTCAATTGATCACCCAAAGCAAAACAGGCTTTACAATAAAAAATAGAGAACCATAGAAAGTAAGGGTTGGAAGGGACCTCAGGAGATCATCTAATCCAACCCCTGCTCAAAGCAGGACCATCTCCAACTAGATAATCCCAGCCAAAGTTTGGTCTAGCTGGATCTTGAAAACTTCCAAAGATGGAGCTTCCACCACTTCTCCAGGTAACCTGTTCCAGCGTTTTACTACACTCCTAATGAGAAAATTCTTCCTAATATCTAGAGATGTGAAGGCCCAGAAAAAAAAAAAAACAACAGAAAAATTTGGGGGGAAAAAAGTTTCCATGTTGTTTTTCCTGATGACTTTTTTTTTGTTTGGTTTTTCTGAAAAATTGAAAACTTTTGGGAAAATGAAAAAAAACTATTAATAAAATATTTTCTTTTAGAATGATGAATAAAATGTTTACAAGATGTTCATATATTGCTACCCTTTACTCCCCAAACACATTTTCTAATACTATGTAATAGGAAGATTTTTATGTAAGACTATATACAGCAGGGGTCAGCAACCCATGGCATGCAAGACCATTTTGCTTGGCATGCAGCATCCCAGCTGCCTGCTGGGAGCAGCCTGAGATCCCGGCTGGCAGCAGCTCCCCAGAGCTAAGGCCAGCTGCAATCAGGAAGTTCCAAACAGCTGTGCCAGGCTCCAGCATCAGCTCCACCGCAGCACATGCAGGCACACCTCGGAGCAGGCATTGGGGGAGGGGCCTGAGGCAGCGCAGTCCTGGTCTCTCCCCTATTAGGTGATGAGCCCAGCACAGCTGTTTGCAGCCCACCTGCTGCTTGCTGCAGCTGCCCAGAGCCCGGGCTGGCTACAAACAGCCGCGCCGGGCTCTGGAAACTTGCCATCACCTCCATGACGGGAGCAGGGGAGAGACCAGGGCTGTGCTGCCTCGGGTCACTCCCCTACCACCCACTCCCACACAAGGGTGCACGTGCCCATGTGGAGCTGATGCCGGAGCCTGGCACAGCTGTTTGGAGCCTCCCGGCTGTAGCCGGCCCGCTGCTGCCAGCTGGGATCCCCGGCTGCTCCCAGCAGGCAGCTGGGATGATGTAAGCCCTGCTGGGAGCAGCCCGGGCTCCAGCAGCTACTCAGAGCTGGGGTAGCTGCTGACAGCCACAGAGCCTGGCCTGTAGGGCAGGGGCAAGTGGCACAAGCAGGGCATCCTACCATGTACCCCTTGCCCTCATTTTGCTTTTCTGCCATGCCAGCACTCCGGCATCTTCCAAGATAGGCATTCTGGTGTTTTTTGTTACTCTGGCCAAAAAATGTTACCTACCCCTGATATACAGCATCAGATCATTACAATTCCTGTACACTGAGGACAAGCAGTACAGTACAAGTCTCAAATGCAAGATGCATTTCTTCCCCCAAGGGGACACTGCCATTTTCACAAGAGAATGAAGAAGGATTCAGTGCCTTCTTTGCTTGTGGACTTCCTCTATTGTTGACATTTAATATAGAGGCTGGTGGATCTGCTCCTGTCTAAAATACTAAATTTGTACATGCCATAGCTTAGTGTTTATATATGCAAGCTAGTCACTAAATTGCATTTTTGGTTTTTTTCACCTCAGCAAAATGGTGCGACCAACTTTTAGCATATGGAAGCATTTCCACATTGCAAGATATTCTGAGAGAAAAAAAAAAAAAATGTGATTTGCAAATACTGTCCAATGAAATACACATTTCCAAATGCTATTAAGATGACCGAACACATTCTTGCATTTAAAAAGTGTCCTGCAGACATTAAAAAAATCCTTCATGCATTTAAGTGAGAAGAACATGAT
This sequence comes from Caiman crocodilus, assembly GCA_030014935.1. Classification (NCBI taxonomy): domain Eukaryota; kingdom Metazoa; phylum Chordata; order Crocodylia; family Alligatoridae; genus Caiman; species Caiman crocodilus. Next base: position 427,126 of record JAGPOW010001625.1, read on the forward strand.
GATTAAAGTGCAAGTAACTCTTTCCAACATTCTCAGTCCAGAAGTCCTACTGCTGCTGTTTCTTCTTCTATAACCATCAGCATCTCAAAGGGTTGCCCAATCAACATCCTCAAGTAACCAAATATTGCAATCAACTGTATATAAAAGACACTGAATAGCTTCATTTGTAGACCAGATTAGGAAAAAATTGACCAAGCTTTTGCAAGAGCAATATATTCTCCTGGGACACCATTGTCAATAACTGAAAATGCATACTGGCAGGAAGCTTTTATATTACTAAGATCATCATACTGTTTGCCCAGCAGACATTCTTTGAGCAAGCCTCTTTTAGAGTCAGAATATGAATATGTAATGCAATCCGTGTGTGAGAGGGGAGGCAAAAGCCCCCCCTAACATGGCCCCGGACCACTTCCGACAAGCTCCGATACTTACCGCAGGGAAGGAGACAAGCAGCAGCTGCAGGGAAATGCCAATGCAGGCTCGGCAGTTCCAGAGCTGCCTAAACCTGCGAATCGGCGAGCCCCAGAGACAGGGCCTTGGAGGAGCACAGGCTGCTCAAAGAGCAGCTGGAAAAGGAATGGGCTGAGGGAGAGGCATGGCATACCAGCCAGAGACACAGGCGGCGGAGGCCCCAAGAACGGGAAAGGAAGCCCAAGCATCTGCTGGGGAAACCTGGCCGACAGATCAAGGAGTCCAGGCTCCGAGAGCCAAGGATCACTGGAGAACCGCAGCAGGGAGAAGCGGTTCTCCATTACCAGTCTGAACAGAGCCACAACCGCATCAGAGAATTCAGGTACTGCAGCAGAGAGAGGTAATGAGCGATGGCTAAGCCCCACGGGCAGCCTGGTGAAGAGGGAGGAACAGGCAGCAGCTGCATCGGAGCTGTACAGGGAAGTGATAAGTACCACCAGGTGGTGAGACCAGGAGTGATTAGCTCCTAGTCAGCGGGGCCCTGGGAAAAAAAACACAGACAGACAGATTCCCTCTTCCATCCCAGGGGACAGAGGGGTCCTGGGAGTCAAAATCCTAAGTGCCCGTCAGCAGACACTGAACACCTTTTTCAGTTAAGAATTATCCTAAGTTACCATTACCCCGGGTCAGGGCAGGTTTAGTTTGCCCAAAAGTTGAACCAGAGACCACAGATCAGCTTGGGAGAGACTGACAGCCGGAAGTACCCAACCCAGGTCAAGGCGGGTAACATGGATGAGAAGAGATCATTCCAAGACTATAGGGAACAGTATCTTCCCAGGCCATGGATGTGGCAAGGATGGGGTAAAGGGGAGGTTTGGAGCCCCACGAAGAAAGACCAGGGTCAAGGCCCCTTTTGGGACCACCAACAGGGAACTGCCTTCCCATCAAACAACAAAGACATGGCAGGCGAGTAGGGGTAGTGCCCGAAACCATCTAGGTGGCCCCAGGGTGTGGTTTTACCCTGGCATTGCTAAGGAACAAGGCACCGACCAGAAAAGGACCAAAGCCTTACAACACCTACCAGTGACACTGTGCAAGGAAAAATCAACGAAGCACTGTGTCTTGCAGTACTTACAGATGGGTGGACAAATGTGCAAGGAGAAAGAATCATAAACTTTGTGATAACACCTCAACCAGTTTTTTACAGAACCATTGAAACAGGAGAGAACAGGCACACTGCAGAGTATATCGGTAGTAAAATATGTGATGTCCTACAGAAGATTGGGAGTGGTAAAGTATCTGCTTGGCTGACTGACAATGCAAGTAATATGAAAGCAGCATGGGAGATCATAATAGATAAATATCCACATACTACTACAATAGGACATGCATCCCATGGGATAAACTTGCTTCGTATTTGTACTATGAAGTTTGAAACTGCAAAAGATCTGTAGAAGAGCAAAAGTAGTTATAAAACATGTAAAAACTACTCATATTGTAATTCCAATCTTTAAGAAGAAGCGGAAAGAAAAGAATGTAAAGAATAAAATAGTGACAGTCAAACCCTGTAGTAAAATTAGATGGGGTGGAGTGGTAATCTCATTTGAAAATTTATTAACAACAAAGAAGCTCTTCAAGAAACAGTAATAACTGAGGATCTTAAAGTACCCAGAAGCATAAGGAACACTGTACTTGATGAGGATGTCCTCTGGGTTCAGCTGCAACCCCCCCTGAAAATTCTAAAGCCGATTTCTTCAGCAATCACTGCATCTGAATCACAGTGTACTTCTACTGGATATTCCTTACCAGATGGCTCAGATTCTCAAAAACAGTTGATTTTTATCTAAGTGGACTGCTGCTTGCAAGTACAGAAGAAAGAAAAGTGAAAGACTTTGTTAACAGATAGGAAGAATTTTGTTGCCAATCAATTTATGCTGCTACAAATCTCTTGGATACAAGTTTTAAAGACAGAAATGTTAGTGATAATAGCACTGCTACTGCATTTGACTGGATTACAAAACAAGCAACACTTAGGACTGTATGTTGGAAAAGTACTTTCAAATGTTGCAGAATACAGAACATCTTCAGGTATTTAGTCCAGGAATGCAGTTGGGGACTGACAAGCATATTCCTCCTGCAACATGGTGGCAAGGCCTTTGTATGAAACAGCCTCCGACTCCTCTTGCTTCTCCTCTGCTTCAGATTCCTTGGTCTTCTGCAGTATGTGGAAGAAACTGGTCTGTTTGGAAATTCTCACAACAAATCAAGAAATAAATTAACATGTAAAATAATAGAGAAACTTGTCTCAATCCAGGCAAACCTTCAGTTTTCAGAAGTCCACGAAGATGATGATAATGAAGGATCAACAGAAACTGTTGATAGTGATAGCTCAGAAAATGACACTGATTAGACAAAGTTTCATGTAGCAAAATTTGTATTCCATGAGTCTGAGGGGGGAGGGGGGGTTTCCCCCTCAGCTCTTTTTCCTGTATCTGTTTGGCACTCCGGAGGAGACCAAGTCCAGAACTTATAATTTTCTTTGTTTTACGATAGTGTCAATGGTTTCTTCTATTTTCAACTTTAATTTTTGCCTGCTTCTTATAAACTGGCAAAAAATAAGAGATGCTAGATTCCTCAGAGTTCAGCAACTTGTAGCTCCGTTTGTAACAAAAATCTAATTACATCGTTATTAGAAAACATTTTTGGGGAGTAAAGGGTAGCAATATATGAATACCTTGTCTTAAATATTTTATTTGTCATTCTAAAAGAAAATATTTCATAAGAGGTTTTTTCAATTTTTCAAAACAAAAAAAAGTCCTCAGAAAAAAGTGTTTTTTTCCACAACTACTTCTGGGTTTTTTTCTAGGCTTTCATATCTCTAGGATTGCCAGCGCACTGCTGTATTGCCCTCCCAGCAAATGTCAGGGTGATTGAAGTTCCCCAGGGAGAATCAGGGCCTGTGATCGAGAAACTTCTGCTGACTGAAGAAAGCCACACGTACCACTTCCTCCTTGTCTGGTGGTCTGTAGAAGACACCCTCCACAACATTACCCTTGTTGCTCTCACCTCTAACTTTAACCCACAGACTTTCAACAGGCCTCTCTCCAGTTTCATACAGGAGCTTTGAGCAATCATATGACTCTTTTACATAAAGAACAACTCCTCTTCTTCTCCCCTGCCTGCCCCTTCCTGAACAGTTTGTACCCATCCATGACTGTGCTCCAATCATGAGCTCCCACCAAGTCTCTGTTATTCCAGTCATGTCATAGTTTCACAACTGTGCAAGGACTTCCAATTGTTCCTGCTTGTTTCCCAGGCTCCATGCGCTTATGTACAGACACCTGAGGTCGACTGCCCCGATTTCTCAGAAAATATGAGAACACCTCCCCTATGCCCGCTCTTCCTCCAAGTCACCCACTTCCCCACTAATTCCAGAGCTTTGATCTTCATCTCCCAGCAAACACAGCTTAAACCTTCCTCACTAGGCATCCACTTATGAAATTTGAATTGTTTTAAGAGGCATATTTTTCCTCTAGAATATTGTTACTTTTGCTATCAGAATTTGCTGTTGCTGACTGATCATGCAATTAATTTGCAAATTAATCCTTTAATACAAATGGTGTTGTACAATGGAGGTAAAGTTACACATACAGACAATTTAAAAAATGCTTGGTTCATATCCTGTTGAGATTTCTGGGTTAAAAACAAGTGGCCTGAATTTCAAGAAAGTGATATTGAAGGCCCATGGTCAAGTGCAGAACATATGGTACAATACCATATGATAAAGAATAGTAAAAAGGAAACCTGAAGACACTTTCCAGAATGAAAGGAAAGGTAAAAGGTATTTTTGGGCTTCACTTCAGGAAGTTTAAGTATTTTGTGGCATTTGCAGAGAACATAAGAATTTGATTAAGGCATCCTTCATAAGCTGGTATACTGCATTTAAAATTAATTCACTAGATGAAAGTAACCATTTCATAGCTCATCAAGACAGAAGACATAGGTGTTTACGACACTGCTTGGTTATTATTGCTACTAAACAAGAAGACTGAAAAAGCTGATGCTTTTTTTTTTTTTTTTTTAAAAGAACACTCAGTCACTAAACAATTTCAGTTTTAAAGCTGAAACCAACCTTATTCTTGATCCAAACAAAAAAAACAGCTACAATATATGAGACTTCAGAGACAACTTAGAGAGAGTCCAACAAAAGGCAGCAAAAATGGTTTGGGTGCTGGGACATGATTTCTAAGGAGAGGCTGAGGGAACTGGGCTTATTTAGTCTGGAAAAGGACTTAATAGCAGCCTTCAGCTACCTGAAGGGTGGTTCCAAAGGGCAGATGACAAAACAAGGAGCAATGGCCTCAAGCTGTAGAAAGGAAAGTTTAAGTTAGGTATCAGGAAAAACTCTCACTAGGAGGGTAGTAAAGCACTGGAACAGGTTACCCAGCAAGGTGATGGAATCTCCATCTTTGAAGATTTTTAAGATGGAACTAGACAAAGCCTTGGCTAAGACAATATAGTTAGAGAGCTTCTGGAGGGGCAGGACATGTTCAAATCAGCAGGTCCAGATGCTCTCCACCACAGGGTATTGAGGGACTTGGCAGGGGTAATTGTGGGGGCCCTGGCACAGCTTTATGAGCACTCGTGGTGCTCTGGCCAGGTGCCAGATGACTGGAAGAGTCAACGTGGTCCCCATCTTCAAAAAAGGGAAGAGGGAGGACCCGGGCAACTACAGACCCATTAGTCTTACTTCAATCCTGGGGAAACTCTTTGAGAAGATCATCAGGGAGCACATCTGTAATGGGCCAGCAGCAGGGATGATGCTCAAGGGCAACCAACATGGTTTCATTAGGGGCAGTTCCTGTCAGACCAACCTGAGAGCCTTCTACGATCAGGTCACAAAAGCATTGGACGCAGGTGTTGTGGTGGATGTAGCCCTTCTGGACTTCAGCAAGGCCTTTGACACAGTCTACCACCACAATCTCATCAAAAAAACTAGGTGACTGTGGCATTGATGCCTACAGTCAGATGGACTGCAAATTGGATGAAGGGTCGTACTCAGAGGGTGGTGGTAGATGGGGTCTTTTTTGACCTGGAGGGAAGTGGGCAGTAGAGTCCCCCCAGGGCTTGGTCCTTGGGCCTGCACCATTCAATTTCTTTATTAATGACTTGGATGATGGGGTAAAAAGAAGCCTGTTTAAATCTGCTGATGATACCAAGATTTGGGGTGAGGTGGGCATGCTAGAAGGGAAGGACAGATTACAGCAGGACCTGGACAGGTTACAGGGGTGGGCTAACGAAAATAGGATGCATTTCAATACTGACAAGTGCAGGGTGCTGCACTCGGGCAGTAGGAACCAGCAGCACGCTTATAAGCTGGGAAACTCCCTTCTCGAGAGCACAGTGGCAGAAAGAGATCTTGGAGTCAGTAATGACTCTAAGATGAACACGGGCTGACTACGCAAGGTCACGGTCAGCTAACCATACCTTGTCGTGCATCCGCAGATGCATCTCAAGCAGGGCCAAGGAGGTGATCCTCCCCATCTATGCGACACTGGTCAGGCCGCAGCTGGAGTTCTAGGTGCTGCACTTCAGAAGGGATGTGGACAGCATTGAGAGGGTCCAGAGGAAGGCCACTCATATGATCCAGGGACAGCAAGGCAGATCCTATGAAGAGAGGCTATGAGACCTTAACCTGTTCAGCCTTTGCAAGAGAAGACAGAGGAGAGACCTGGTGGCCATCTATAAACTCACTAGGGGGGGGAACAGCAGGGTTTGGGAGAGACCCTTTTCCTCCTAGTGCCCCTCCGGGTAACAAGAAATAACAGCCACAAATTGTTATAGAATAGGTTTAGACTAGACATTTGAAGGCACTACTTCACAGTCAGGGCAGCTAGGATCTGGAACCAACTTCCAAGGGAAGTGGTACTGGCTCCTGCTCTGGGGGTCTTTAAGAGGAGGTTTGACATCTACCTGGCTGGGGTCATTTGAGCCCGGTTCTCTCTCCTGCCCGGGGCAGGGGGTCAAACTTGATGATCTACAAGGTCCCTTTCGACCCTACTTCTATGGATCTGAGTTGGGGAAGGTCCTTGTTTAAGCAGAGGGTTAAACTAGACGACCTCCTGAGGTCCCTTCCAACCTTAATTTTCTATCACCACAATGTCTCCTAGGGAAAATGAATAGAGAGCTGGCTTACTGGCAACCTCATGCCTGAGCAAGTGTCAATGAATATCAGATTTCTTTATCATGGGAAATACTGTGGCCTCTGTTGCAGTATACTGAAGTCAGCAGTATTAACACAAGGAATAAAAGATATTTTCAGAAGTCATTAAATTAGAAATAAAAGCCCAGCTGAAACCAGCTAGCCTGAATTTAGTTGTTATAGCAATTGATGATGGTTATTCTCATATAAATGGAAATTTAGACAGGCTAATCCAGATGTCTAACAATCCATTATCTACAACCTTGAGCCTGCTATTCTGAGTCTCAAAAAATGTTATGACTGGTTTGAAAATCATTTTCAATTTTTTCTATTAAATCCCAAAATATTAGGTAAGTAAAAATCTTGTTGATGTATTTGAAGCAAATGTGGGCTACCTTTGGAAATACCCATCTATACATTCTGTGCTGCAATTTAAGTTAAAATTTTTTAAAGTTATGGTCTTAATTCAGGTGTACTCTCTCAGATAAGTGGTGACAGTAACATTACTTTTGTAATTTGAACAAGGCAAACTAAACATAAGTTGAATCAAATGCATACAGAAGAGAGAAAAACAGAACACGCAGAAAGTGGAAACCTGTCTTTCTACCATAGCAACAGTAATATTTAATTTAAATTTTCTTGAAAGAATAAGAGTGCATAAAGCTACCATGTTTTCCTGTCAAACAATTATACTGGTTGTGTACCCCACCTCTGTCTACGCAGCTGAGATAACATTTCATTGCACAGCCCCAGATCTTTCTCTCCCTGCTTTTACTGTCCCTCATTCCTTTACCCTCCAAAGGTACAGACCGTTTTGGTTTTATTCATCATATGCATGTGATGTTTTCACGTTGACCCTCCAATCCACCGTCAAATTTAAATGCTTTGGTCTTTTATTTATTTAATCCTTGTGGTTGCAAAGATCACATTTTGCTTTATATCTGGAAGATATGTTCCCAACTACATTCACAATACTAAGTTTAGTTTTTCTAAATCACAATTGCAGATCCACTAGCCAGAGTTAAAAAAAAAACAACAAAAAAGGCTGCAGTCTAGACAGAACTTTGGAACCATCCCCTGGCAGAATCTAATAAATACCAAAAGTATTTTGGTACTGCACCTCTACTTACAAGTCTTATTATCCCCTTTTTTTTAATTAGTGCATTTATTCTATAGAAGAGTAGGTACTATAGAACAGTCAGACAACTTCAATGCTTTCAAATATAGCTTGCAGCTAAATAGGTGTAAAGTGCCTGCCTCTCTATAGTCAGCTTCTCTCTCACTGTTCACAATCCTACTGGCAGCAGCTAAACTGGAAAGCAGGTCAGTATCACCCAACAACTTCTGCTTCAGAAAAAGCCTGGCCAGTGGCAGCAGCATTGAGAAAGCCTGCCTGGATCCAGGTATCTTCCTCCCACCTACCACCTACCACCCTCGCACATCAGTCTTTAGCTGAAAACACTTAGCAAGGCAGCTCACAGATGTCTGTGCTTATGATACCAACACCATCCAGCCATACCCAGGAAAACCATCACAGGCTGCATCCCTTCCTACCATCCTCCCGACATCAGAAATGATCCGGTGTGGTTATCGTTCCCCACAGGAGCAACCAGCACCGTAAGCTCAACTCCATCAGTTCCCAGAGTGCATCGGGGGGCTCTGAAGTGCCCCGGCCCAGAGTCCTTCACACCCGGCCTCCCACAGCAATGCCACCTCGCCGCAGAGCTTCCTGCGCCTCCCCCTCCACACCCCAGCACTCACTTGCCCTCCTGGCAGTCATAGAGCACGATGGAATCGTCGTCACTGCTGGAGATGACGGTCTCGCCATTGGGGCTGAAGTCGAAGCAGTTGATCTTGTCCGAGTTCTCACGGAAGACCTTGGCCACGCGGAAGCTCCGCAGCACATTGTCCGTCAGCTTCATCCCGCTGCCGCGCGCGGAGGGGAGCGGCCGGGGCGGGCAGGGCCCAGCGGCGGCTCCGCGGGACTCCTGGGAGCGAGAGGAGGCCGGGACGGGCCCCGGGCCAGCGGCGGGGGAAGAACCACCTGGCGCGGCCTGGAGAGGGGCGCCCGCCGCAGCGCCTGCGCCACGCCTGGAGGCGGGAGGAGAGCGGCTGGCAGCACCCGCGCTCGGGCAGGGTTCAGGCCACAGCGAGTCGCCTCCTATTCATTGTGTCCGCCATGTCCCAGCCGCAGGCACCGAGCGCAAGAGCGCGGCACTGTGGGAGCGCAGGGAAGGGGGAGGGCGCCGGAAGCGCGTCGTGGGGGCGCGAGGAGGCGCAGCGATGCCTTGTGGGAGAGGGCGGCGGACGGAGCGGTGCCTTCTGGGAGGGGGCACTGCGAGGAGTAGCGGGACCGGGGCATGAGCCTTCGCCGGGCTGACGGGGCACGCGCCCCGCGTCTGGAAACCGTACGAGTACGCTGCTGCACCCGGGTCCCGTCGGCTGCCGGAGACCAAGGTCTCTGGACGGCCCGAGGGGGGTCGGCCTGGGCCGGGGGACCGTCGTTTCACTGAGCGTTGTGGGGGTCTTAGCTGATGACCACAACTGCAGAAGAAAACAACTGACACATGACAGCCCTAGGAGCAACTCGCTGTGTATGCTCTTGGCTGCAGCCTTAGTGGAAGATAAGTAAATAAATGCACAATGAAAGCTGGCACGATGCTAAACAGTTTGGGGCAATGTGGATGAGGAGGCAAATTGCTAACACAACCAACAAGGTGATAAAAGCGTTGACGGGGCTAGTCATACCGTAGAGCTATGAAAGCTGGACGCTTGGGAAGGCAGACAGACGGGATCACAAGCCTTTGAGGCGACGCCCTGCAGAAAGGCACTGAATGTTTCCCGGACCCAACTAAAGCTTCGACATCGGGGCGCTCGGCAGGACGGGACCCGAGCCCGGACTGCGACCACTGGGGGAAAGAGGCGCTGAACCACGATGGTCGCACGCTGGGAAGGGGGCAGGACGGGAGGCTGTGGCCGAACGCCGCGTGCAGGAAATCGGCCGCGGGAGACTGGGCTCGCCGGACAGCGCAGGGCTGCTAGCCACAGAGCCGGGGGGGACGCGTGTCGTGGCCCCAGCACCTTAGAGCAATAGAGCCTCCCTTTACCCCGTACTCCCCGCCTGGGGCTGGTGACAGAGGCATTTCCAGCCCCTCCCCCAGCGCTCAGCAGACGCACGTCTTGGAGGCAGCTCAGGCAGCCCCGCAGGCGCAGCACTCCCGCTGCGAGGAGCAGACCGGCCCAGGCAGCCAGCGGCCGCCCTCTTGCAGCGGTTCCTGTTTCCGGCCGGAGGCCGGGAATCCCGGTCCGCTCGGTGCCGGGTTCCCCCCGGCTGCTTCCCAGCAGGCCTTGCGGCAGCCCTTTCTTTTCCTGTGTGCGCTCCCTGCGACGGCTGGGTGGGTGAGCCCGGCTGCACCATCCGGCTCCATCCTCCTGCCGGAGGCGGCTGGCCCCGCTCCCGCGGGCTGGGCGCTCAGGGCCGCACCCGGGCGGCGGGCTCTGCTGGGGCGGCGGGGCCGGAGCTGAGCAGCTGGAGCGCGTGGGGGGGGCGAAGTGGAGCCGGGGCAGAAGGGCAGCACGAAGTAGCGCCGGGAGCCGCGTGGGAGGCGGCGGCCGCTGGGGGTGCAGGGGGTAGGCTGGGCATGTGGGTGCTCGCTTCTTGGAAGCAGGGCAGAGGCCCTAGGACTAGAGTGAGAAGTCGCCTGGTCTCTTATCTTCTGTTCTCCCGCCGCGTCTTTGGGCACTTCCTCTGGTCTGAAGGTCTCTTTTTCCGATCGCAGGTGTAATCATGGCGAAGTCCAAGAATCACACCACCCACAACCAGTGTGAGTTGGGTTCTGCTCCTCACCCCAGACCTACATGGCTAAAAGCCCCTGTTTGGGGTGGGGGGAGGCTGCAGCAGCTAACCTGTGTTTTCAGCGTTGCTGCTCTGGAACTGGCAGAAGGAAATTTAGTTTTTCAGATTGAAAAGGGCAGAGGGCAGGGGTTGCTACTGATAATTTTTGTTACATAAATGATTTGACAGGTAATGGTTCTGAGAATAATCCCAGGTATATTCTGCTAGCGTGTATTTTGTTTCAGAAGAAAATGGGTGGATTATTTTAAATTTATCAACATTCTCTTCCTTTGCTGTGACCTAAAATACCTAAACAAAGAAAGAGAGGTTAAGCCAGCAATTGAGTGGAATACGTTAATGAAAATAGATAATTGTTCAAAAGTGAAATATAAATATTTAAAGAGATGTTTATCATTGCATAGAAAGGATTTATTGCATTTCAAAAAGTTGACTTCAGATAGGTAGTTATGCCACTGAATAAATATGTTAGTATACCCATTTGTTTACTGCATTGATTATACCAACATTTTATACCTCAAAAAAGGATAAAATTCACTCCTCATGAGCAGAGGGTTGACTTCCATAATCGTGCTAATGTGATATTAATATACACATGAGATGACTGTGCATGGCCCCCTAAAGTGCCACCTAGTATGGTTCAGAAGGGTGCTACACAATGTCATCTACTTCATTGTGGTGGCAACAGATGACTTCAGGGTAGCAGAGATAATAACTTCACTTTAGCCTGAATCTACAAAAAGCATGTAATGCATCGGTAAAAAACTAGAGTACTGGCATGATTTAACATATCTGTTGAATTTAAAAAAAAATTAAGACAATTTTTTTAAAAATATTGTATTTAATTTTATTTTAGTAGGAGAGGTGGTGAACAGTATTGTTCTGACAATAATTTATAGTAATTTGTCTTTAATCTCTGAATATTTCCAACAGCCCGGAAATGGCACAGGAATGGCATCAAGAAACCCAGGTCCCATAGATATGAATCTCTGAAGGGCGTAAGTATTTCAATTTTCATAGTTTAGTTGTTTGGTTTTCAGTGTGGTAGTCTATAGAAATTCATCAGTATTTCCTGCATCTCTTATAAAAATTGAGTTCTTTCAAATAATCCAAACAACATTTCTCTGCATTACAGGCATGCTACTCTACCATAGTCTTTGCTTTCATTATCATGCATTTGCCTTTCATTCCAGTTAATTACATTTTTATACCATGTTGCTGATCTACTGAAACACCTTTTGAACTAGATTTAGGAAGGTGTTAGCAGGTTCATGTTAAGGTGTCTTGCATAAACAAGGCACAGTGCCTTTAACATGAGATTCATTCAGCCAGTGTAATGCATGCTAAATGTACACTGCCTTATTAGCTAATGCATTTGAAAGTGGTTTTAAAATTCTTGTAACTGAAATCAGAAAACTGGTGTGGTTGCATAAGTGGCTATAAGTTGCTCCTTCTTGGTTTGGAAGATTAAAGTTTGCCTGCACTCTTAAGTAAGGAGAACAAACCAGATGTTATTGCTTTGCAGTTATATATTTTTCACTTGCAGATGTGCTGTTTACTTGCTCTTGAACCTTTACAGTTATGAATTGGTCCTGTAGTCTTTACTCATGTGCACAGTCCAGTTTATCTTACTGCATCTTCTCCTTTGAATAAGCACTATGCAGGCTAAATTTGCATGATTCAGGGCTTTATATTATCTCTAATTTTATTAATTGACCCTAATCCTCCCCCCGCCCCCGTGTATATGCCATCCTACCCAAAAAGGCTCAGCGTTGCTTGCAATAATAAAAGCAGAATACTTACAAAACAGAACAATAAAATAAATAGTAACTAAAATATCAACATAAAGACCTCCCAAGCAATGTCACATATTGCATGCAAAACTGCCCAGAAAGAAACATCTTATAGTGCTTCCAAAAGATATCTAGGCTGGGCTCTGGTAGGCTGGAAGAGGGAGTTCCAAAGCTAAAGGGCAAATTGGCATATTGATGGTACTTGCAGGAGGTTGCTCTTGGCTGATTTTAGGGGTTCCAATGGGGGCATAAGGGAGAAGGTAGTCTCTTAGACACACAGGGCACAGACCATTTAGATCTCTATAGGTCATAGTTTCATAGTTGGTAAGGTCAGAAGGAACCTGAGGAGATCATCTATTCCAACCCCCCTGCCATGGCAGGAAAGAGTACTGGGGTCAAACGACCCCAGCCAGATGTTCATCCAGCTTTTTTTTTAAAGACCCCCAGGGTAGGAGCCAGCACCATTTCTTTTGGAAGTTGGGTCCACATCCTAGCTGACCTGACAGCGAAATAGTGCCTCCTAATGTGTAGCCTGAAACTACCCTCCGCTAGCTTGTGTCCGTTGTTTCTTGCAACTCCCGGGAGTGCTCGGGGGAACAGGGACTCTCCCAATGCCTGCTGGTCCCCCTTCACTAGTTTGTAGACTGCCACTAGATCCCCTCTCAGCCTTCTCTTTTGGAGGCTGAACAGGTGCAGGTCCCTCAGCCTCTCCTTGTAGGGCCTGCCCTGCTTACCCCTGATCATGCGGGTGGCCCTTCTTTGGACCCTCTCCATATTGGCCACATCCCTCCTGAAGTGCTGTGCCCAGAACTGGACACAGTACTCCAACTGCAGCCTGACCAGTGGTGCATAGAAGGGAAGGATCACCTCTTTGGACCTGCTTGAGATGCATCTGTGGATGCACAACAAGGTATGGTTGGCCTTCCTGACCATGTCCCCACTTTGTTGGGCCATGTTCATTGTGGCATCAATGATGACTCCAAGATCCTTTTCTGTCTCACACTGGCGAGAAGGGAGTTCCCCAGCCTATAGGTCAAAGCAAGCGCCTTGAATTATTCCTAGAAGGCTATTCAAAGCCGGTGCACACTGGAGCATGAGAGAGGGAGTGTGTGTGTGTGTCCGTCCATCCATACTGATGACTCACCTCTGTCAGAAGTCAGGCTGCACATTCTGCACCAGCTGCAACTTCTGGATGGCCTTTCAGGGCAGCCCTGTGTAGAGCAGCATTCCTTATGGGTCATAAGAATATATGAAAGGGTCGTGAATAAACTTTAAAAATGGATCAACAAACTTCAAAAATGGATTCTCCTTTAAAAGAAAAATGTGGGAAACCGTGGGTTTTCCCTTGCAGGTTGGCATAGTTCCAGGCTGTAAGGGGCTCCTTGGGGTCACCCCTTGCCCCACACACAGGCCTGGGGGCATGGGGCAGCAGTGTGGAGTGAGGGGCACCGGCAGGGCCAGGTTGCTGTTTTCCACTTAAACTATTTACTGGGTTGGGACTTGGCCATTGATGCTTACAGATGGGTCTAGTTACAAAAAAGGTTAAGAACCACTGATGTACAGCACGTTGCAACGGTCCAGCCTTGGCTTATGTGATGGTGGCTACATCCGAATCTGAAAGAAAGGTCCCAGTCTTCTCACCAGATAGACTTGATGAAAGATTGCTGTTATCTGAAGAGTAATGTATAGCAAAAGATCAAAGAGCACCCCAAACCTATGAACCGGAATGACAAAGAGAAGTTGAACCTCATCGATAAGTGTCCCAGGTCCCACGCTCCTTCCCCCAAGTCAGGCAGGTTTCCCACCACTGTTATCTCTCTCTTGTCTAGATTCAGTTTCATTTGGTTCACTCACATCCCCAACTGCAACCAGGCACCAGGAGGACAGACTGTGTGGTCTAGGTCAGATGAAAAAGAGACAGATTTGTGAAAAATGTTTATGAGGAAACTGTAGTAAAATAGCCAATTCTGTCTCTACAAGAGACAGTTGCCTTTGGCTGTTTGTTTCCCCAGGTTGGCCTTGTATAGGAGTTTGTGCCTGCTCACCATTAGAAGCGTACTATGCATAAAACCAACATAATTTTAAAGAGAAAAGCATTTTTGTCACCTACTCTCTACTATCTGTAAGCTAATGTATGTCTCAATGAACATAAAGCCCAAGAAAGCACTGTTAAGGTCGACCAGGAATACGGGGGAGGGCATTTTGATCCAGAGAAGGTAGTCATGACTTGACCAGACATGCTGACCAGATTGACATGGAAATGAAGGTTTTAAGTGAGACAAATCTTGATTTCGATTCCTAAGTATAAAAAATGTTATTTTGTTTATATTAAAGGAAACCACTACCTAAGAACTGTTACTTTTAGCAAAAAATAGTGTGAGGTTTTAATTGAGCAGTAATTTCAAATTAAGTCCTCTTATGAAAAAAAAACAAACAGCCATGTACTGATTTCTTTTTTAAAAAAATCTGTGGTGTATTTGTCCTAAATAGGCAATAGCACATACATGCCTGGATGTGTTCCACATTTCATGATCTACAAATCCTTCTTGTAACATCCTTCTTGCCACACTTCTAACTTCTCTCATTCCTTGGAGTCTCAGAACAGCAGAGACTCCCCATGCCTGTTTGCGCCTGAAAGCTTGCCAAGAACTTTTTTCCAGCTACTCAGTTGGTCTAATAAAAGATATCATATCTTCTCAAAGAACTTTGCCTGCCTATGTCCATAGACCAACATGACTACAACCAAAAATCCTGTAACACAGCTTATTTTTATCTTTTTTTGTAGGTTGATCCCAAGTTTCTAAGGAACATGAGATTTGCAAAGAAACATAACAAGAAGGGGCTGAAAAAAATGCGGGCCAATAATGCTAAGTAACCAGCCGGTCTTCCTGCAATGAAAGGACTGACTTGTTTTGTTCCTGCAGGGGCAGAAGTTTTTGCTTTTGCCATTGTTTTTGCCATTTCTTTTACTTAAAGTATCTTTCTACGAATAAAATCAGATGTAATAAACATTCATGAGTTAAGCGTCCGTATCTTGTGAGTTTGAAAGTTTCTTCAAAATATCTTGTTTGAATTCCACATTAAATGTTGCAGAGGGCTACTTAGAGTTATCAGCATATGTATCATTGCTTGGTGACAATTTGGTGCATTAAGTATTCTGGAAAAGTAGTATCTGACAAAGTAGGCTATTGCTTATAAAGCTTATCCCTCTCTGAAACAGTCTCCACAGTGCCACCCCTCCCTGCCTCCTTTCATTCTGAAGTGTTACTAGAACTTAAATGACTGTTCCTTCTCAATGCCATTTTAGCCAAATACACTACACTATTGTTGTGCACTGGTTGTGAATTTTACACATTTGTGTTTAATTCCAGTCTGCTTTAAGTTAAGAAATAAGTGTTACCTGAACCAAAATTCAAGCCAGAAATGAAATACCTTGTATAAGTTTATTTTAATAAAAAATACAATGGGGCTTGTATTGACTATCTTCCTGTGAAATAATCTTGTTAAACATAAAACATTTCTGCTTATTTAAATATACTACTAAACTCTTAAATGATTTAGAAACCAACATTTTCTCAAGTTCAAGAATCCTTAACCAAAGACTGCTATTTTAAAGGAAGTTCTGATGCACCCAGGTTCTTGCTCTAGCGGTAGATTCCATAATGTAGTAAACAAAGAGCATCTTTTGAACAACTAAGTTCTGTGTAAGTATTTCAGCTGTGCTTATCTCTGTTTTGTATAACTTGCCCTAGATACTTTCCATCTGGTTTTGTAAGATCTATGACTACATGAAAATCAAAGAATCATGGTAAATGGACTTGCATTTGAATTTGTAGAAAATAATTTCTAACCTGAGAAGAGGTTTATAGAAGCAGAATTTTCTTAGTGCAAATTCTGTGTACATCACTCAGTCATGAAAAATTAAATATCAGTTTAGTTCATAAAAATTCCTGTTGTAGGCCACCATAACTCATATTCATTCATTTATTCATATTTATACACACACAAGCACTTTAAACAACTGTAAAGCAAAATATGGACACTTGATTTTCTTCTATGTATCTGCCTTGCCTATGCAAAAGTTCTGTTCTAGTCTGACTGCCAAGGGCTAACTCTTGCTGCTAAAGTTGGGAAAGTACAAGCATCTTAGTGCAAATATAGTGAATAATAAACTACAGAAAGGCACACTTTTTACTTGTATTATTATACCAGTATTAGGTAGATTGTGTTACATTAACTGTACAGTTACGATATAGTTCCTGTGTCTAGGTTAAGTCATAAGACCTTTTACTCTTATTTTGGCAGTGTTAAATGACAGTGAGGAGGTGGGTATAGATTATGCAGTTATGGCCCCCTTTATTATGCTAGGAAAGTAGTGATCAATCCCAAACCTCCTTGTAGAACAAGTCATCTGGCCTGGCACCACCCTTCTCTGCCTGAATGACAGGTGTGGGGCCTGTTGCTGCCCCTTTCCATTCCCCATCTGCCAGGATTGGAATCCAGGGGCCCTGGCACTGCCCTGATTGTACCTTGCATACTAGGTTCTGGCATCCTGACTAGCATGCACGGCCTGGGTCTCCCTGTAGGTCCAGAAATTTGACAATGGGAGAGTGGTGCCACCATTCCTCTGTTTGCCAAATGTCCGGAGCAGTGGGGAGCCCCAGGGCCTGGATGACATGGTGCTGTGAGCCAGGGGTTGAGCACTCCCGTGTTAATTAGCCACTTTAGATCATCTGTCTATAATGCTAGATACTTAGGAGGTCTTTGTGTAGTACTCTCTGGGACCTGGTCTACAACATGGACTTCTGTGAAACACTGGTGCTGGTCATTCACCATCAGTCAGGCATTCATAAGTGTGATTCCTGATTGACACACCATTGCTGGTAAAAACCTTAATGTAGATATGGCTGTTCCAGCAAAATTGCCTTCATCACTACAGCTTCTTATGCTCTTGTATGTGACTAGGAAGCGCAGCTTTACCAGCCTAGCTGTGTGCATCTATCTCTACAATGGGCGGGCAATTATTTGGGCCTGAGGGCTGCATAGAGAGTTCTGATGAGCTGCTCTGGGTCAGGTCAGCACCCATTTCTCTCCACAACACCTTGCCAAAACTCCTTATGATGTTGTGTGTGAATAGGGAGCAGTGTTTGGGAGTAGGACAGACTGACTTGGCTGGGATTATGGAGCTGGGTCACGGGGTGATGACAGCTCAGGGCTGAGGCCCAGGCCAAGCTGCAATCCACTCCCTGCATGCCCTTGCTTGGACAGGGTGGTGTGCAGGGTGTGTGAGGAGGGCATGTGTTGGGAAGTAGCGGGGACTGCCTGGGCACTACATCCCAGAAGCCAGGTAGGGGTGAGGAGAGGGGCAGGGAACAGGTGCAGCAGAGCTTACCTTAGGTTGGTACAGTCTGTGGCTGGCCCTGCAGCACTGTGCATGGGGCTGAGCCCTACCCACTCCCACCCAGAGCAGCCTGTGGCTGGCCCTGTTGAGAATGGCCTCGAACCATCCTCCCAAGACGTAATAAAAGGAGACTGTGAGACTGTTATGTGAAAAAATGCCCAGCTGCAGTGATAAGGAGGAGAGGGGTGTACCAGGCAAGAGGCCTCGAAGGATACACAGGAAAG
>JAGPOW010001626.1:9386-29571 GCA_030014935.1 Caiman crocodilus
GTTATACTGCTCTGTTGGAAAAAGGAAGTGGTACTGCAAGATTTCAAAGATGCTCAGTTTGTAAAAGTATACGTAAGCAAAGAGGATGGAAGCAACTGACACAAATATAGAGGTATCTCCCTGTTGAACGTTGTTGCAAAAATTATCATTCTCATCATGCTCCCTAGGTTGCAGTATCTAGGTGAAAGCATCTTTCCTGAAAGTCAATGCAGTTTTCACTCAAGACGCTTCACCATTGATACGGTATTTTCAGTCAAGTAACTACAAGAGAAGTGCAAAGAAAAAACAAATACAACTGGACATAGTCTTCATTGATCTGATGAAGGTTATCGATACAATCAACAGGCGGGACCCTTTCACCCACCAAACTACAGAACATCACTCCCTCATTACATCAAGGTATGAAGGCAACTGTAGTGGTGTATGAAAACAAAGGATCAAATGCCTTGACATCAAGAGTGAGTTGAAACTGGGTTATGTCTTAGGCCCTGTGCTTTTTAACATTGACTTTTCATTCCTGCTTCTTCATGCATTCAAGGACAGCAATGATGGCTTTTATCTCTGAATGAGACTAGTTGAAGACTTGTTCAACAGTGTAAGGTTTAGAGTGAAAATCAAAGTGAAAGAACTCATTCTGAGAGATTTCCTGTTTGCGGATGATGTGGCCTTGGTTGCTTGCCCACAGTGAATCTTCCCTGCAAAATCCCCTGGGCAGATTTTCTGAGTCATGCAAGAGGTTTTGGATGGCAATTAGTCTCAAGAAAACTGTGACCATGTACTAAGGGGTTGAAGAACCAATACCTAAGATAACACCAGAGGATAAAGCTCTTGGTGTTGTTGACAGTTTTTGCTACTTGGGTTCTATGAATGAGCAGGAATCTTGACCTTCAGACTGAACTGACTAATAAAATTGGAAAAGCGGCTGAGAATTTCGAGCTATTACAGAAACATAAATGGATTAACAGCAAACTATGAACTAAGGGAAGATGCGAATCTACAAGAGCTGTGTGCTGTCATTCCTGCAGCATGGTTCAGAAGCAGATTATATATGCTAGGCACATCAAGAAACTGAACAGTTTCCATGATACATGTCTACATAAGATCTTGAATATAAAGTGGAAAGACAGAATACCAAACACAAAGTGTGCAGAACTGACACACTTAGAAACCACTGTTAAGAAGAAGAGGTTGTGTGGACTGGCCAGTTCAGAAGAATGGGAGGAGACTGTATCCCCAAATATATTTTGTATAGCAAAATTTGAGATGGCTTTAGAAAGCAGGCTTGCCCTCTATGGTGGTACCATGATGTGTGCAAAAATGATATGAAGTCATTTAACATCAACATAGAAAGCTGGGAGGAGTGTGCAGAATCCTGAATCTCGAGGGAACATCTGGCACTTGTCAGCATGAAGTGGCTTCGATTCAGAGGGTGGAAGTAAAGCGAGAAAGAAGAAAGCAGCATGCTGTAAACCTGGAGTCCAACTCAGACAACGTATGGATCTGTCACTCTCAATTTGACTTGTCAGCCAGAAGCAGATTCATCAAGCACCTGACTAGACCTCTTATGTGTACACCATGATTCGAAGGATTGACAGTTGCCTACATGATAAGACAAATGATGACAACTGTCAAATTGTTTCCAACCAGCTTTAGTGAAGAGCTTGAGGAAGCATCTGTAAGAAGTTCAATGCATGCTTTCTTCAATAAAGGGATGAGACAGCCCCTGCTACAGTTTCCCTGGTCCATCAAGGAGCTCTGCTGCATAACCAGATCTAAACAGCTTTCTGAGCTTTCTGTCATAGGCAAAATACAACCAAAGTAAAACATACGGGGAAAAACAGGGTTTAGCTCCAGGAGAGAGACTATGTGAACATGGCATCTGTTACACAAGGGACTTGCTCCCTGTAAATAGTCAGGTTAATTTCTTCTTCCATCCATGCTACAAAGCAAACACAGCTTAGAGGTGGAGTTCAAGTCTACTCTTTCCTCTCCATGATCAGGAAGGCTTACACACATCTAGAAGCTAGGATTTTGGGGGGATCTCCCTTAATGAAGTAATTACATAGTTGGGAGGGCTGTTGGACAAGCTTTCAGGTATCAAGTGCCCCTCCTCAGGCCTGGAACAATGAACAGTATTAGCAATGATTTTAAAGTGCATAACCTGCCTTAAAACACCACTGGGTTGGGGGTGTCAAACTCAAATCATTTGGTGGGCCATATACCCTGCCATCAGCCAGGGGCTTAAGAGAGCCTGTTCCCCCATCACTGATGCCACTGGTTTTATTGACAGGTGACCCAAGTGGCTGTGTCAACCCTGTGGGTGCTGGCAGGGAACAGAGCCCACCTGCTGATTTGGGTTCCTAAGAGCTCTGCACCTGGGCACTGGCTCTCTTCACATCGTGGTCCCGGACACAACTGCCTGTCCTGCTGGCAACGTGCTGCAGCCCAGCGTTGTGGGCCACGTGTTTAACAGGTCTGAGGAAGGGCACTCAACGCCCAAAACCATGTCCAACCATTCCCCCAGCTATTCAGCAGGTCCAGTAAAAGATACAACAAAAAACAACTTTCATGAAATCCATGAAATCACAAATGAAATGGGTCCCTACATATGGTCACCCTACCGAAGCAGTACCGAAAGGCTCCTGCGGTGGAAGACCTACCCAAAGTGCTGTGATGCTGCAACCCCAACCTGAAACCGCTTGGTGAAAAGGTGCTTGCTCCCTTCAGCTGCTCCCTCATTTAGCACCTGCTGTCCCTGTTGCTCTGTCCGTGGAGAAAGAGGACACTGATCTTAAGAGACAGGAGGCCTTGGACTTGTTTCCAGGTTTCACATTGGCTGGTTACATCATTTCCATGGCCACCTCACTAATCAAAGGGCTACTGTGAGGCTAAGTCACAGCTGTTCCCCTGTGACACATGTAGCACAATCCAATACAGCATTTCTTTTTTCATTAGAAACCAAACCCCTTGATTTCAGCATGAGCTAAACTATGTTCTCTAAAACCAAAACAAAGCACGAGCTTCCTGTGTGTTTGGCTGAGGTAGAGGTGACCGCACGGACTCTTTTTGCCTACTGACTTCCCTGTGATATTCTCACTGTACCCTGCAAGGGCTGCTGTCCACTTCTCTGCGCTCCGGTCTGCAAAAGGCTCTGCCAATGGGAGATGGGGAGGAAGAAGGTTACACAGCCCTTCGCTTTCCGGGGAGGAAGAAGAGTTCGGAAGCAGGTAAGAGCAGTGGGCTATACACCAGGCAGTGTGATCTAGTGGGGAGAGCAGGAGCTGGGCATCAGGATACCTTTGGTCTTTGCACAGCTCCACTACGGACTTGCTGCATAACCTCCAGTTCAGCTTCCTGTTCAAACTGATCATGCTTCCACTTCCTTCCCTGTGAAATGCTGTTTTACATGGTTAATGGGGAGAAAACGTGAAATGCGGAGACATCTCGAGTCTCTTCTATGAGGAGAGCTGAAAGATACGGTGGTGTCTCATTTATTTTTATTCTTAGTTCATTTTCCTGAGGCTTCGTGACGCCCCAGCCACAGTCAGGTTAGTGCACTTGCAGTAGAAAGAGTCTAATTCCCCTTTCACTTACACTTCCATGGAGGTACTTCTGATTTATATTGTTGTAACTGGTAGGAGGACAAAGTCATCCTTCAGGGTAAATGGAGCCCACTTTGCATGTGTGCTCATAGTGGTGGAACTGGGGCAGGAGGGGGAAGCTGCAGTAGTGTGGAGCGTGTGTCCCCCCTGCTCACCCCCCAACTTTGATTCGTGTTCCTCCCAGGCTAAGCCAAATTGCTTGGGAGAAGCAGCAGCCTTTCTGTTTAGGCCACACTGGGGGGCAGAGGGAGCAACTGACTTCATGTCTCATTATAATCTGCCTGATTCCTTTTAAATTCTTCATTCTAGAGGTGTCAATGACCTGCTTTACTTTTTAATGGTCTTCATGTTCCACTAATCCAGGTAGCCTTTCTTCTGCAATTCAGCTGCCTGTTAGCTGTTCTGTCAATGTAGCTCTTATTTCACAAGCCCTGCACACTTTTTCTTAACTCAAGCTAAAACTGTTAGAAACTTTAACTCCAGTGAATATACTGTGGGCAAAGGTGGACCTTCACTGGGTTTGCCTCAACATTAACACAGGGCAGCTCCAGCGCTGTTCTGCGCTGTGTAGAACAGATGCCCCTTCCATTTTAGGATAATGCAGAGTGCATAATTAGCCTGCTCCTTAGTGCAACCATTCTTATTTCCAGACAATAGCTTCCCCCCTGTGTTTTCAGCCTCTCCATCAGGTTTGTCATCCTTTGCCCACGTCCCTGGGTGGAATGATGATTGTCCTTCTTGCAACTGTGATGGGCTTTGCTATTCTGAGTAAGTTCTGGTTCCTTCTCGCAACTTTGGGAAGTCACAAGAAGGGGAAGATGTGTCAAGAGTGGGTCAGACTTACCACAGGACCTCTAAAGCATCCACTACTTGTCACTGCCAGAGACTATACACAGGGCTGGATGAACCTTTGTTCTGACCCCATATGGCAGTTCTTATGTTATATATCATATATTCCCCCCTTTATCTCCCTCCCTTAACATTAGCCTCGGAGCCCAGTACCTTGAGATTTTTAGCTTGCAGCTATTTGAAGTGATGTAGGGTGAACCCAGCCCCTGGAGGAGTTTCCTGGCTTTTCATCTTGTACTTTGCATAACCAGTCACTCCAGTTACAAGTCCATGTGGCCTCATGAGACAAGCGTAAAGCAGTGATTGTAAAAAAGAGGATGATATTGCAATAGCTTCAATTTCCCTCCATTTTGCTTTAGGAATTATATATGCTTATAGCTCTGTTCGTGTACTTTCTCTTGAAGTCTCCCAAGGCTCTCAACCTGTCTGTCTCGGCAGTGCACAGAACATCTCCAGTGAGCTCCATGGAAGTGCCATGAAGACCCTGGGCAAACTAAGGCAATATTTTTGCACAGAGCCAGAAAGTGAGGAATCAGGTAACAGCCTCATGGGCACACTCCATGCCCTTCCAACCTGCAGGGACCAACATTATTATTAATAACTTGGTGTATTGTGACTGCAAGCATTCATGAAGCATAAGCCACTGCAGCATCCGGATGCAGTGTGAGTAATTCAGAGTAGGTTTAGGAACAACATTTTTTTTCTCCCAAAGTAGAGGCCACTGCCCCTGCAGCACCAAGCTAGCCAGCCAGGAAGGACATGAGGATGACGGATGGCACCTGATAGTTCAGCTGGCATTTCACAACCTGCACATGCTCTGCAGACTAGACAGGAAGGTGAACGTTACACCGTGCTCCCAGTAGGGACAGGCCCAGCTCAGATTGTTTTTTCCAGCAAGAACCTTTTCCAAAGGTGAGAACTGAGACCTTGTCTACCACGGCACTCATGGCTATGATAGATTCATAGATGCTAGGGTCAGAAAAGACATCAACAGATCATCGAGTCTGACCCCCTGCCTAGGCAGGAAAGGGTGCTAAGGTCAGCCTTTTCTTAAAGACCCGCAAGGTAGGGGAGAGCACCACCTGCCTTAGGAGCCCATTCCAAATTTTGGCCACTCTTACCACGAACAAGTTTTTCCTGATATCCCGCCTAAATCTGCTCTCTGCGAATTTGTGACCTTTTTGTTACCCCAAGAGGTGCCCTGGTGAACAGAGCATGTCCAGTTCCTTGCTGCATTCCCTAGTGAATTTGTAGGCAGCCACAAGATTTCCTCTCAGCCTTCTCTTGTGAAGGTCCAGGTCCCTTAGTCTCTCCTCATAGGGCTGGGCCTGTAAATCCATAACCATATGAGTGGCCCTTCTCCGGACCCTCTGGGATGGTTAGCAGGAGCCATTCCATGGGTGTCCATGAATAGACACAAAGATATGGGGGGAGTCTGAGTGAACCAGAGCCTAGGTTGACTGAGGTTTAGGGATGATAGTCAGATCATTCAGTGAAGGGTGACCTGTGACAGAAAATGCACCTGGCTGTAGTATGCTGGTGTTGCTTGTACCACTCAGGAAGTGGGAAGCTGCATTTTACACAAACAGAGGCATTTTTCTAGTTTCACACGAAGCTGCAGGTGGGCTGTATGTTCATGCAATTTAGCCTGGAGGAAGCTAAGGCATGGGGAGCTTGGCAAGCACTGCCTCTGAGAGGAAAGGGTGGTGTCTGGAAGGGAGTGGGAGGTGGATAAAGAGAGTGAGAAAGTGAGTTGAGGAGAGAATGGAAACGCTCTGCTCCGCTTCTTGTGCGATCCTCTTTTCTCCTTCTAGAACAGACCCGGTGCGAGTACTGCCCACTCCGCTGGGTACTGCACCAGAGAAAATGCTACTACTTCTCTGAGGAGAAGAGAGATTGGCATGGCAGCACCAGGTACCGCAGCTCATGGATGGCCAGCCTGGCTGCAGTTGACAGTGAGGAGGAGACGGTGAGGAGATGCCTGAGCTGTACCTCTCATTGGATGGGAGAGGCAAGGGCTGAGTCTACCAGGGAACAGAAGAGATGCCAAGGCAGAGGGAATTCGTGTGCAGCCCTTTGCTGCCTCAGTTGGTCAGGCCGTGGCATCTGGTGTCAAGCCCCCATGTATCTGTATGTCCAGATTCCCCTCTTTCACTGTGTTTGTTCTGCATTAGATCAGTGGTCCATCTCCCCCAATGTCCTGTCTCAGCTTCTGCCATACCGGTTTCACTCCAAACTTTCCTCGAACCCCGTATCCTGCTTCTGACTTTGAGAATGTATCTCCACAATGCACTTCCCATTGTACAATAATTACTTCAGGAAATACTTCTCCTTGAAAGCCTGCCTTCTGTCACCTGGATTCAGAGTTTTCCTTGTGGACCCAAGGATGGCATAGTCTTTCAGACATCTTCTAGAGCAGGGGTGGTCAATCTGCAGCCCATCTGCCACAGATGCCAGGGGCAGGCTCGGCTGTGGGATGCAGCAGACTGGGGAGGGGGTGGGAAGCACAGCAGCAGGGAGTAGGAAGCAGAGCATCAGATCAAGCAGGAATCACAGAGCTGGAAGTAAAAAAACAGAGCAACAGATTAGGCAGGGGAAGGGGATCAGAGTGGCACTCAGGAAAGGTGCAAGGATTTAACTTGTGGCAAACCTGCCTAAAAGATTAGCCCCCACTTTTCTAGAGAGCATGAAGAAACATTCACCTGCTGCTGCTTCAAAAGGGGAGGGGGAGGCATGGCAGAGGAAGAGCCTGCAGCAGGTGTTAAACTCAGACTGCTAGAATGGAGAGAGGTAATAGTTGAAGTGCTTCAAAAATGGAGTGTTTCAGCCACGGACACATGTACGGCCCCCTACCATACTCCCTGACCGGAGCACTTCCAACCACCACAGCTGCATGCAGTGATGTGCAGGAGCAACCTATACAGCTTCATTTCTCCACTGCCCCCCCCCGCCCCACAGAGGGATGAGGGGGAGCAGAACAGACCATGAGTGTAGCTCTGCAGCTCCAGTCTCCTTCCCAATGTAAGTGGGGGAGGAACTAGTGTCAACAAGTGCTCTTGAATCCTCTTCATCTCCCCTCTCACAGAACATCCCTCCTCCACTGGAACTGGAAACCTGCCATGTTCACCTTCCCCAGAAATGGGAGACCAGATGGAAGGCGCTCCATGGGTATAAGGGGACTGGAGAGCAGGGATACTGGTCTGAGGTGGTGGGGATACTCCCATCTCCTGGTTCCAGTGAGGTGGAGGAGGTCACTCTGGAAGAGCGGAGCCAGCTTGGGCAGGAGAGCAGTCACTGATACAATATGCCCTTGTCTCCCCTCCGCCGCCTATGGAAGGGAAGAGTGAAGCACTGTGGGATGCTGGAGGACTTTGGGGTCTCTTTTCATGCTCTGTAGTGTGTGCATATGTAACCTGAAATGTTTCATTTTGAAGCACTTCTAAATAATATCTGCTTCCTTGAGGGACATTTTGGGATCACTTCTGCCATTTGGAGGGCTTCAAAGTGCATGTTAGTCTGTCCATCTCACCCTTTCACAGGAATTGTTGCAGTGCATTTATTCTAACGAGGCACCACATCCGTTCAGCTGCCAACCTGAATCCATTTGAAGCGACTCCTCTTGTGTCTGAGGGCAAAGGTCATTAGTCAAGCAGAGTAATTTTCCTACATGCTTCATGGCATAAAACCCCAGAAAACCCTGCTGTAGTGGACCACATTAGATCACAGGCTCTATTCTACCAGTGCCCAAGCAGTTCAGGGTTGTTCCTTACAACTCCGTCCACATTCACTGTTGTTCTATCTATTCCTTTGCCTTAAAGGTCCTAAGATACAGAATCACCATCATTTCCCCAAAAAACTATTAATACCATGAATGAACATTATACCTAGTATATATGTTCCCGGAGAGAAGAGACACGTAGCACGTAGGTCTTATAGGCAGGAGATTGTATTTCTAGTCTTCACACAAACTTGTGCAACTTTGTGAAATCACTTCAGTTCTTGGAGTGAAATCTATCTTTAGATGGTGAACCAGAAACAATTTCTATATAGCCCATTGTGGCATTTCAGTGCTACCTGGGCTGGTGCTGGCCTTCTGTGGTCAGTGAACTTCATTCTTTCTACCTGCTTTCCAATCTGTAAAATGAAGATAATACTAAATGGATGCTCATAAAATACTTTAGGATGGAAGGTGCCAGGGAAATGCACATTAATAGGATTACTTCCTGCAAAGGCATCAAGACCCAGGACTGCACACTTCTTCACTTGCCTTTGCTACCATGCCAGGTCCCATCTTATGCTCTGATGTCTGTCATGTTTTTTCCAGACCTTTTTTAAGAACAGAATGAAGACGGAGAAAGGCTATTTTTGGCTGGGACTCAGTAAGGTGGCGGACAAGTGACTGTGGGTGGTTGGTGCTGGTTTGCTGCCAGAGAAGTATGTTTAATGATTCCTTTTTATGACACCTTTAAAACCGCATGGATCAAATAAGAATTCTGTCATTAATACATTGTCCTTGCTGTGCCTAATGAGATCATTACACTGTCTAGTTTGGCACCTGGCTCGTGGTAGAATCCAGTTCCTGATGTTTTTAAGGAAGGTGACTGTCCCCCTTAGTGAAATGCCATGTTCAGCATTTCACAGCTGGATCAGGGGTCTAAGCATAGAGACACCCTAACCCCCAAGCCCATCCCCAACGGTGCTTCCTCTGTGCCCTGAAAGAAGGTGTTGAACTCCAGATGCCTATGAAATAATACTGTGAGTACTGAGTTCCAGAGAGAAAACATCTTCTGTATAACAATCTGTGTCATCACATCCATTTTAAATGCACTTTCTTAGCCAAGTGACCACTTTGGCATTTGCCCTTCACTGGGGACAGAGACAGGGAAAGGAGGGTTTGCTGGTATTTTTTAAAGAACAATGTATTTCCTTGTGGGGAAGAAGAAAATGAGTGGGTTTGGAGGAGAGTCACAACCCCGCTTTGAGAGGGGAAGGTTCGGCTGGTGAGGGACAGTAAGGGGTAGGAAGATTCATAGAATCATAGATTCATAGAAAATTAGGGCTGGAAGGGACCTCAGGAGGTCACATCTAGTCCAACCCTCTGCTCAAAGCAGGACCATCCCCAACTAAATCACCCCAGCCAGGGATTTGTCTAGCTGACTCTTAAAAACCGACAAGGATGGACAGTCCACCACCTCTCTAGGTAACCTGTTCCAGTGTTTTGCTATGCTTCTAGTGAGAATTTTTCTTCCTAATATCTAACCTAAACTTCCCTTGCTGCAGCTTGAATGAACAATGTGATTCCCTGCATGTGAGTCAAGGGACTGGGAGTGAGAGTGGGAATAAGCAGAGAAGGGAGGGAATACAGGTGAAGGGAAGTGATGTTTTATTTTATAGAGGTTTTGAATGTGGATTGGGAAGCAAACATTGGGGAGGAGCTCTCCTCGGTCAGAAGAAGGGAGCAGAAGAGGGTGAGATGGAGTGGGTTGGTTTTGAATTTTGGAGGGTCATTTAGTGGGAGGAGTTTTCTGTGGCACCTTATTCCTCAGTATTTTATTTTCTGTTTCTATAATTGTTGTTGTTTGTTGTGTACTGTAAGCTACCCTGAGCCTTTTTTTTGTGAAGGGTGGCATATAAATCTAATGACTAAATAACAATAAAATAAATAATGATTAGGGTCCATTGAGAATACCCAAGTAACAGATTTGTTCTGAGAAACCCTTCAGCAGTTCTTCATTGTTACCCATCATGGCAGTGCCTGAAGGCCAGACTTTTCAAGGTTTATAGGGTATGTGTACATTGCAGGGAAGGGAAGGCACATTCAAGCTAGTTTTTGAAGAGCAAGCTTGGGTATTGCAAGTCTAGCAGCAGGGCATGTTAGCCCAGGCTGAGCCCTTTGTTGTCAGGGCTAAACTGCATCAAATAGCCATATTATTATTCAGAGTTAGGTCACATATCTCCGCATTACCCTCTAGCCTGTGGTGTGAGCATAGCTGTAGGCAAGGCCTGGACACAAACCACCTTACATTGGTTTTGAAATCTGGCTGAGTGCCTTCCATGGAGATGAATTGCCTAGTCCCTAGGGGATGGGGATGTCCTGGATTCTGCCTTTTTGGGGGCCCATGCTCTGACAATCAATCCTTAGAAAACTGTGGCCAGGCTGTCATCTGGAAAGAAAGGACAACATTTTATAACACACTGGTAGTGAAAGGATGTGTTTTTAAATCCTGACAACATCCAGGATTAGTGAGAAGAGCAACAGACCCCTGCAACTTCCCATCATTTAACTGTGGTACATAGCAGCAGTCTGTATGATTTTTCCTTTGTTTTGATGACATTTTTTTCCTGATTTTTGTCTTCCTTCTTCACTTGCTGAGAGATTTCATGGACAATGGGAGAATCAGTAGAATTATGATCTCAAATGTCAAAGCAGCAAAACCCGAATAACTGAGAGTAGAAGGGATTTTTTATTCATCTGTCTACAGAATGAAGGGTTCTCCTTGCATTTATTAACATTTATGTCACTCAGACTTGGACAAATAGTTTTTAAAAAGTACTTAGTCAAATGATGGCAAACACCTTTGATGTAAAACCTGCTTCTCTGACGTTGTCTTCCATTAGGTTTCAGGTTGCAGGTGGCAGTGACAATCACAACTGTGTTGTCTGTGGTGCAGATGAGGTTATGTCTGAGAGCTGTTTCAACCCCAACAAGTGGATCTGTGAGAAAGCCACCAAGAAGTTCCCAGCTGTGAAGGTAGATCTGCTGGACTGACAACCCCTCCCTGGTCCTAGTGAAACCTCTGCAAAGATGGAGTAAGGAGCTGGGTTTACCCCAGACCCAGACACAAATGTAGCAAATAGGACCCAGCATGAGATCTGAAGCCAAAGGACTAATTAAGCTAGAATATGGAATCCTCCCTTATGCCTTGGGATGAGCCCACCTTGAAAACTGAACTCCTAACAGCGTGTTCAATGTGCAAGAGACAGAGCATAAGCCTATCTGGACACAGGCTGCTCTTCAGGGACTGAGGGTCATCTTCACTCCATCACCTTCCATCAGGAAATCTACAGCCAGTCCTGGGCACCCTCTGCCTCAGCTAGGCCTGCCAGGAGATACCCACTGTCCCCCTAGAGAGGTAAGTTCTTTCCCAAGACAATGCAGAATCAGCTGTGCATTAGGATTTTAGCTCCCGGTCACCTCTGCTTCCTCCATTTGTCATGATTTCCTCCCTCATCCAGGAACCTGCTCTCTATTTATTCCTAATCTATCCACTTGCCTCAGGTCCTATGTAGCTTCTATACCGACTTCCCGTTAATTGATTCCTCCACCCATTCCAGTCCAGCCGGGCCCTCCAACGTTCAAGTCTTTTTCAATTTGTGTTAGTCCTGTGTGTTTTAGTTCAAACGTGTACCACTGTCATTTTCTCACCACTGACATGCATTCCATCATTCATAAAAATGTATGCATTGTAGTGCTAGGCACTTTTAAAAGTGCCCAGTGCTGCGGTGCAAGCATGTGTACAAATACCTTAACTCAGGGAATTAATTTAGAGTAAGACGTATGAGGTATGGGTGTGACTATGGGGAGGATGGAGGCCACAATTAGGGCCCCTAAGCAATAGTTTGGACCGGGAGGCCCCAGTTAGAGCCTGTCCTGCCATGAGTAGAGCTCAAAAGATGAACTTGGGGACAGAGAAGCCCCGAGGACTGTGCTGAGAGGGAGGGCATCAAAGGAAGCTACTCTGGTCTCTGGAGGCAGCCTCCCAAGCTCATCATTTTTACATCAAAGGCACAGGAGGCAAGAGACACAAGATAAGCAAAGCCAGAGAGTGCAGCAGGTGGAGCTGACAAGCAGGGGGGCATCAGACTGGGGTTGGATATCTGAGCCTGCTTCAGAAACTAGAGCTCAACCTCTAGCCAGAGGTTCTCAATGGTTTTAGATATAAGGCACCCCCCCATTAGACTAAAGACACCTCTTGGAAAATGTCAGTTCTTAGCTTTCCCTAATTCTTTTGACTATGGCAAAGTAATACAGTAGAGCAATTCTTCTGTTGCCAAGAACTCAGCAAGAGCACAACAGGTCACAATGTTTTTTGACATTATGGCATCCTATTTCGAATCTCTGGGTTTATCTTGTGACTCACACAAGGTGTTTGTATACCTAAGAGTGATAATATGCAACATGACCCAGGAGTACCTTTAAAAGGATCGAGTGTTATCCCAGGGTGCCAGAATTCCCAAGTTGAGAATCACCGCACTGCCAACTGGAAAGCATCTAGCTTCCTTAAGTAATTCCTAACCTGTTCTACTATGCTAGGCTGTTAGTCTTCTTCCCTGTCTTTACTGCTAATAGCACTCATTGTCTGGTAGTTGCCTCTGTTTGTGAAGACTGAAGTAACAAAGATATTACATACATTAGCCTTCCCTGCATCTGCATCATCTGTAACTAGATTGCCTTCTGCATTTTGTATGAGACCTATGGTCCCTTTGGTCTTCCTCTTTTCACATATTTGTAGAATCCTTTTCTTTTTTTTTTTGGACAAGGGGAGACAATGTTGAAGCAGTGGTAGGAGATAAAGAGCTCATCATGCATGATAAAGGAGCAAGAGACAGGGTTAGGGGGGACAGGGTAGGGCAGGGAGCAGGGCAGAGAAAAGAAAGAGAATGGGCTGCACTGACAGGTTGTAGTAAAGGAAGAGACAAAGATGTTTAACACCTTCTCTTCCAAGGCTTCCTGGACACATGCTGCAGGTGAGATCAGTATCCCAGAAGCCATGCCTTAGTGCCTATCACACCCCTCACTTTAAGGCATAGGGCTGAAATGTCTGGCGGCTCCTGACATAGGTTAAGTTCTGCTGAACGGGGTCTTCTTTGTGTGAACCTATTCAGAACATCACTAGGAGCAGCTGGGTGGCTCTACAGAGAGGTTTAACAAACACTTGGCAGGAGGGGTTCAGACAGGGATGACCCTGCCTGGAGCAGGAGTTTGAACTAGAGACTTCCTGAGAGCGCTTTCAGTCTTAGTATTCCAGTAGAGGACCTAGTGCTCCACAGGTTATTAGACAGAACAACATCTGGTTGGTTATTCTCCTCTACAGCAACCATGCTGGGAGGCTTAAATTCTGTGTATGGCTTTGCTCTGAGATTCACTTAATCTTATAAACATGAATGTTTGTGACCATATTCTTTTCCATTCTACTGCAGCCCCTTCATTTCATAGGTTCTTCATTCCATTTATTTCACTGTTCTTAACTTTTGTGACAGTTTTCTGTTATGCTGTCACCATATGTAATACTTACAATCAGCAGGTGTATTTTTTTCCCTTAATCATAGTATCATAGTATCATAGTATCATAGTACCTAGGGTCAGAAGGGGCCTAGAGCAGGCCATCTAGTCTGACCCCCAAAAATATTTGTGATTCAGTTTTGTTGTTTCTTGCACCCTTGCAATCACTCAACTGGTTCCTCTTCTTTATGTTACTTATAATCGCATTTTGTAATCTCCTATCAATCATTCTTTGCCAAATGTCAGGCTACACTTTGGACTTTTCCATCATTTCAGCCCAAGTGGGACTTTGTGTCTGATACTTCACCACTTTCCAGATGGCAAAAGCTTCATTCTTATACACGCTACAACTGTGTAGACCTATGGTGGATAACATATGGCCCACAGGCAGTCTCCATCACACCAATTGATTGTACATGGCCTATAAATAAGTTTTCAGTAGACCTGTATTACATTTGTTAGTATGTTAACACGTGCCCTTACTTTGATTAACTGGAAATGACATGAAAGATGGAGAGCTACTGCTGCACATCCTCTCCAGCTTCTATGGCAGCATTTGTCCACTGGATGGCAGCGGGACCCAATACTTTGCCCTGCTGGTGTTGCTAGATGTACAATAATCATCCTATTTGTACAATAATTTCAACCCCTGTACAATGATCAATAGTAGCAAAAGTGTTCCAAGTGTACAATAATTTTTGTGATAGGTAATTAATACAGCATATGCAAAACCCAAGTCAGTCTCACAGTCTCAGAGAATCTTAATTGACTTTTGGCTTGCTGTCAGCACTTTCTTATGACTGTTTACCTGGAAATATGTTTCAACTTTGATGACCCAGTTCTCACTCACTCACTGGCAAGTTACATGAGCAGTATAAAGAAAATAAGAAGATGTATTTGCATACTTATTTGCATATTTTTTCAGTGTTTTTCAGCAAATAGGATAATATTGCGCTTCCAATATGATAATTTCATATTTAAGACCTGGCAATGCTGGCCTCTGCCCTTGCCCACAGAAGGACAACAGTGCTCTGGGTCCAGTATCCAGCAACCACATGCACTTGCAGGGAGAGCAGTGGCATGCACCCAGAGGCCTTTTGTGTACAGATGGAGCCAGCAAAGCAGCCTGGAAATGTCCTGCAGGGAAATGAGCGGTATCCCTCCACACAAAGCCCATCTGTGCCCCTCCCTGCCTCCCTGAGCTTCCCCAAGCTCCAAGGTTTGCGTCCAAGCAGCAGGCAGACACGGGCTGCTTCTCTATGGAACCCATGCCAACAGGCACTGCTTCATACCGCCTGCCTTGGCTTGCTGTTCACCCTGAGCCTGTGCACATTTGTTGGTCTCAGGGAGCACATGGCAGCCATGATGCACTCCAGGCAGTGGAGCACATCATGCACCTGGGGCAGCCTGGCACTACCCAGCCTTGGTCTGCAGCATGGA
Source organism: Caiman crocodilus (assembly GCA_030014935.1). NCBI lineage: Eukaryota > Metazoa > Chordata > Crocodylia > Alligatoridae > Caiman > Caiman crocodilus. Next base: position 24,561 of record JAGPOW010001626.1, read on the forward strand.
CTGCAATGCAGCCAGCACCAGGACAGCAACTGGAGGAGACGTGCAGGTGACATGGGCAAGACCCAGTGCTGGGAGCTGCCACAGCACGAGGGGGGGGGGGGGTTGAGTGGAAATTGTGACAACATGATCATCTGTCATGATTTGCGAACTATTTTGTGGAAATGTTTATGAAAATATAACATTTGGAAAATTGTGTTGTAATTTTGGAACTTTTGTCTGGAAAAGTATGGAGACGTGAGTTTTTTGCATGGAAAACTGATAATTTTTAGTGTAATTTGGGAACTTTTTCCTGGAATTATGTGTGGATGAATGGCAACGTTGTGCAGAAAATGGGTTTATACTATAAATGCCATAACAATTTTTAAGCATAGCTATTGTTAAACACCATTAAGTTTATGTGTGCAGCTTTTAACAGCTCACCAAAACACATTAAGTGGTCCACCAAATAATTGCTCATCCCTGGTGTAGACTCTAGCGCATGAACTAATGTGTTCACAGAATGTCGGGGTATCTCTGCAGATCGCTATATTGTGTCATGTAGAGACACTAAGTACGTGCCAGCTCAGCTCTCAGGGCTATAAATGTCTTGAAAAAGACACAGGAGGAGTTCCTTGGGGATCTTTAAGGTCACATGCCCATAAGTATAGGGTTCTCCATAACCAGAAGGGAGAGAGTCCAGTCCAGCTGGATTCTGTCATAGCACAGACTGCTGTCTTCACTGAGGACTCACTTCTTGCCAACAAAAAATATCTCCAGGACCCCAGCAGTCACATTTACCTGACAACAAGGTATATCCCATTATCCACTGTGACAGCAGCCATGCTGCAGAAGTCAGTACCCAGAACCTTTTCTGTTCACCTGAATGAATATTGTAGATCAGCAAACCTGGAAATGAAACCTGACCAGAGCACCCATAGCCCTGTTCACCTATTAGCACTCCAAGGAAAAGAAACTGAATCACCAACAAGCAAAGACAGAGGTCCAAAGGAGGACCTACGATATGAAGAACAGATAATGGGAAGACAAGGCAAAAGAGATTCAACATCTCGCTGACATCCGCAATATGCATGGTTTCTTTAGTGTCACCAAACCACCTATGGTCTGAGCATTCAGGGGCCAACTCCCTTGAGACCTAAGGATGAAAGAGACCTGATCAAGGAAAGAGAAGCCATCAATGACAATTGGAAGCAGCAATCTGAAGATGTTATCTGCTTGATAGCTTTCTTCACCTTGTCAAGGTTTAGAGGAATTCTGAGATCATCTCTTCCTGGATGTTGTGGGATGAAATTGAGAACTCATCAACAACAGAATATCATTGAGGAGGTTTTGAAATTGCTCCTTCCAATGCTTGGATGAAATAACATGGCAGCAGCAGGAGCCCATGAATTCTGCACCAGTCAAAGCACTTCCCAGAAATATGAAAGGAGCTCTCTGCACAGCCTCCCACTGCTTCTTGTTACAAACAAGGAAGGCATATCTGCACAGCAGTCAAACATGGAAGGGAGCTATGTTCACTGGCCAGTAAAAACACTGTATTCATATAAAATGCCTGAACAAGTAAAATGACCCAGACCCATAGCCTCCAGATACATAAACTTGTGTTTCATAGCTATGCAAAGTGGAAACCTCACATATTTTAAAGGTGGCAGGCTGTCAAACCTTTCTGTTGTGAGTCAAAATTGTACTACACACTGAGAACATCTACACATGTGCCCAGCTGTGTAGTAACCACAGTTACTGCACAGTCCTGATGGCGCATGGGTCATTTGGGACCCTACTGTGCAGTAGCATCAGCATCACAGTTTGTGCCTGCCCATATTGCTGTTCTTAGTTAGTTGCTACAGTGCCATAGCATCTTGTGTAGATGTGCCCATTGAGTATGGGACACAGTTGTCATCCCTCCTCTATGCTTTCATGCAGTGTACTCATCATACAAGCCCTGACTGAGCCCATCTGCCCCTTTCAGCTCCCTCCTGGGAATCTGAATATCTGGAAAATGGGCAACTTCTGCCAACTCTTTGTTGCTCATAATGTGAAAGCAGGCATGCTCCATTAATTCACTCTCTCGTGAGAAATGCTACACAGGCTGAAACCCCACCCAGTGCTGTACAACCTGGCAGACAACTTGTTCTGAAGCCACCAACATACTATTTGAAAAGATAAAATGAATCAAAATGCCGGCATCCAAATGCAGAACAAGGTAGTCAAAACCTGTATGATGTGGTGTGTGGTTGTACAAAGTAGAGTCTGGTGGTTGTAGGCATCATCTAGTGCACACACCCTGACACTTCCATAGAGAACTGCTTCATCCAGAAGGAACCTGGCAGGAACAGAATAGAACAATGAACACCAGAAAAAGTGCGCTGGAATGGGCATTTAAATCTCAAATACTAGGCTTAAACCAATCCAGCTACTAGGATGAGACCTTTGTGAAAGTGTGGATTTATTCCATGTCTGTGGGTGGTTTTGTACCTAAAAGCTTATAGTGCTGGTTTGTGTCAGGACTGGGATACTATGCTATATGGATCTCACATCTGACTGAAGCAACTGTTCTGCTCCTATAGCTAAAGATGGGCAATGATCTCATAAGTGCTCGTTTTCTGAAGTGAGATAACAAGGACATTACACACTGAAGGTGTGGCTGGTAAATATAGGAAATAAAGAACAAGTAGGGAACAAGTGGGACCAAAACCTGGCATTTCCAGTAAGCAACAGTGATGAACCCCACCAGGTGAGTGTGTATTAAACAACTCTGAGACTAATAGATTAATCACATATCCATCACATATTAATCAATTAATAATTGAGATTATTCACAGCATCTGATGAAGTGAACTTGGGTTCATGAAAGCTTGTGGTCTCTCTATGTATATCTGATTTAGTTAGTCTGTAAAGGTACTGTAACAGGGACTGAAGCCTGTGTAACTTTAAGAGGGGATAGCTGCTGGCTGCTGCAGCAGAGGCGGGTGGGCTGCTTTGAAGCAGCTTGCTTCTGTTTATATTCTGTTCTGAGCTTGGAACCAGAGGACTAGGTTGTGGCTATGAGCAAGATGTGGAGGCCTCGGAGGGGTGCCTGGAGGGCACTCAGTGTCCAGGCAGAGACTCAGGGCTAAGGCAGTGAGCAGTCTGACCTGAGGTCAGGGGCCAGAGGGCTGAAGGCAGAGACAGTGAGGGCATCCCAGCCTGGGGTCAGGGACCCTGAGGGCTGGTCCAGAGCTCACAAGACAATGACTGGGGGTCCGAGCACATAAGTGAAAGACGAGGTTGGGCTGAAGAGCCAGGCCAGTGCAAGTGGGCCAAAGCTTAGGAGTCCACAGCTAAAGTAACTGAAGAACCAAAGCCAGGAGAGTCAACACCTGTACAAACTGCTGTAAGAAAATCTGGACCCTACCCCAACCTCCACTCTGATCCTGCTTCCTTTCCTTTTCCTTCTCCTCTCCATCCCATCCTCCCTGAAGCCCAGTGCCATCAGCTCCCTGCTTGGAAGGAAAGGGACTCCCATTCAAGTTGTTCCAGAGGGAGCCTCATTGAATACATGAAGATCAGTGCTTGTTACCACAAACCTCTTTCTCCATCTGTAGGGCTTGGTGTCCTGGGGCTACAAGGACAGAGAGATGTAATCATCCAAGAGCTCTTCTTTAGTTCCCTGAGTCCTAGAGGAATTCCTTCCCCCAGTGTCTGCCATGCTCAGAGTGCACGGCCAGTGAGGGCATGAAGTGGCACCTCCAGCAGATTAGAGAAACAATCCTGTCACTCGTACCTGATCCTTACCCACTGTCACTAGAGACAACAAGCTGTGCTTACTCATACATTAACCAAAGGCAGGATAGAGTCACACATTATAGACTTATTCATTCGTAGATGCATAAGCAACAGTTCACCTTGCCAGATGCATGAGCTGTTGTCTACAAAAGCTGATGAATCTATCATCTGATTAGTCTACACTGCAGGATACATCTTTACCCTGCCTTCTGCCTGACTTCAGACTAATACCACCATCAACCTTACTTTACACCAGTGGTTTCTCAGTTGAGGTGCTGTGAGATCCACCCATCCCCCTGGAGTGCCAGTGTAAAACTGTCCTGTGTATAAACCCTTCCCAGTCTGGCTTCATGCCATGCTTCTCCCAGATATAGAGCTGCACAGAACAATTGCAGCCATGCCTCTGTTTCCAGGAGGAGTGTAAGAGCAACTGGGCCACACAACAGCAGGCAGCTCCTAGGTAGATTCAAGCTCTAATGCAGAAGGAGCGTATGCATGTGCCACAGCCCTTCCCAGGCTGGCTGTGCAGCAGAGGCATGGATCACTGGACACAGCAGCTGGGTGAGAAGCAGTGAGGTAAGTTAAGGCACCACCAACTGAGGGTCTCCTGCCACCTTGAAGAAACTGGTGGAGGGTGCCATGACTGGTTTCTTCGATCATAGCCTGAATTTCTCTAGGCAGAGCGTGCTGGGTAAGGATGGTCTCCACCCCACACCTAAAGGTAAGCGTTTCATTTCTTCAAGGTTGGCTGATCTAGTGCGGTGGGCTTTAAACTAGCTTTGCCAGGGGACGGGCCTGCTGAGAGAGGAGAGGACGCTCTGCCGCTGAGCCAGGTAAGTCGAGCAAGGGTTCATGGTTGTGGCTTGGGAAAAACAAATAGAGAGGGAGAGGCAGTAGTGGGTAGCTTTAAATGCCTCTATACAAATGCTTACAGCATGGGTGGCAAGCAGAAGGAGCTGTCTCTCCTGGTGGCTGTAGAAGACCCAGATTTGTTTGGGCTCATGGAAACCTGGTGGGACCCGACCCATGACTGGGCAGTAGGTATCGATGGATATGTCCTTTTCAGGAAGGTCAGGATGGGGAGAAGAGGCAGAGGGGTTGTGCTCTATGTCAAAGAGCGATTCTCTGCATCGAGCGTCAGCTTGGGGGAGACTGAGGACCAGGTGGAAGCGATTTGGGTCAGGCTGCAAGGAGGACAAGGGGAAAGGGACTTAATGGTGGGTGTCTGCTACAGACCACCCAACCAGAG
>JAGPOW010001626.1:29671-114599 GCA_030014935.1 Caiman crocodilus
GGCAGTTTAAGGGGCATTTACCTTCCTGAGTGTCCTACATTGGGCTCTGCCTGAAGGCTTGAGGGAGATTGTCCCAAGAGGGACACCATGCTTGTAGTTCAATCTCATCCCCAGCAAGGGGATGCAAGATAGTCCCAACAGGGGCACCATACTTATAGTTCATTATTATCCCCAGCAAGGGGATGCAAGATTCAAAAAGCAGTCTGGGAGCCCAGGAAAATTCCAGCCCAGGGACTGGCTGGGTGGCTTGCATAAATCAGAAGTGTCTCCCTGTGCCTGCGGTGGAGAAAGAGGGGCGTGCTGTGTGAGCAGGGCTGGGAAGAGCTTGCAGTGGGGGCCCACTCTGGCTGACTGCTGGACCCTTCGTGGGCAGCATGGGCCAGTGGAGCACCTAAAGGGTCAAGCAAGAGAGAGCAGACCCCTAGGATGAGCACGGAGAGTTCGTGAGTGAACCGAACAAGTTCCTCAGTGTGGAGACACAGCCCCGGGAAGGACCTAGAGAGCAGGAAGACGATTCCCCGCTGGGCTTAGAGACTTGTGGGGTTGGTAAGAGTGATAAACCCCCTGTGTGAGTGGCTGGGGAAAGGACTGTGGTGGGACTGGGTCAGCTGGATGAAAGAGACCCCAGCTATGGAAAGGTCCCAGGATACTGGTCTGGGCTAAGACCCAGGGAAGCATGACCTGGGGGAAAGCCTCAGTGTGCCTGAGTGCCGAAAGAGGGAAGTGAGCGCAGAGGTGCTGCCTGGTTTGCAGCTGTAGTTTGCTCTTCCTCTGTGGCTTAACTATGTAATAGCTCTGTGGGCATGGACGCACAGGCAGAGAAAAGTGCATGGGGAAGAATTTGTGTTTTGCAGGGGTCTGGAGTGGAAACAGCCTCTGCAGACTGAGAGACACCTGGACTGTGTGGGAGAGCCGGAAGCAGCTGGAGCCCGCAAGTGTGTGATGAGAGGAGTGGGGGACTGCCTCTCCTTCCATCCATTGGGCAATAGTTGGAGTGCCTGACTATTAGTTTATATAATTAATTAGGGGATTAATACAATGAGTATTTTACATAGTGCAAAAGGTATTTGTTTTATTGGTTTTGTATTTGTTATCTTGACCACCACTAAAGTTTAAATAGTTAGCAACTGTTATTTTTTGTATACACCCATCCCTGTGTATTGTAAGTAGAGTACTGCAAGCTTTTGATAGTATTTAATCTTTGCTTGCATATAGCAATTATTTTCTTTATGTAATTACATTTCTGTAAATAATCACTCCTGAGCCTGCAAGGTGTCTCCATTATGAAAGGGAGCCCCTCTCCTCAGGGAGCCTCTGGCCACTTCTACGTGAACTGAGCTAGGGTAAAGCTATCTGGCACTCCAGGTCTTGAACATCTGGACACAGCTGTGAGTAGCATTGCATGCCAAGCGTTACATTTCAATATTGCCAATTTCAACCATTCAAAAACAAATCAAAGTTCTGGTTTCCCAAAATAATGTTTGAAGCATTTTATTCAATATCTAGTTTTTGACCTTTGCCATTCATGTTTTCTAGCTTTCCTCTGTAACCGTGGTGGCAAAAGCTAGGAAAGAACAGATTCTCCTGGACTCGTTGCTACGTAAGAAACACCAATATTGCAAGAAATGGCACTTTTGTTAAGCTGCTTCTATGAGACTCTGTGAGGCATCCTTAGATACTGGTGTACAAGACAAGTTTCTTGAGAACAACAGGACAGTGCTACATTCAGGAGAAAAGCTCTGTTTTCTCCACTGTCTCCCTCAGGCCTAGGCCAGGCCAGCAGCTGTCCTCACAATGCCTCCTCCTTGGTGATCCGGGTGCTGCCGTTGGGCAACAGGGAGTCCCTGGGACCACCCCTCTCTTCTGCTCCACACTTGCTAAATGCTGCTGGTCCAGGATGGTTCTCCTATCCAAGTTGTTTGTCGCTGTGCTTGCACCTAGCCCTGAACTCCAATTTCCACAGGCACCCGACAGCTGTAAACTGAAGCTGGCACTGGGGGCTGGAGCCCTGGCCCTGTGGTGCTGAAGAAGGATGGGCCAGGGCCAGAGAGCCCCCAGGCCTGCCTATCACAGGAGTCTGAGTTAAGTGCTGCTGGTCCAGGACGGTTCTCCTATCGAAGTTGTTTGTCACTACTTGCATCTAGCCCTGAACTCCAATTTCCACAGGCACATGACAGCTAAAAACTGAAGCTGGCACTGGGGGCTGGAGCCCTGGCCCTGTGGTGCTGGAGAAGGAGGGGGCCAGGGCCAGAGGGCCCCCAGGACTGCCCTTGCAGGAGCCTGCACTGCATCAGGCATTTTGCAGAAACATCCCTGACAATGGGGAAGTGCCCAATGCATCCTCTTGTTCTGAGAGCAACTGCAGCAGTGGGTACCTGACTGAGGCCATTCAACTGCACAACACCTCCAGACAGCTCCCCAAGGGGGACGCAGGCCGGACCAGTCAGGGATACCAGGAGTGACCTGGACCTCACTGGCTGCAGGAGCAGAAACCCCAACCCAGGCAACAGCAACTTGATGCTCACCTGCAGCATCTTGAGGGCGAGGGCAGCTGAGCAGGATCTGGCACCAGCCAGTGTGACATCCAGCGAGGAGATGATTCAACAAGGCGGCTCGGCCAGCCCGTCACTGTTCTATTAAACCGTTTTTGAAATGGATGATGGATAAACTTCTGCAGATGTCAGGTGAGCGTTGCAAAATAAAGACCTTCTGAACTCTAAGTACAATGTGCTTAGTGGCCTCTCCAGTCTGAAAACCTTCTCAACCCTACTGTTGCTACTGACATTTTACATTTCTTTCACAAACACTCCTCTTGCCTCACTGCACCTGCATGATTTCATCATTAACCTACTCCATTTCCCTTCCCCATAGTCTGACCAGCACCGTCACCAAAACACCAAGGCCACAAGACCCAGCTGTGCTGCTTAATCATTTTCTACAGGCTGGCTGTGGAGGAGGCTTCAAAGAAAAGCTCTGGCTGCTGCATACGTCACCCTGACACCCTCCAAACCTGGCCAGGCCTAGGTGAGGGAAGGAAGTGGGAGTGTGAAGCACATAGATACCGTCCAGCTAGGATTTTAATGTCTGAAACACAGCATGTTTTTATCCCTCCTCTTTCTCCATGCTCCCAGGGATGGAGTGTCGGAGGAGAAATTGTATTTCAGTAGTCATGTAGTTAAAAATAGGTTGTAACAACATATATGTTATAATGCAAGTCTGTGAAGCTTTGAAGCATGCACAGTATCTCTCCAAAACCTCTGGAAAGAACAAACTTTTCACATACTGGCCCATTTTACCAGCCTAGGTATTCATGGTGGACCAAATGGCAGGAAGGATGGGTGTCTGTTCTGAGGTAAAGGTGAACAACAGGGTTGATTGGCACTTGAATGTATCCTGTGAAAAAGTGACCTAAGTGAGGAGATTGGATGTGATTTGACTGACACTGAGTGACAGGTCCTTTGCCTTAGAGGATTAGATGAAGAAAGTGGGGTGATTGTGGCATATAAAACCCCATCCCTTGGTGCTGAGAGGTTGTTCTGGTGTTTTGGTGTGAGGTTGGGCTTGTGCAAAGTTTGTAGTTCATGAGAGCTGTTTTGGGGTGTTTTGTGATTTGACCTGTGCGTGGTAGCAGATTGTGGATGACATTGTAGCTGATAGAGATATTCCATGGAGGGAGAGACAGATGGCTCGCTGAAACCCAATCTGCCACAGTTTTCTCCTGTTATCTCTCTGTTCCAACTCTGGTTCAGATCATCTGTCCTGGTTGTGACTTCAGATTGTTATCAGACTTGTTGACTTTGACCTCATCCACTGTTTTTGCTGCTTGGAGATTTAGTAACATATAGATCAGCGGTCACTAACCAGTCGATCTCAATTGGCTGGTTAATCACGGAGCCTCTGACAGTCGACCTCAGTCCATCAGAGCCTCCATGATTGGGAACAGCCGGATGCACATGGCTGGGCTGAGCCACTCCCCTGCTGGCCAGGCCGGGCTGGGTAAGTGGGGTCAGGGCAGGGCAGGGCCAGTAGGTCTGGGGGTGCCCTTTACTTACAAAAGGTGATTTTCACCATAACAAGGTTGGAGACCTCTGGTATCTCTGTTATCCCTTGTGATGATATCTGTTCTAGTGTTGTCATTGTTATTATCCCTTTGTTTGCATCTCCTGTTGTTCTTCCAATAAAGTCTGGTTTTATGTTTTTGATCTTTAGTTTTATTTCTCTGAGTGTGTGTAAACAACCTCAGTGAAAGTTGGGCTGGCCAACCCATCTCTCAGCATAGGACTGCCCGTGCTGAAAGTGAGCTAATACTAATCCAGCCCTATTTGCTTACTGCCCCAGTGCGTTCAGAGTCTAAATTTGTCCCTGCTATAGGGGGGTAAGGGCAGGGCAGGGATGGCCATGGGTGGGTCTGGTGTATTGATAGGGGGTCCTATGCCTTTACCTACAGTGCAGACTTGTCCCGAGGCACGTGTGTGCTCCGAGGCACATGTGTGCTCCTTCCTACCCTCTACCCCTGTCTGCAATCTCACCAGCACACACCCTGACCCTGACAGGCCCTGCCTGCAGCAGTATGTAAGGCAAAGGGGTGTTGATGTTCCCTAGCTGGGAGCATGTGACAGTGGCCCTGCCTCCTCTCTCAACCCCAGCCTGGCAACTTTGTGCTCACCCACCCTGACCTCTGGCTCAGTGGTGGCTATGCCTTGTACTGACTCAGATAGAAATGACTTGGATCACATGCAGGAGTCTACTGGCTAATATCCACTGAAGCAAAACACTGCTAAACAACCCCATCCAGTATGCCCATAGAGGAGGTGGTTCCTTGAAACTAAAAACCTACACTCATCTCACTCCAAGCTACCCTTGTTCATAGACAAACCTACGGTTTTGAAAACCAGGGTGCAGATGGTGTGGTCCATCATTACATAACACAACAGAGATCTTTTCTTCCAATTAAAAACAAACTAGAAGATTCACCAATATGCTAGGTTTTAGGGCTTAGAGGTCAGTTTAGGATCCAAGCAAAAATAAATATAACTGAATGTAGGGAGCTTGAGTTCCAGCTCCAGGGTAGGACAGATACTTGGTACCAGGGGGACACAGCTGTTACCCCATAGCCTGGGCATAGAGAAAACACTGCTCCCTGTATCCTAACACACGGATTCCTGAGATGCTCCACTATGGCCCCAAAATGTCCCTTACTGCCCTTTATGCATTGTCACTGCCACCTGAAATGCACCCCGGCTCTACTCTATCCACTCATACCCCCGTGCTCAGCATCACCCCATTGCTCCCCAAGCCTCATCAGGCCTCACTATGCCCCTCACACCTCACTGAGACCTACCCTACCCTCTCACTAAATCCATGAACTAAGTGCACCCTGCACAGACTCATCTCCATCATGCCCCAGTCCCCCAGACCCCTACTGTCTCCCTCACATCCCACTGAGCCTTCCCCTGCCCCTCTGAGATCCCCAAACTCATTGCAGCCCTGTACACCCCCTGGGCTCCCTTACCCACAAGCCGTCTTGCTCCCAACTACCCTCATATCCCATTTCACCCTCACAGCCTCCATTGCCTAGTTCAGCCCCAAACTCCCGCCTGCCCCTCTCCCCATACCCATAATGCCCCCGTCCCTTCTCACCCCACGCAGCTCCAACCCAGAGGACCCCCTTTCCGCAGAAGGTCCTTTGAGCCTGCTCCCCACTCATCCACCACATCCTGGTCACCAGGAGCCCCTCAGCACCCTTCCCAAACAGTTCCCCCTGGCCCCTGACCATAGGGCAGGTGGGGGCAGGACTATCATTTCCCCCTTTACTTAATGCCCTCCCTCCTCACAACATGCCCAAAGTTGGCCTCCACCCTCAACGCACAGGAACAAACTGTTGGGGGCTGGGGAGGACCCACTTCAGTCACTTGTAGTGCTCCTGCCCAGGAGACCAACCCCTATGGATCAACCCACATGCCAAGCTTTATGCTGCCTAGGTTGTGCTGTTCAGCCTTGTCATCTGCAATGGATAACCTGAGAGAGGGTCACAGTAACTTGCCTCTTCAATTTGTCTTTACAGTTCCCTCCTACCTGACTCCTGTGGCACCATAGAGCTCTGCTTGCTTTCAGCCTTGTCCCTCTACTCCCTGTCCCTAATTTACTGTGGGTTTAAGTTCCCTAGGCCCCAAAGCCTCCCAGGACAGGTTCCTACATTATGGCACACCTTTACTGTAAATAATGGGGGGAGCAGGTGCAGAAAACAGACAGGATAATTGTAGTAGATAGGAAAGCTTGATTAGAGGAAAATCAAGGGTTGTTAACACCTCTGGAGATTAGCAGGAACCAAGTAGATAATAATGAGCCATGAAATGAATTGCCTCCCTTAGTTTTTCCAGAATAGGCATGCAAGTGACCTGGCCAGGCAGTTTGTTTTAAACTTTGAGTGTATCAGGAATCAAAGTAGGGCATGACTGTACCACCAACCCCCCTCATTAGACCCACCCCTACCCTTGCTTTATAATCCCACTCAATCAAAAAAGAAAAAAAATAACTCATTGAGCTGGTTTTGGGGGGTTTTTTACACAAATTAGATTAGATTTAAGTTTTACACATGTACCCAGTCAGATGTTCTGGAAAAATGAATGCAGGACCTATCCTCGGAGAAAGGAAACGACATAATTAAAATTCCACCCTGAGCTGGAAGTCTTAACAAAAGGTACAGCAGCCTCCTGGGTTGGAATAATAAACATGGGATATTTAGATTCTTATTCATTTCTTTATGTTACTTGTCATCTCAAAAGAGCACAAGAGGAAAGGAATGTGGACGATTAATACATATGGCACGCGATGGATTTGGCTCATAGGAAGGTAGGGCTGAAAGGGACCTTACAGGCAGGAGCTGTGTAGCCCTTTCTGGTCCATACCCCAAAACACTCCTCCCAGAACAACGGTGTGTAGGTAGAACTGTCCCAGGTACCTGCTTCTGCCAGGAGTGTGGTAAGGCTAGACTGGAAAGGGCTGCATGGATAAGGCAACTCCTGCTTACTTTTGGCCAGGGGTGCTCTGGCCACATCTGGCCTGTAGAGCTATGACATGCAGCCCACAGGGCTCTTCACAAGTCCAGAATTTGGGCAGCAGGGAAGCAGTAGCAATTAACACTGCCAATACTCTGCAAACCAAATTTCCAAGCCCTGCATGGCTGCATTTGGCTCTGGTCTCACCCATCCAGGCTGGATGACCATACTGTAGCTCTGGACTGGATCCAGCTGTCAGACAGACCTGGCACTGCTCATTCAGCCAGCAGGGTGAAAAGGTTAGGCATCACTGGTTTTGGCTGATCAGAGCCCTAATGCATCAGGAGTGTGCATGGGGCAGTTTTACCTGGCCACTGCTGTTGCAACAGCAGTGGCAGCACCTGCACCAGAGCACCCAATTTACCAATACCAATGCCAACCATTAAAAATAAATAAATGAAAGATTAGGTCACCCAGAATAATGAGCAGTTTGGAACATTTAACCACTTTCTGGCTTTCGACCTTTACCATTCATGTTTCTAGCTTTTCTCTGTAACCATAGTGGTAAAAAACTAAGAACAGGTTCTTCAAGAGTCATGTTGCTTCACCAGAAACACTAAGATTGCAAGAACTGGCACTTTTGTTAAGCTCCTTCCAGAAGAAATCCATTCATAGGGACCGCTGTGCATGTCAAGTTTCCTGACAGGCACAAGTACATCAGAAGAAAAGCTTCACGTTCTCCATTTCCCCACTTAGGCCCAGGCCAGGTCAGGTCAGTCACTCCCCTCACACCTTTTTGGTGACCAGGATGCTTCCTCTGAGGAACAGGGAGTCCCTAGGACTCTCTCCATCACCACAGTCATGGAGTGCTGCTTGAAGATTGTCCTGCTATCCCAGTTAGCTGTCATGCCAAGCCCTGAGCAGCAGCCCCAGCAGTGCTCAGCAGCTGGAAGCTGAAGCTGGCACTTGGGGCAGGTGTGCTGCTGGGGGTCAGAGCCATGGCCCTATTGTTACCTCTCAGCTCTGTGTTCTTGGGGAATGCTGACACAGGATGCAGCCTGTCTGACTCACAAAGAATTCCCCCCCCAACCTCCCTCCCCTCCTCTACCTGAACAAGAACTGATTACAACAGACAATCAAGATGCAGTGGGAGACACACCTAAAGCCCTCCAGATAAAGGAGCAACTCTCTAGGTCTCATTTGCAACCAAGATGGAAACAGATGACAGTTCATTTACGTGGGAGATGGAGAACAGAAAGCCTGAAGCAAATACCACAGTGAATTCTGGGATCAGAAAAGCAGGGGAGCACTGCATGATGGGGAATGTCTGCTCCAAATGCTAATCAATCTATGTTTACACATACCCATCTCAGCATTTATCAGACCAGTTCTAATCTGGATTTACAAAGGACTTTTTCACTCCTCTCCCCCGCCTCCATCTAACCAGAACTAAGCAGAAGTAAAGTTTAAAAGGCATCTTGGGCCATACATTCCCCAGTCCCACTATGGGAGGCCTGTTTAAATTGATTGACTAAAACTCAGCCACTGGGTTAGGGAATACTGAGGCAAAGAGACTGAGCCAGAGCGAGCATGGGTAACATTTGAACAATGGTAACGGGTTCATCACAGCATCCAGCCCATTGGGACCCTGACCACAAATTCTGTCATACTTTTCCCGGGATGACTGATGGAAGTCCTCACCACAAAGTTTATGAATGCTCCAAGTAATCCCCTTGAGTCTGTTAAAAGACTACAGTAAGATCTGGAAAAGTCATGCTAAGCTGCACAACAGGTAAAAATCCAAAACGCCGATGCTGCAAGCTATCTATTGTTTCTGAAGAAACAGTGAGGTATCCCATCCAGTATATCTGCTATCCATAAGAATTTCAAGCTGGCTCCTAATTGTCTGGTTACTCCTTAAAAGCTTATGTTTTTCCTGGTTGTTAATCAGTTTCTTGAGATGTTCCAAACCAGATAACACCTTGTCAATTAGTTACACAATTAAAAGAATGCTTTGAAGAAGCTGAACTAAGGGTATAAAATCTGTAAAAAAGCAGCAAAGTTGTGCTTCAAGAGGAGAAATCTCTCTGACACCATCCACTGTTGTTCCCGAGAAGCTGGAAAAAACAGATTGTCTCCCTTCAAGGATTGTACTGAGAACTTTACTTGTCAGCTTTGGAACATGAGTGCCTTGGACTGGTGAGACCCCAGCATGCGCTCTCTCTCTCTCTCTTTTTTTTTTTTTCTCTCTAGGCATAGATTTCTGAACTTGAATTTTATTAGTTAAGCTTGAGCTAAGTTTCCCTAAATACTTAGTGAAACCAGGGTAGTATTGTCATTGTGTTTGTTTTCCTTTGCATGTCTATTATTACTAGTACCATTATATCTTTCATATACTCAGCAATAAATAACTTTTATAGTCAAACTGGTAGTAACTGGGTATATTTTTCTTTCTCTATTTCTCCTTCCCCATTTGGTCTGCAGCAACGCTTCTTTTACCTAAGCTAAAGAAGCCCAGAAATACTGTGGGGTCTGCTCATCAAGAGATTACGCCTACTAGGACAGTTAGGACAAAAGATTGGGATGTGCTGAGTTTGAAACACATAAGGGGATCAACTTGTACAAGCTGATTAACCCAGTTTGGCTCAGACGTGCCCTAATGAACTGAATGCTGGCCCATGGGGGTGTCAGCTGGACACCCAGGCAGATTCAGAGGGATTCTGTTCACCTGTGTGCTTGTGTCTGACTCCAGTTTATTGTTGCTCTGATGAACTGATTCTTGACATATGAAGGTGTCAGCCTCTCCATGCTGATCAGCCCGGCCAGGTCAGGCGTGCCACGTTAATGTGTGTGTGTTTGTGTATGTATGACTGATTTGGTGACTGGAGGAACCCAGCCCCATTGAAACTGAGTCCTGCAAGATAGCTCCACTGAGGGTGAGGACTTGCAGAAGCAAGAGATACAGCTCCGTATAAAAACACGAGTACCCAAGCAGCACATTGATAGAATTATAAAGACCCTAGAAATATATTCCTAATAAATGAGCACACCCCAAAGGATAAGCAAATCTTGTAACACTATGGTGATAGAAAAGGAGGGGGCCAGGGCTGGAGGGGTCCCAGGCTTGCCCCAAGCAGAGCCTGAGGTGTTCTGTATCTAGTCACTTTACAGAAATTTCCTGTATAATGGGGATGACCCCACTATGCCCTCTCACTTTGAGTAGAGCAACTGTAGGCATAGATACTGAGCTGAGGTCATATTGGGTGCCATCTCCAGCTTACTCTCCAAGGGAAACACAGACCTGACCAGGTAGGGGACTATTGTGGTGCTGGGGGCTGGAGCCCTGGCCCTATGGTGGAAAAGGGATGGGCAAGGGCTGGAGAGCTCCCGGTCTTTCCCTGCACAGGAGCCTGAGCAGCACTGGGTCCAGTCACTTTACAGAAATCTCCTCAAAGGTGAAGATGTGTCCAACACATTCTCTTGCTCCAAGGAGAGCAACAGCAGAGGCAGGCATCAAGCCAAAGCCATTTTGTTGTGCATTGCATCCAGCCAGCTCCAAGGGGGATGCAGGCCTGACCAGACAGGACTACAAGAAGTGATCCAGACCTTAGCTGCTATTGGTACCAGATGCTCCAATCCAGTCAGCAGCACTGTGATGCTCATCTGCCACACTGATGGCAAGCACAGCTGAGAAGGACTTGGCACTGAGCAACATGATGTCCAACTTGGAGACAGCTCAGCAACATGGAGGTGGGTCAGGGAGGCTTGGCATAAGCTCTCAACATGAGGAAATAAGGGCAAGTTGTCACTGTTCTGTTAAACCATTTCTGAAACTGATGATAGACAAGCCCCCACCAACTTTAACATAAAAGTTGCAAGATAAAGGCCCTTTCAAAACACTAACTAAGCCCTTTTGTGGCCCTTACAGTAAAACAGCTATTTCAAGTATCAAGATCAATAACATAAAAATGAAAGAGAAAGTATTATATTTTTTGTGCCCACCGTTTTGAATTGCAGTAAAAAAATAAAGCAATTTCTCTTCCTGGATCTCAGCCTTTTAATGGCATCATGCTAGTTTACACAACAAGGAATTCTGTTTCCAGGTCAGTGGTCTCAAGAAGTCATTCATTTATATGTACTCAAAACAGCAGCAGAGCTTGATCTGCTTCTGACTGGCAAGACTGGGCTTTGCAGCAACTCAGAACCTTATTGCTAGTTAAGGCACAAGGGAATAAATGGGAAGGAGATAATTATGTCCCAATATCCAGTGCAGACATCTCTGTTACACTGCAAAAGAGAAACCCAAGGAAACTATTATACACTACAAAGGAGAGGGGAACCTGTATGTATTCAGTCAGTGGAAGAATTCCTATATAGCGGTTTGGCAGGAACATATCTTGGGTTCACAGCCACTGGCAACAGAGATCCATGGACGTCTCTCACGGCCTCAAGGAAGAGTACCTCTGTCTTCCTGGTTTTGCAGATGCATTTCTTCTTTGGAAGTATCAAAAGGTATAAGGAAACCACCCATAGACCTCATGATGACTGATAGGGAAAGAAAAAGACTCTCCAAGAAGATGCCCAACTACTTCCAAATCTGCAAAAAACAAAGAGACCTGAAGCCATCATGCAAATTTAGCATTTTTTTAACGTGGCACTGTTAATTAGGTCTGAAAACCTGTTTTAAATGGAGATTGGAGTAAAATATATTCTACAGAGCAAGATTGGTTAAAACGATGATTTTTAAAGTTTAAAACTGAGTTAGAAGTGACAATCTGCATTAATGTCTGCATTCTTAAAATATTTTAAAACAAATTTAAAAGATACGAAGCAGAGCACATTTGCCATCAAAAGTTCAGAGTGAAACCTCCACACAAGAGAAAGTCACTGGCTAAGGAGCTGTACCAAAGTTTTGCTGAAGTGCTATACCACCTTGTATAATTGTTGCCTCTTTTGCAGGGGCAGAGAACATATATTCTTCCTTTAGGCTGAACTTGTTTAAGTTCAGGTCAATCATTTATTTCTTCACAGCTGAAAAATCAATTAGAAGTAGAACAAAAGAGAGACTTGCCTTCCTCTTCCAAACTACAAATAAAAGCTTAGGTGGGCAAGACTGAGATCGACTAATTCTAAACTCTCAAAGGCCATGATGACCATAAACGATCAGTTCAATTGATTATGTGTAGATAATATTTTCTTGAATAAGTCGGATGTTTTTCAATGCAATTTTTCAATAATTTTATTTTACTAATAGCAGCAAGTTTAATCATGTTATTTTCAGTATTTTAATTGAATTCTAATTTCCTCCCTAAAGCAGTTGCCAACAAAAAATCATCAAAAAATATAATCTAATACAGCAACCATCAATCTTTTCATACTGCAGGCTAAAACAACCCAACTTTGGTCCAATACAGCCCAGCTGCCTTTGGCGGTGCATGAGCTATGAGAGTCTTTCCTTGCCTCCACACTAAAGACAGACACCTGGGAACTACATTGACATCACTGCTGCTTCTCCCTGTCACTCGTTCCCTGGCTGGAACGTGAGCAGAAGAGCTTCCAGCCTCCTGAGAGCTATGTTGAGATTAGGCAGCTCAAAGCTGAGTCCAGGCCTCTCCCCACCATCACCAGCCACCCCACCACCCAGCCCCCCAGCTGCAGCATATATGAAACTGGAACTTGCTTAGCCCTGGTGCAGCTGTCTACTGGCTGACCCAGTTAAGTATAGCCCATCTGGATCAATGAACCCAGACATACCCATGGAAAAACAAATCCTGGATTCACTACATAAAGAACAAAAGGATGGGACATGAATACATAGATTTCACTTGTTTTGTGGAAGATGTATCTTGACAATATATCTTTTAGATATGTGGGGAGCCAGAGGAAAAGCAAGGGCAACACTGGACCCCTGCTAAGCCAGAAGGGAGAACTAACGACTGATGGCCAGAAATAAAACAACTCACCAAATGGGCACTTTGCATCAGTTTTTCACAAGTCCCATGGGATGCCCCTGCCCATTACAGGTCAGGGACACCTGAGTGAGGGTGGTTTCTTGCCCTCCATCAATGCTGACCTCATGAAGGAACACCTAGAGAGGCTGGACACCTTCAAGTCAGCCAGCCCTGACAATTTACACCCTAGGGTACTCAAGGAGCTGGGGTGCATCATAGCTCAGCCCCTGGCAGGATATTTGAGAGCTCCTGGCACTCTGGTGAAGTGCCCAATGACTGGAAGAAGGCCAATGTGGTGCCTATCTTCAAGAAAGGGAAGAAAGTAGATCCAGCAAACTGCAGGCCCATCAGCCTGACCTCTGTCCTGGGGAAGGCTGACCTGGACAGGCTCAGCAAATGGGCTGACAAGAGCCTGATGGTGTTTAACACTGAAAAATGCAAGGTTCTCCACCCTGGGAGGAAAAACTTGTAGCATCCTTATCGGCTCGGCAGTGCTGCGCCGGCTAGCGCTAAGGAAGAAAGAGACTTGGGGGTCATCACTGACCACAAGATGAACATGAACCTTCAATGTAATGCTGCGGCTAGTAAAGCAACCAAAATGCTGGCTTGCATCCATAGATGCTTCTCAAGGAAATCCCAGGACATCGTTCTCCCCTTGTACTCGGCCTTGGTAAGGCCACAGCTGGAGTACTGTGTCCACGTTTGGGCTCCACAATTCAAAAAGGATGTGGAGAAGCTTGAGAGAGTCCAGAGGACAGCCACGCATGTGATCAGAGGTCAGGAAAATAGATTGCATGACGAGAGGCTGAGAGCTATGGGACTCTTTAGTCTGGAAAAGCACAAGCTCAGGGGTGATCTGATGGCCACCTATAAGTTTATCAGGGGTGTTCACCAGGATCTGGGGGAACGTTTGTTCACCAGAGCTCCCCAAGGGATGACAAGATTGAACGGTTATATATTCCTGCAAGACCATTTCAGGGTGGACATAAGGAAGAATTTCTTTACTGTCCAAGCCCCCAAGGTCTGGAATAGCCTACCATCAGAGGTGGTTCAAACACTTACTTTGAACATCTTCAGGAGAAACCTGGATGTTTTTCTTGCTGGGATCCTATGACTTCAGCTGATTTCCTGCCCCTGGGGCAAGGGTCTGGATTTGATGATCTTCCACAGTCCCTTCCAGTCCTAATGTCTATGAAATCTATGAAATCTATGACAACACCCCTGATCAAACTTGCTAGTGGCACAAAAGTAGAAGTTGATGAAGACTGTAAAGTAAGTGTGCAGATTGTTTGGTAACCTGAGGTCATTCCAACCAAATGCATTTTAACATAGCAAAATGTAAGATTAAATAGTTTATAACAAGGAACTTAGACCAGGCCTGTAGCGGGAGTGACGGTAGGAGAGCAGCACTAAGGGATATTACAACTGCTTTACCAGAACAAGTGTCCTACTTAGGCACAAGAGACTGGGTGATGCTCTCAGGTCTATGGAGTGCAGGACGTCAAAGTACAGTGACAAAATGATCACCTTTGGCCTTAGTATCTATGACAAGAAATATTGTACCCCTAAACAGGATTTGTCTAATATAGCAAACTGACTTACAACAGGGTGTACCACTGCATCATATGGTAACTCCAGCCCTAACAACAGGAACCTGCTGGAATGGACAGAACATAGGTGATTACTCTGGCATTATAGAGGACTGTATAAGTTAGGGTGGAACTGTGTCCTTAAATCTGCAACATTTTGGGAAGTGGAGGTGTTGGGTCTGAACTTAGGATTCAGATACCTTGCTCAGGGCAGGGGACCCACCCTCCGACAGACCACAACCTCTCCATTCGATAAAAGGCAAATTTATTGATACACAGTGATAACAAAAAAGGAATAATGCAAACAATCAAACAATTCTCTATATCTACCAAATCCTAGGGCTATCATTAGAGTCAAAGTACATCTGGCTAGGATGTAATCTTCACTCTGAGGCTGTTTCTTAGGTGTCAGCAGTCTGGAGGTGCAATGCCAAGGCCCAGAGCCCCCCTCCAGTGGGGTGCATGAGACGGGCTGGTTGTATGCCCTCAGTCCATGGTGGCCTTGGGGACCCTTCCTAGGGGACAGGGATGGGAACTTCTCTCAGGGAGAAGGAGGAGGAAGGACCCAGATGGGACAAGACAAAGGGAGGGACAGAAAGGAAGAGAGGGAAGGATGCTTTGTTACCCTACGTTTTTGCTTTGTATACTCCTTTCTTCTTGATGACTCCTAATGATGCTTCATCCATGGCTCTCTCTGGTTGGTTGTCTCTCTGTGGTTACATGTCCATGTAGCCATCCGGGCCTCCTCCTAATTTCGTCTGTTCCTCCAAAACTGGAACTCAGGCCCCCCTGCTGCTCTGAGGCCTTGTAGCTGTTGTCACTTATCTCATGTTATGGACAGTGTGGTATATACTCCCTTAGTCCCAATCTGTTTTTCCAGACTATGGTCCCTAGACTGTGATCTTGTGTTATGGCATGCCCTCTCAATTCTTAGGCTCTCAGTTCTCAATTCATAGATAACACGTAGTGGGGCAACAAAGGGGCATGTGCCCCTCTTGAGATTGGCTGCTGCTACAGCCACCACCAGTTTCTGCTGGCCACTGCCACTTGCATCCACTCCCTCTTGCTGCTGAAGTGGCTGATGACATCTGTGGCAGGTCCCCTCTCACTGCTCACTGCTTGCCAGTGCCCCCTCGCTGCAGCCCAGTGGTGGCTGTGGGAAGTCCCTGCTCAAAACTCATCACCGCAGACACGCCCAGCGGTGGCTGCAGGTGGTCCTCGCTCTCTGCTCACCACCATGGTACCCCCCCAAGGCGTGGGCAGCACCAGTCATTCATATATGTGTGTATCTGTTAGCCTTGTGTTAGACAGCCTGCCTGCTTCCAGGGCAATAAGATACTAAAATCAATTAACCCCTGCTACCCATCTTGAACCCTTTTAATGCATATATCCATACCTATAAGCCAATTCCCCCTAAAGCAATCCTTTAAATATCATTCCTAAGCCTACAAGAGGCAGTCTGCTCTACACAGTACTTTTCTTCAGACCCACAATCCTGGCCTTCCACGCTTCTCCTAGTAGACATATTCTTCTGCCAGGAAAGGTTTAATTTCAGTCCAACAGGTTATTTCCCTATTAGCTCAGTTTTATCCACTCTGTTCCAGCTGTTTCCAAGCACGCCCAGTCCCAGTCCTCAAACACTCCCCCTCCCTCCCTGGATAATCAGTCCGTGTGAACTTACCGATGAGAATGACAAGAACAGCAACACGCACTAGCAGCAACAGGGCCAAGACCAGTCGCAGAAGCCACTGGGGTGATTTGCGTAGTTCACACTCAGGCATGCTCTTCCCTGGAGGTGCTAAAGGTGAAGAAACCTCAAAACCATCAGTTCTGCTTGGAAAAGCCCAGTGTGCTTGGGACATGCCACAGAAGGAAAAGTTGGCCGAGAAGATCATATATCAGGCCTTGCTCAAGCACTATAGTCTCCTCAAAGACAGCCAAGGTCTTCAAGGCCAAGGTCAAGTTCTCAGACAAATTCCACCATTCTGGTAAGCAAGCATCTGGACCTTGAATACCTGCAAATTAGGCCCCAGAACTATGTGGAGGGTCTAAGGACCTTGTTACACCTTAGGCTGTGAGCTGCACAAATGTTAGTGTTAGCTTGGAGTTTGGAGCAGTCACACCTTTAGTCTAAAAACCTTCTCTGACTGGCCCCAACCTGCACAGTTGTGACTTGCCACTAGAGGCCTGGTGAGCAGGGGCAGGACTAGGAGCTATAGTTGTGCATTGCCAGAAGAGAACTGGTGAGTCAGGACAGACTTCTATCCCTGCTCTATGGGTGAGGGTGTGAGAGATCCTGGGATACTGGAGGACTTCATCTTGAGAAGCACATCTGTGGGGAGTGGTCACACTTTAATGGCGTAGGAACTGGGTTGTGAGGATCAGGGATAATCCTGCCCTGGAGGGGCTCAACTTTGAGCCACATAACAAGTGCTTAAAACCATTTTAAGGTGGTAACGTGTGGACCATCCAGGGATTAACAGCTTCAGAATCCACCCAAAATTACCATGCAACAAGACTCTTAGAAATCACTTTTCTCCAACCAAAGTTTGGAGCTTCCACATTCCACAATGACCTCGACACAGAAAGGAATGGGATAACCAGAGCACCTTCAGAGAGAGCTCAGGGGAGAAGGAAGAGGCAATAAGGCAGCCCAGGCTGTGCTACGCAGTCACTGGCAGAGGTGAGAACACAGGCAGGGGAATGGCCAGCATGGAACCCAGGGGTGAGCTTTGCTGGGAACATGTGGGTGTTACTCCTACAGCACTCTCTATGTGCACTGATGGTTGACAGGACTAACCACAATTTTGTTGTATTAAAACATTCGAATGCAAATTTGGGGCTGGGTGAAACTAAATTTCACAGAAAGCTCTAGGTTTCATTTCCCATGGGCCCATGAGTCCATTTGCTGACCAACCCTGATGGTCACAGTCCAGGGACTGTGTGGTTGTGTCTGTACTCTGCAGACCAGGTCAGGAGGTCTTTTTCCAAGCCAATCTTTTAAACACTGGATTCCAGTCCCACCTAATCCATTCCAAGGAGTAGTGTAACAAGGGGTAAGTCACCAGGGCATAAGCTCTTGGTGCCCACATAGAGGGGGTAGAAGAAAAGCAGCCACCATTGCTAGCCCAACAACCATCATTGGCACAGCTGGCTTGGTCCCTGGTGCTGCTGTCACACAAGGTGTAGACCAGGTTGTTACAATTCTGACTCCAAGGATGAAACAGTGGTTATCCTGGAATAGTTTGCTATTCCCTTTCTATCTCTCTCACTGTGATATCTGGGTGCCTGGTTCAGCAGTGCGCTGAGAGGAAGTCACCTTCTCCTCCAGTGTATGGAAAGTCATCCTGGTCATTTGTTCACACTAGCACTGACATGTCAGCATGGGGTGCCTGAGCGCTCCCCAAACAGCACCTTGTTTACAAGGCCCTAAAACTCTCTAGAAGGACATGTGCCACAGACAACATGAGGCCTACACTGGCACTTCTCCCCCATGGCTGGCCTATTTGATGCTACTGATATTTACTTTTTAGTTCCACTTTTCTGTCCTAGTCCTTGTGTGTGTCTCCAGAGACACTCCTTTCTATACCTATCAGCCTTTCTTGGTCTCTCTGTGGGTATCTAAGGGGGCTTTGAACTTCTTCCACTCCCCTCTAGACTTCCCTCCTTGAGCCTCAGTTTCAGATCTTAGAGGCAGACCAAAATGTAAGGCTGGAAGGGACCTCAAGAGATCACTTTTCCAAGTCCCCTCCACCCAAGAATTTCCACTGATTCATTTCTATTGGCCATAAGCTTGCCTGCACTGACTGTTCTTGGGACCAGGCAGGAATAAGAGCTCTCAGTATGGATGGCTCCAAAGCCTCGCAGCCCATTGATTATGCTTGATTTGATTTGTGGTTAAGAATGCGAATAATTAATCAGTGAGACCATCCCAGTCACAACTTGAAAGCTTTATTAGGATATGCAAAAGCAAATATTTATTGGTAATAATAAAGATGATGTTTATGCAGCCTTGGATTCAGGAAGAACAAGCTGCTGGCCGGGCATCTCTGTTTTCCTCGGGACTCTCACTTTGTTGATTTTTTTCTGCTGGGCTTTGAGAAAGGTCTTGCTTGCCCCACGCCCAATATTTATAGATGGTTGATTTGACATGCTGATAATTGACCTCTGATTGGTTTTATTTAAATTTCTTTGTTTCACTGGAACTTTTGGAACTGGATGAAACCAGATCTTAGTGGTTCTGAGAAATGTGTCTTTATTTTTAGATCATCTGACCCCAGTCTGTTAATCATCTGGTAATCTTAAATAATTGAAATTTATATTTTTATTATAGCGGAAGGAAAAATTTCTTATCTCCCTTTGTGGCTTGCCCTTTCGCCTTGGTCTTTTCCTTATTAATTGTAGCCTGTAGCCTGACAAGGCTGCTTTGCTCTTTCCATTCTCAAGGCTGCTTTTGTGTCTATAATCATTTGAACATCTTAGCAAAAATATATCTATCATAGCAAAATACATATTAATACATTTGGTCACTTTAGTTATGAATGTTTTAGGATGCAATTGTAATACAGGTTTCCCTTGATTTAAGCAAGTTCTTTATATGCAAAGTTGCTTTTATGCAATGAGCATATTTAGATCCATAATTCATCCTATGCGAGGTAAATTCACCCTTATGCAATCAGCATAGACACCCTTCCCCCCGCAGTACCCAAGCAGATAAGACTAGGGGGGAGGGGAAAGGGGAGCGGCCCTGGGAACAGCCAGCACCAGCTACCTGCAGCCGCTGGCCTGCACCATGCTCCGCCTGTCCCCTCAACGCTTGGGCTCCGCTTGTCCACACTCACCTCTGCTTCTAGGCTGCACCGTTCCCTGGTGCAAGCGGCTGGTGTCGACTGCTCCCAGGGCTGCTCCAGCACAGGCTGGGGTGAGTGCAAACAAGCAGATCCCTGGGCACCGCAGGCCATGGCACTCACCCCGGCCCCAGGAGTGGCCAGCACCAGCTGCCCGCACCAGGGCATGGTGCAGCAGGAACTGGAGTGGGGACCAGCTGAGCCCTTGGGGGTTTGGGGCATGGTGCAGCCCCAGCTGGTGTTGTCCACTCCTGGGGCCAGGGTGAGTACCATGCCCCATGCCGCCTGGGGCTCTGCTTGTCCATACTCACCCCAGCCGTGCTGAAGCAGCCCCGGACGCAGCCAACACCAGCTGCCTGCACCAGAGCACAGTGCAACCTAGGAACAGAGGTGAGCGTGGACAAGTGGAGCCCCAGGCATTGGAGGGGGCGAGGAGGGGGCAGATGAAGCATGGTGCAGCCCAGTAGCTGCAGGCAGCTGGCACCGGCCGTTCCTGGGGCTGCTGCAGCCGGGGCTGGGGTGAGTGCCGCTCTGTTCCCTCTGCTTTGCTGCCTTGTGCAGCCCTGGGAGCAGCAACCTTTCCCCCTGCCCCTTTCCCCAGCCTCACTCCCTCCCTGCCATGGGAACCTATCCCTATTTATTACATTGTAAAGTGGGTTCACTTTAGGCCAACTCATTTTATGCGCCATTTTCCAGGAAAAACATGTAGTGCATAAATCGAAGAAAACCTGTACAGAGTATTTAGGACACAGGCCTTTGGCTTGTTTTTCAGCCATATTTCTGCAGCTTTGACTCCAGTTCTCTGAAAATGGCCAAGCCTGACAGCCACATTTTCCCTGCAATTTGGTTATGCTTTGGGTAGCATATGTTTGACCAAGTTAGAGTGCTATTTGTCACCCATAGCTCATGCTGCATAGGCCTATGCATGGTCTACATACGTTTGGCTTCATCACAGGGTGGCATGTCCTTGAAATTCACCTCTGCATAGGTGATCTCTGATGCCATTTGGAGACCAGTTAGTGACCCCTGGTCTTCTCGTTGTCATCCTGTTCCATTCAGGACTCCCCTTTCCATTCCCTGAAGCCAAGAAGTGACTGGTCACTGACTGAGTCCTTCCCATCAGGCCCATCAGGGAGAAGGGAAACCCCTTCTCCCACTTGCGGGGGGAGAATGAGATGGGAATTGGAAGCCCTGATGAGAAGCAGAGGTGCAATGAGCTTGCAGCACCCTGGGTAACGTGCTGACGAATGGAGAGAAGGGGTAGGGAGGAGTCTTACTTGTGCCACCTCTCTATGTTCTCCAGCAGCATGCTCCATGCTATGCCTGGGGTAGCATGGACGCAGGATACTACAGCTGAGGAACAAGCTTGCTACGTACTGGTTGCAGCAGAGGTACCAGCCCTTGAGATGCAGGTGCCACCCTGTGCTGCTCAGCCATAGAAAATGGATAGCTCTGTACCTTACCGTATGGGGTGGAGGGAGCAGAATTGTTTGCCCCCTGCCCTCCAAGGATTTTTGCCACAGGACGTCCCAGTAGCATTGCTGTGGAGGATGGGGAGTGGAGCTGGGACTGCCATGGCAAAATCCCACAGGAATGCCATTCTGCTCCCCACACCATGCACTGTGAGGTGTAGGACTCTTTCCCATTCATGGCTGGGCAGCACAGGGCTGTGCCTGCGCATCAAATAATCCCAGGTGGGGAAACAACTCTCACATCCTCTCCAAGCTGACACCCAGGTTGAGTGCCCCACTTCCCCTGCCCACTACTGCTAAGAGGCTTTAAAGGTCAGAAATGCTTTCATGCTTCTGAACTCAGGAAACCAGTATGAACTTTAGGGAAACTCCCAGAACAAAAAGAGGAAAAGAAAGTAAATGTCTGAGAGGGAAGTGACACTGCACCCTCCCCAGTGCAAATACACACTCGCCTCTTTATTTCTTCCTCTTGCTCTGTACAATCCTACTCTTTTTAATCCTTTCTGGGTTTTTTTCTCCTTCAAAGATTATTTCTGCCCAATTACTTCTTGAAATGCCACAACCTCAACCCCCTACCCTCTGGGATGTGCTGTCTATGCAGGTGAGACCAAGTCTGCCTTTGCCACCTTCTTACTGCATGCACTGAGTGTTGTAGGGTTACCACACATCTGGGTTTTCCTGGACATGTCCTCTTTTTTGACCCCTTGTCCTCTGCCCTCTTTCCAGGTGAGTTTTTTAAAATGCAAGCAAATGTCTAGGTTTTTGCTTTCCCTTTGCTCTTGCTCAGGGCTGGGGGCAGTGGGGAAGTTGATTGGCTGATAGGAGATCACATGCTCTGTGCATGGACCCTAGCAGCTGCTGGAAGGTGTGTGTGTGCACCAGTAAGCTGCTTGGGCAGCAGGGCTGGGGGAGGCAGGGGGCTGTGGGTCAGGAGGGAGAGGCACCGGGGGGAGCAGAGAGCTGTGGGAAGGGAGTGAGGGGCACCTGCAGGACTGGGGTGTCAAGGGGCATATCACTGCCACCCTTTCCCTCACAATCATATACCACTTCTCCCTCTCCTCCCCACAGGTGTCCTCTTTATTGAAATTGGAAATATGAAATATGGTGACTACCCAGAGGTAGCACCAAAACACATCAAAACATAGACAAACCTCATCCAGAAAAAAAGAGAGCATGCATTGCTTCTGTTTATGCATCAGGCATGTCTGTGTGCTTCAGTACTGCACCAGGGATCGCCACAATGAGGAACGCAGTACATGCTCTGCATAAGCCATCCCTTCCCTGAAATAGAAGGCAAATGGTGTGTGTGGATCAATAGGCTCACCAAGAGCTAAAGCTGACTGGATCCAGCCAGCACCGCACTGGTGGGTGGTTACATTGCATCAATTTGGGGAGGCAGCATGCACAGAAGCAGGCATGTTGCACCTCACTGCAGCACTCCCTGCTGGGGTACAATGCAGCCTAGACAGGCCTGTTAGAACAAAAATTTTCAGGAGTTTGCAGTGATGCTAAAACAATAGCTAAAAAAATCCTGTTATGATAAAGAGCTCCATCTGTCTGTCTGTCCATAACGCTTTTGACCAAGTGCGCATCTGCTGCTGAGATAGGGTTACCATATGTCCCTTTCCTCTTTTTCAAGCCTTCTTCTCTCTGTCTGGGCATGGTTTTTTAAATCTGCCTAAATATCCGGGACTTTCCTTTGCTCCACTGGTGGAAGCAGGGGGAGGGACATTGGAAGCAGTAGGGAGCATACACGTATCTGTCTGCAGCTGCAGAGGCACAGACCCATGTGGTGCTCTCTGCTGCCTCTGATTGCCTCCCCCTGCTCCCACTCCCAGAGAGCAGCAAAATCCCAGACATTTGGTTAGGGCAGGGGTGGCGGGGGCTGGGACCGCAAGAGGGCAGTGGGGAGGGGAGGGTTGCCTGTTCTCCAGAGCGGAACGGGATGGAGGGGCTTGAAGGGCAGTGGGGAGCTCTGGCTGGGCCAGCAGCGCAGGGGCCAGTGCTTGCGCTCTGCTCACAGGGACTGCACAGCCGTGAGATGCTGGGGCTGAGGGGGAAAGGGGATGCAGACAGTGCAGGGCGGGGAGGCCGTGGCCAGGCTGGCTGGTGTGGTGCGGCAGCCCCCTCCCAGAACGGGGGCACCGCAACCTCACCTCCTCTTCCCTCCAGTTCACGCTGGGGCTGGACACACTCCGCTGCTGTCTGCTGACCGTTCTTCCTTTGTTCCGTCATTGATGTGCCAGGCCCTTGAAGGGGAGCATTAAATAGGTTATTAACTATAGGAACAACATACCCACGGGTATGACTTCAGTCCCTCACCTGAAGTCCTGAATTGAAGGTTGGGTCTTTGTAAAGGATAGGTGGGAGCACCACCCAAAATTATTTCAGTCAATGCTGATAGCATTTGCTGAAGTTGTACAGGCAGGTTCAGTGGGGATCAGAGTAGGGCATCACTCCAGTCCCTCTCTGCCCTTCAAATCTGTGACATTAGAGGCCTTGGTGCCACCTCTCTCCTTTCCATCCTATGTATTACCCTTCCCTGTACTTCTCTCGCTTATTCTGTCAGTTTATATGCTCTCCCTTCCCTTATTCTATATGACAAGTTTTCCCTGGATCCATTCCTACAGTTACTTGGGCTCATTGCTTTCTGAATGCCCAGTAATGTAGATGAAGGATACCCATGCTGTGTCTCTTCTGCTCAGGTTGGCTGGTTCTGCAGAATTAGCATGGGATACCTTCCCTTCCACACAATCTGCTGCTCTAATCTTTCCAAAACATTGGTTAGCTTGGGTCTGTTCCCTTAGTGCTGCTCAGAGCGATGCCAAATGACACATTTAATTGGTCAAGTGCCATGTCTAAGAATTGTGCGGGTTAAGCAACACTTCCTGACCTGGGCTTTGCAAGCCCTGCCACCCTGGACGCACATGAAAAGGTGCAGAAAGGAGCTAGCTGAACTCTTTTGGTAGGCAATGGAGGGTGGACAGCAAAGGCAGCGGTAGAGCTACGAATGTTTTCAGACGGGCTAGCAAGTGTAGCAAGAATAGGCAGGAAAGATACTCACATTGCACAAGGGGGCTGGGAGGACAGCCCCACCACCACTGCCTGCCCCTCGTTCTGTGGCGGTGTAACCCTGAGGAGCGCAGATCAAACAGAGCCCTTCTTCACTCTTTTTATTTTTTAACTCTTTCCATGGACCAGTTGGAAATGCTGTTTGAAGAGACTAGAAAGAAAAATCCTGCCATAGCAGAAGAAATGAGGTTTGATACAGATATTTATGGGGAAGTGACACTGGCTAAGTGAGGTGATGTACTCAAGGTCATACAGGGAGTCCGTAGCTAAGCTAGGAAGCGATTCTAGACTTCTTGAACCTGCACTCGTTGACCTACCCAGAGACCATTATCGCGGCCCGACCTACCACGTCCCATGCAGCGCTGCAGGAAGGAGTTCCTGACCTTCAGGCACAGAATCCTGCAGAGCTCGGCCACAGCAGGGGATGCAGTCAAGCTGGCTATCAGTGCCCCCCCCCCCCCAACACGTACCTTCCTAGCACACATTTCTTTTTCACTCTGCTTCCACATGAGGGGGCAGTCTCTCCTCAAATACATTCATGGCAGTGCACTTCTCCCTTTCTAGGTAACTGAGTTCCTCAGATCTCCAAAACCTACAGGTGAGAAGCCCCAGTGTCACAAATGCACTATTGGGAGGGTCACAGGACACAGATGCGCTTGATGAGGCAGGAGGAGTGGGAGGTTTGGGGTCTGTGAATCACCCAGAGAGATCTCCCAACTCACACAGGCTGCTCCCTGAAATGGACAAAACCCCTCTGATCATATTCCCTCAAAAACTCACTTCCTCATCTACATTTCATTCCAGGAGCGGGAAATGGTTTCCCTCGCTCTCTTTCTTTTCTTTTTTTTCCTTTCTCTCTCTCACATATATGCACACACACTCATTACACTTTACACTGTTGGTATAGGGGTAGGAGGTGATCAGTGCCCCTCCCCGGTGATTCTCACACTGCAGTCTTGTTATACGGGGTCTGATCCACCCCACGCTACTGGCCTCCCCCCTCCTGGGCAGTCAGACCAATGTAGTCTACAAGAGTTTCTATTAATAATTGAAAGAAACACTCTCAATTAGTCTGCCCTTCGGTGTCTCTGGTCTGCTTGCTCCTTACTGTAGAAATACAGACACATGGAGTCATTGCCAGCAATTGGCAACTTTGACTATGCCATCCTGATTGATTTTATGGTGCAGAATTGGCTAATTTAACCAAACTGCTGTTCACCTAATTGTCATGAATATGGAAGCTCCAGCCTTGTCATATGATTTTACTGGGATATAAAAGGAGTAAACAATGGGTAGCAGCCACCAAAATATATCCATGTCCCCTGCTTTCCCAGTAAGCAAGGAGAGTCATAGTTGAAATGATATTATTTTAGCAAGAAGGAGGAAGCCTTCACCCACAGTATAGTCCATAAAATTAATCAGGAACCAAATTACTCAGACAGATTAGCAGACCGCTCCCACAGAGCCTTAACTAGATAAGTAAAATGGATAGATAATTCAAGGTCCCATAACATCTGGGAAAACATGGCCCAAGGGGTCTCAGAACTTACAGAACAACAGGTGTAATGGCTTGCAAGTTCTTATGAAAATCACTGCACATGAGCGTGTCACAGAGTCCAAATTTCTTCTCTGTCCTTTGACCCCAGACCTGTGTCATTGAAAGGCATTCTTTCTGATTGTGTGGATCACCCAGAGTGACCGTCAGTGTTCATATTCCACACTAGGTTAGCATAGCTCTAGTTTTGCAGCAGACTCAGTCATGCATTTGGTGTTTATAATGGTAGTCTCCAAACAGGTGTAGAGGAAATTCCTCATAGGTAACCTATTCACCAGTCTGCAAAGGGGACTAACTGTGTGCCACCATAGCCTCATAAATGTTGGGAAATCCCATTTTCTGACAACCAGGTGTCCTCCTAGGGACATGCCTAATCCCTCCAGCTGTGGGTAAGCAACCTTCAGAATAAAACTGCAAATCTCAACCTCCCCACAGCCCAATAGTCAGGTTGCCCACACTAATTTAGTTAGCAGTGGACCTGTGGCAATCTGGGACGGGTGGTTTCCACATAGCAATAGCAACTCCCTACTGTACCAGCCTGGCCCCCTGAAGCCATGTCCAGTTGCTTTGATAATCAAAGCATTATCAAAGCAAATATCAAATCAATGAAAGGTTGATTTATGAGGAAAGGCTGAAAGAGCTAGGATTATTTAGTCTGGAGAAGAGCAGATTGAGTGACATAACAGTCTTCAAGTACCTGAATGGTGATTATTGAGACGATGGAGATAGCCTATTCTCTATGGCCACAGTGGGCAGGGTTAGGAATAATGGCTTCAAACTACAGCAGAGGAAATACAGG
Organism: Caiman crocodilus; assembly: GCA_030014935.1. Classification (NCBI taxonomy): domain Eukaryota; kingdom Metazoa; phylum Chordata; order Crocodylia; family Alligatoridae; genus Caiman; species Caiman crocodilus. The sequence goes on from JAGPOW010001626.1 coordinate 55,955, forward strand.
TTGGAGATTAGGAAGAACTTTGTGCCTATGAGGTGGTCAAGCATTGGACCAGGCTACCTAGAGAAGCTGTGGATTCTCCATGCTTGGAAACTTTTAAAAGCAGGTTGGACTGACACTTGTCTAGTATGGTTTAGTTAGGGATGGTCCTGTTTTGAGCAAGGGGATGGACTAGATGACCTAGTGAGATCCCTTTCAGCTCTGCTTTTCTATGTTCATGACTCCTTGGGGAGTAGCACTAGACATTGCCTTGGGGAGCAAGGCCAGAGACCGAGATGAATGGACAAAGCACAGTGCTTAGGTATAAAACTTGATTCTTGCACCTTCCCCCTGGAAACTAAACTTCACATTTAATCCTATGGCTGCATGGCCAGCTGAACAGGTGAAGACCTTCAACCATGTACAGCACAGACATCCCTGAAATGTGCATGATGTTCCCACTGGGACAAGGATAGTCATTAAAATTAACAGCATCTTCTGTGATAGTTTACTTTCCCTCCACAGTACTCAAGTAAATCCCCATTTACCACCAAACCCTTTGACTGAGGTCTGGGATACCTTTGGTGATATCACAAGCAAGACTTGGCTGAAATGGACTTTCTTCCACTTTCAACATATTCAGTGGCTGTCTTTTTTCCAAAGGTAATTTTCATGGTAAATTCAAACCCCTGATCATGGTAATTTCCCCCTGCCCTGAACCCCCAACCCTCCCTGCTAGACTTGATCCAAATCCTCCCCCTCCACATCTCTCTGGGAGCTCCCCCAAGTGTGGGGTGAGCTTTATCTTCTTCACATCCAGGATAAAGTGTCTCCCGTCAGATATTTGCTGCTGCCATTTGGCTCAGCATGGCCTGCTAATGTGCCTTTGGACAAAACTTGGATGCATGGCTCTGAGACCCACAGCTCCTGTCAAAATGTGTGTGCTACCTGAGTGGGCTGGGCCAGGTTGAGCTTGGGTTGGGCTGGGCCTGTTCTCCATGAAGGTCAAGTGGCGAAGCGCAGCCATGGGGCTGTGCCTATAGGTGGGACATGGCACAGCCCCACGGCCAACATGTTGCCACCTGACTCTCATTGAAAACAGACCTGGCCCGACCTGGCCTGGCCCACGCAGCTAGTATGTACCTTTGGACAGGAGCCACAGGCCTCAGAGCCGTGTGTCCCAGTCCTGTCCATAGGTGTGGTAGTTGGCTGTGCTGGTCTGGGCAAGGTCGGGTTGGGTCAGGCCCATTCTCCCCTCACAGACCACAAGTGAGGTAGCATTGCAGTGGGCACAGTCCAGCCAGGTGCTGCTTCCCACACCTCCTCAAATCCCCCCACACCCACACCCCTCCCCACATCCCTCCTGCAAACCCCACATCCTTCCATCACACACCAAGCATGCTCAGCTGCCAGACACAATGAGACCTGCTTGCAGCAGCTGTGGCTGCAGGGGAAGCTGTCCCCACATCCTGGTTAGTGAAGGGGTCAGAGGGAGCTCTAATTGTTCTTTGATAAGAAAAGCAAATATCAAAGCATATAGATATTTAGAATGTATTTTATTGTGACGATAGAGATACTGGCAGGCTTCCAAATCGCTTTAAAATTGTAAATATATTAATAAAACATTGCCCAACTGATCTCTCTCTCTCTTTGTCTCTCTCTCTCTCTCTAGATATATATATAGTGGTCTATTGTTTTAGTTGTGGAAGAACATGGATTTGGGGGTGTTTTAAAGAGTGATTTTGGAATTTTTGTTATCAGAGAATTTCCAGTTTTTAAGTAAGGAACATCAGGATTCCTGCTAGTGAGGCAAGATGCAAGTGCTCAGGGCTGGCACTTGGGATTCAGCTAGGGGTGGCTGACCTCCTGGCCATTTGGGGCCAAGAGGACACGCTTTGGCAGTTCAAAGCAGGGCACTGCACTGAGATCATCTTCCGAGCAATAGCTGCCCAGATGGCAGGGCAGTGGCACATATGGTAGTAGTGCCACACAAAGGCCACCCACAATCAGCCCAGCATCAAGCTGGTATTGATCTGCCAGTTTGGAAGAGACAGCAATAGTAATGCACTACAATGCCAGCTTGGGGTCCCTCAGTCATGTCCTGGGGTGACTGTGGTTTGGGAAAGTACCTTTCTCAGCACCAAGAAGGTTTGTGTCTGCCTGTGAATATTCTGGAAACAACAGTGATGATCCCAAATCCAGAGAATAATGGGCTCTCACCTTGGGGACAACAAGGAAAGATGAGTTGTTCTTACGATGCGCTGCAGATTGATTTCTACAAGGGTTCTGCTCAGGAGGGAAACAATGAGCCTATGACATGACTCTATAGATATACACACATGGACAGGTAGATAAATTATGACTCCTGGTGACTGGGGTGGGTGTACAAAATGCAGCTCTGAGGATTACACTTCCACTCTGAAATCTTCCTGAAAACTGAATCTCACCCTGCATCCTGCAGTCACAAGCCACTTGGACAGGAGGAGACCCTCTCCTGTTTACAATAACCATCCTTGATACGAGCATGATGTTCCTAAGGGGACAAGGGCCGCCACTACACTTAGCAGCAGCATCTGTGATAATGGAGAAGATGGCAATATTCTTCCACACATTCAGGTAAATTTCCCATCTCTCTCTCTTGCCATTCTTCACCAAATGCCTTGACTGAGGTCTTGGGAATTTTGGGGATGTCCCAGGCAGGACTTGCCTGAAATCGACTTTCTTCCACTTTTAACATGTCCATCAGCTTACATTTTTTTCAGAAAAAAACTTTTCTGGTAAGTTCGAGTCCTTGAACATGGTAACCACCTCCCCACCCCCCTGCAGAGCTACAGTCCAGCTGCCAGGGTTTATCCAAACCCCACATCTGCACATCTCCCTGGGAGCTCCCCCAGGTAAGAGACAGGCTCACATCCATGATGAGATGTCTCCCATCAGATATTTACTGTTGCAGTTTCACAGATTCCATGACAATATGTGTGACAGCGGATATTGTTCCAGGTCCTTTTCCCTGAGGATGCTGTTCTCCTTCTCATCTGCAAGACAGCACACTTCTCCCAGGGGAGGAAATTGGGTTCCCCGGGTATCCAGAACCTGCAGAAGATGTTCCAGTTTCAGAAGCATGCTGTTAGAGGATCCCAGAGGAACAAGCTGGGGCTGGTGAGGAAGGAGGCGTGGGGAGGATAGCAGCCTGTCCATCAACTAGAGTGATTCCCCCGCCTCCCTCAGTGTTACCCCAGGGTATGGACTGGAAGCCTCTGATCATGATTCTATAGCAAATCTGCAAAAATATTCTGTATAGGAGACAGCAGCTTCTCCCTGCACCTCCTCTCACTTCACATTCCTACCCTGGTACATGCACAGGTGCATTGCCCTATATACTGCACGCTGATACTAAGAGGGATGGGGTAATTGGTGACCTTGCCAGAGGATACTCACGTTGCACTCCAGTTATATGGTGTCTGATCCACCCAGTGCCATTGGCCTTCTCGCACCCAGTAATACAGACCAAGGCAGTAACTCTTTTTTCCTTCCCCAGCTGCAACTGTTCCTTCTAGCCAGTTGAGCAAGAAATCCTGGATTAAGAAACAAAATCCAGTCACACCAGCTCCAGGGGCTCGGAAGATGGCAGGTACAATGTCTCTGCAGAGTGGAAGCGCTGGGGTGAGGGAGCCCTTGGATGACTGATTATGGAGAATGTGCCCCCCACCCCTATTCCAGCGCAGGTGCACAGGGTATGCAGTTTTGTCCCCACCCTGGGCTGGCTTTGAACTCCCAGCAAGATACCTGTTCAGCCTCCATGTTGATCACCACTAGGTGGGAGCCCATTTGTATACAGCTCTTTTCGCTCTCATCCCAGTACCTACTCTCAGAGGACAAGTAGTAGCAGCTGGTGTGAAAGAGCTTCCAGCCCATGGGGCAGCACCTCCAGACCCGCTCTGGGAAAGGAGAGAAAGCAAGGAGTATAAAAGCTCAGGAGCAAAGGTGGGAACCCCCTACTGATGCAACCTCTTTTCCATCTCCTCCTTCCCTCTCAGTCCGTGTTCAGCCTACCATAAACCTTGTGCTGTTAGACCCTGGTTTTTAGCAGGTTTAATAAATCCAGTGTAAGCAGATGCACTTACCTAACACACTCTCACTACATACTTTTCAATCCTCATCGCTTAATGTGGTTCCCACCTTGACCCTGAGTAGGCTGATGATCAGTCTAACCCAAACATTTCCTCCTGTGCTTAGAGGGCAATGTTCCCTCTCCAATCCCTTTCACGCACCACTCTGGACAGACCTCAGTTTTTCCTCATATATTGCCCCAAGTCCATCTGTCCCACAAGTCCATCTCTCCCACTCCCATTGCTCTTTGCTGCTAATCCCAACCTAAGCGTAAACCAGGCCCCATCCCTGGACTTTGACACTGGGGTTAATCCCCCACCCCTTGTCTTGTGCGCACACGTGCGCGCATGTGCACACACACACACGTCCACAGAGTCACTGACCTTTGCTCTCAAGTGTCCCCAGGGCACAGTGCCATTCTGCTGAATTCTGAGGTAGGGTCTTGTGCTCTTTGCAGCTCTGTCTAAAGAGGAGAACTGGAAAAGGAGAGGAGGGAAAAGCACAATTTCTTCCTCCTCCCTTGGCTAAAGATGATCTGTTTTTTCCCTGGCTAGCCCACTCTGCAGCATGGAGAACATGGCAGCTCCTGTCCCTTTATCTCTCTGGAGAAGCTGGTAATAAGCTTGCCATTTTAAGTGAGAGCTGAGCTTTGACATGACATCAGGAGCCCAGACGTTCAGAACAAATACAAATGTCATGAGAGAAGGAGGCTCTGAAAGCCCCAAGCTCTTCCTGTCTTGCAGCTCAGGATCAACAGCGGCGAGGCAGTCCTCAACTTGACTGAGTGGGCACTGCTAGGTCAGCATGGAGCCGGCTGTTCTGTCTCCCAGCTCTGTGCTTGCATTCCCGCAGGGACTGAGGCCAGATGCCTTATTGGAAACCTGTAGACCCCATGTACACTTCTGCCACAGCAATGGGAGGGAGGGGGTGATTCCCCCCCCAGCCCCTGTGAAGGCTTTCTTGTGCCCTGATGTGTGACTGTTCATTACCTTGACACCCTCCTCCCTTCCCACCAGCCAGTGCAGGTGAATAAACAGCATCCAACACCTACCAAGGCAGCCACAGGTGATACAGGCTTTGAAAGCAAGGGCAGGAATCAGAATAGTCCATAAGTTTAGCTGAGGGCAGCCTCCCTTCATCTTAGCCAGGGCTGAAAAACATGAGGCAGGAGCAGGGATCACATACACTGCCAGAGCCAGGAGAGCAGGAGGGGACAGGTGACCCTCCCTCTGCATGCCACCTGCCCCCTCCTCTCCCACCCCAGTCTGCTACCTCCCAGGAGTGCTCCCTGTCTTCTCCTCTTCTATCTCTGCCTGAGATTTCATCACTCTCTTCCATCCCTTTCCAAGCTCCTTTATTCCCCTTCTTCCCTTCTCTTGATTGCTTCCTTGTTTTCTACTTATCCCACAACCTCTCTCCCATCCCCTCCTCTCAGGACTATTTGCATGCCTCTGCTTTCACTTTTGTTAAATGTGTGATGGCTACTTAGCCAGTGGAACCAAATTTAGCTCCATCCCTTGCTTAAATGGTTTGTAAAAGTCAGTTCAAGGTGGAGGCTAACAAGCTGGTACCAAGTGAGCTGGTTCCCTGGGAGAATGGTGACAGGGTCTTCATGGCTCCAGTAAAGTCCCAGGTTGGCAGATAGGTGAGATCAGGGGCTCTGATGTGGAAGGGATGTTTAAAGCTGGAGTTATCCCAAAGAGATCACCTAGCTAATGCTACTGAGAGGAGGCAGCCACCCCTCCATGGGCACCATGTATCTGTGTATCACACAAGGGAATTGCAGGCCCCTGTGTCTCACTAGCATTTAGAATAATGTAAAATTAGAGTTGGAAGGGACCCCAGGAGTCATCTAGTACAATCTCTCTCTCTTGAAACACGTGGACACACTATGAACTGCCTACCTTTAGAGGAAAGCTCTATTAGCCTCTGGATGATACTTGTGAGCAAGCTACTTGAAATCTAATTAGATATACAGCTTGCAGTAACACAGATGCGCGATCAAAGGCTACCCAGCCACCCCATTTGCTCTAAGGTATTTCTCTGATATTACTCTACCCTGTACCCTGTTTGAAACCTACTCCCTATAATCAATAAAATTCTCCTCTGTACCTAGCATGGGAAACTTATTGGGAGTGAGTCTAGATTATGCCTTGGAGTCCCCTTGGTCTGGCTGACTAAGGGAGACCACTATTTGTGCTTCAGACTAAGGGAAGCATCCCAAGTTCTTGCAGTGGATTGAGTACCCCCTTCAGGTCTATAAAGCCTGGGTACCTCATGAGACACAGAGCCACTAACAAACTGAGACTCATGAGTGGTGGCAGCATTACCCCCAGGCTACGGGGTGTGCTCCAGGAAGAGCGTTCATGGTCATCTGGCCAGGTGCTGGGGGACTGCAAACCAGCTAATATGGTCCCCATTTTTAAGAAAGGGAAGAAGGAGGACCCAAGTAACTATAGGCCCATAAGCCTCACCTTGGTGCTCAGGAAGATCTTGGAGAAAATCATCAAGGAGCACATCTGTGAGGGAGGGCAGCAGGGGAGATCATGCTCAGAGGCAACCAGAATGGGTCCATCAAAAGCAGGTCATGTCCAACCTGATTGCCTTTTATGACCAGGTAACTAAATCCTTGGATGATGGTGTTGCTGTGGACATAGTCTTTCTAGACTTTAAGAAGGCCTTTGACACTGTCTCTCACCCCATTCTCATTAATAAATTAAGTGACTGTGGTATTGATGCCTACACAGCTGGATGGGTAAAAAACTGGCTGATGGGGTGCACCCAGAGAGTAGTGGTGGATGGGTTGTACTCAACCTGGAGAGATGTGAGCAGTGGGGTCCCCCAGGGCTCAGTCCTTGGGCCTGCACTGCTTAACATCTTTATCAGCAGCTTGGACGAGGGGGTTGAACGCACATTGCCCAAGTTTGCTGATGACACAAAGATGTGGGGAGAGGTGGACACACTGGAAGGGAAAGAGAGGCTGCAACCAGATTTAGACAGACTACAAAAGTGGGCAGATAAGGATAGGATGGGGTTCAATGTAGAAAAATACAGGGTACTGCACCTTGGGAGGAGGAATCCACAGCATACATACAGGCTGGGGAGTTCCCTTGTTGAAAGCACAGAGGTGGAAAGGGAACTTGGAGTCATTACTGACTCCAAGATGAACATGAGCCGCCAATGCCAGACTGCAGCCACCAAGGCCAGCCATACCGTGTCATGCATCCAAAGATGCATCTCAAGCCAGTCTAGAGAGGTGATACTCCCCCCTCTACGCAACACTAGTCAGGCTTCAATTGGAGTACTGCGTCCAGTACTGGGCACCGCACTTTAAAAAGGATGTGGCCAGCCTGGAGAGAGTTCAGAGGAGGGCCACCTGCTTGGTGAGAGGGCAGCAGGACAGGCCCTGTGAGAAGACACTGAGGGACCTGAACCTGTTCAATGTCGGCAAGAGGAGGCTGAGGGGGGACCTGGTGTCTGCCTACAAATTCATCAGGGAAGATCATCAGCAAATAGGAAGAGCCCTTTTCTCTCCGGCACCACCTGGGGTGACAAGGAACAATGCTAATTAGCTGATGGAGAATAGGTTTAGGTTAGAGGTCAGGAGGCAATATTTTACAGTTAGGGTGGCCAGAATCTGGAATCAGCTTCCCAGGCAAGTGGTCCTCACCCCGACCTTGGGCAAATTCAAGAGGAGGTTGGACGATCGCCTGTCTGGGGTCTTGTGAACCCAGCATTCATTCCTGCCTGTGGCAGGGGGTCAGGCTAGATGATCTGATCAGGCCCCTCCTGACCTTAGCTACTATGAAACTATGAAGGGGGTTGACCAAATGTAAAGGTCCCCCAGAGAGGAACTTGAGCCCTGGAAGGTGTTTGGGCTCAGTGAGTTGGGTGGCTGAGCACATGAGCACCCCATCCTGGCCCACCACACCCTCAACCTCTTATAAGTCATGTGCTCCAGTCTCCCAGGCATTTCTGTTGCCCTGCTCTGGACACTTCATTCTCCCTTTTCCTTTTTCTCATGGCCCACTCTCCCCAGTACCATCTTTCCCTGGTTCCCTTCTTTTACTTGCATGTTTCCTTCTAGTTCATCCACCGTGTCCCTAAGGTCCTTCTCCTGATCTGACCTTGTCCATCATCCCCTCCCCTTTACCTTCTCCAGGTCCATTCTTTCCACCCACTCTCCTCAGAACAGCAGAGAGTAAACCCCAATTAATACTTCACCTCCAAGTCTGGGTCTCCCCTCCGTGCTCATCTCTTCTGCCAGGAGCTTACTTGTCTCTCTGCCAAACCCAGGTTACACACACACAGCCCGGGTCACCAATGTGCTGTCGTCCGAATGAAGAACACACCGCAAACTCAGCTGGACCAGCACAGACAGAGCTGGTGCCTGGTGTGACGGAGTACCCAGGCCGAGTTGGAGCCCAGAGCCACCACGCAGGAAGTGGAGGGGAGGAGACGTTTCACCAGCTCTTGTGTCAGCTTCTAACTAACTCTCATTGCCTAAGAGAGCAATCTAGGCAGGCCCCAGCCCCATCCTCCCTCACAATTCAGCATGAAAGGAAGCAAGTGGGAAAAGTGGAAGAGGAAGTTACCCCATCTTGGAGAATGAGCGCAAAACAGGGAAGTTCTGTCTGGATCTGGTAACATTTATTTTGCTGGACTGAGCCCGGTTTATCAAGGATCCTGATCTGTGTGATTTCCACACTGTCCTTGTCATCAGACTCTTGTTGCTGCCTGGGAATCGCCACCATTGACCCCCTGCCTGTCCGTCTCCCTGTTGTTCACCCGCTGACAATCTCCATGTCATTCATGGGGTTCTCAACCATGACTGTACGTTGGCTTGCATGTCACTGATATAAAGGCTGAAACATGTCAGGGTCAAACTGGGGTTCACAAGGAGCGGGACCTGTGGATCAGAGACTTCCTAAGGATGGGGAGGTTTAAGCACCCAGCTGCTAACACGACAAGTAAACCTGGGATGAGTGTTGCTTGCCCGGAGCAAGAGGTCCCGTGGTTCATCCAGGTCTAAGACCACTACCTAACACTGCCCTCCCTGTGAGCCCTAACGATAGTGCCAGGAGTGAACATGACCACACCAGAAGTGACCACAGGGCTCTGGCAGTGACGGGGAAGGGTCCCAGGGCACAAAGGGTGATCTTATCTGTCCTTCTGATAAAGGACAAATGCCAGGAAGTTTTGGTGAATATCTCTGGGTATAGATGAAAGAAAAAAGAAATAGAAGTGATGTCTGTAGAGGGGCTACCACAGATCTGCCCAAGCAGCAGAGGGAGGCTTTCTACAGGAGAATGCCAGAGGCTTCCAAAGGACAGGTTGGAAAGGGAACAGGAGTATGTAGTCACCCAGGTGTCTGTGAATAAGCACCATGGCAGCATGCACACAGCCTGGCAGCTTCTGGGAATAGGCTTAGCCTCGCACAGGTGGAAATAGAACCAGCAGCTCATGGACAGACAGACCTGAGCACCTGCAAGCCCCTTGTATGGACAAGCGCTGGGGCGGAGTCCCTACCAACCCTGAGGGTGCTGCTCTACAGCACCAGGGTCCAGCATGAGCACCCCTACCCATCACACACTAGCACCTATGCAAGTCCTGAATCATACACCGGGACCTTGCCCAGGACCTGCTCCACCAGGCACCCTGGGATGATCATGAGCTGCTGGGACATGAGAGCAAACGGGAGTGACTCCATAGGACTAGGACAGCTCTTGCATCCACAGGGGCAACACAGTCCTATCTTGTGACACACAGGTCCTGCCCTGCACCCTGGAGGCAGGAGGGGAAAGGAGAAGGACAATGCAGATGTCTGGTGGCACTGTCCCTGAGGCACTCTCCTCCTGCACCTCAGCAGTTTTGCTCTGCGCTTTGCCGTCTGGTGTCCCCTTGCTTCATGGACTACAGTTGCAGACACCAGGATTTCTTGCTAGCTAGGGGCACTTGTGACTGCCCTGTCCACAAATATCATTTTGCAGATTTGTCAGTGTAATGCTTTTCTCTGTGTGATTAACAAAACACTGTCATTTGCCCAAGGATAAGGAACATGTTTTGACATACAATTTTGCTGACATATAGTCATGACAATCTACACCACAAACTGAAATGATCAGAGGAAGTTGTGTTAGAAATTACCCTTATTTTGCAAGGAGGAGGAGGAGGAGGAGGAGAAGAAAGAAGAAGAAGAAAGCCTTTACCCAAGGTGGTCCATGATATTACCTTGGGACAAAGATACTAATACAAATAACTTCTCACAAAAGTTTCTCTCAGGAAGTGCAATGGATAAATCAAAGAGAGAGGGTGAAGGAAATGTGTGAGGGTAGCTGTTCTAGGGTGACTCACGGCATGCAGAACACCACATACGGCACCTGTTGATTTCTCACTAAAATCTCCACGTATGAACTTGTCTCAGTTGAACTTCATGGCCCTCAGCAATGGCCTGTGCCTACACTGGTTTGGGTAAGTTCCCTGTGCAGGACTAGGATGGTCTATTTCTGTACACTTATGTACTGGAGACAATGCTGGGCACCCCACACCTGCAAATGATGGGATCCATCCTTGGGGGCAACAAGGAAAGAGATGTTTTTCCCACAAAGCACTGCACACTGATTCCTAGAAGGGCTCTTCTCTGGAGGGTGCCAAAAAGCCTAGGACATAACTCTACAGCTGTGCATACATGGGCATAACCCCTGAAGGAGCAATGTGAAATACCATTCTGGGGAGAGGTGCTCAGAGATCGAGATGAGTGGACATATGCCCACAGGTCTGAAGACTGGGCCTCAACACTGGCATCGTCGTCCTGGAAACTGAGTCTTGCCTTGCAACTGCAGGATGAGAGAGAACTCGCACAGGAAGAGACCCTCTCCTGGTTACAATCAGTGCATGCAGCAGAATCCCCAGCTCATGCAATCCGTTCAGCACGCCAAAAAAGTCCTAATCCTATTGGCTATTGGGGCAGTATAAAAAGCAAAGCCCGCGAAAAAGAAGGTGGGACCCACACAACATTGGAGAGGCCTGATCACCCTCACCGGAGGTCCTGCGTCCACAGTATCCCTTTCCCCCCGGACACCCCCATCACGGCTGAATACATCATTCAGATGTGTGAAGAGCTCTCAAGTTCCCCGTAGGTTTGGTTCTGAAGTTGTTGTAAAGGGGAATTGCCAGAGCGGAAGCGTGAATAGAGCATTTATGTGCTACCCGGTGCAACTTTTACAGAAGGTGCCTACGCTGCGTACTTCAGCAGTGTGAGCAAAGCATTTATTTGTTATATCGTCTTTTTGGATTTTTCTTGAACGGGAAGAAGTAGAGGAAAAACGAAACAAGGTTCCATAACCCTTTTGTCCCCGGCCTGTTCAGATCTAGGGGTTAATCACCCCCCCATTTACCTGCCACAGATATGAGTGTAGCCCAAGTGTACTCGGGTATGTACTCCCTTCTCCAACTGAAGGGATTGTTAGCTGGCAAGAGTACTGTGGGTGAAACTACAGGCTGCGCACAATTTGCCTCCGTCCTTATAGAGTCAGGCCAGGCCAGGCCAGTCTGAAACTTAATTACATACAAATTTATTAATACAATAGCCATGAGAAAAAATAGATGTATATAAATACAAATACATATACATGAAACATAGAACTATATGTAATATATGTACACTCCTTTATCCTCCTCCACTCAGGATACAGGTAAGTAAACCAGAACAAAGGATAACCATCAGGCAGTATTCAACTCTATTCAAATACCAACTCACAACTATAAAATGTAAATATATAAACTATGAGGTGCTGACTCACAAAATATAAGGTGTGCCAGCATTAAATTAAACTGAACTCTTTAAACCGCCTAAGCCCAGGTTCATCCTGCGGCACTTACTGTTCTCCAGCAAGGAATCCCCCAGCATTTGTAAGGCCTATTGCAACCCAAAGGATGCCTCCAAAGGAAACTTCGGACCACGGGAGCCTTCCCCTGCCTAGGCTTCCCCTCCAATAAACAGCCTCACCAGCCCGGGGTAACTCCCTCCTCCCCTATGGGAAACCCCTTTCCTGGGTAACTCACGACTCTAGGGTCCTGGGTTGGTGGTCCCTGGCCCTTTGGCCAAGCCGATCCTCACTTGCAGGAGCCTCCTCGGCCGCTTGCCTGCTAGTAATCCCGAGCACTATCGCGTGCTCCTGGGGGCTTTGCCTTCTGCTCAGAGTTGGGGGCCCAAACCACCTTGTGCAGATCTGGGGCCTTGTCCGTCTGGGACCCACCATGCAGTGCCTCCCGCACCAAGTTCCTGACCTCATGCTGGGGATGAGCACCCGAGCCACCTTGATTAGCTCCCAGGGTCTCTTGCTCTTCATGCACCGCCCATGCACCAAAAAGCCTGGCTGGCCGCTTGCCAGGGGTTATGCATCCAAGCTGCCCTGTGCAGCTTCCAAGATCTTAGTCTGCTCCTGGACCATGCCATGAACCATCTGCACACCATCCATCTGGACACACACCAGAGGCTGCAGTCCCGAACTGCCATGTGCAAGTCCTGGAGTCTGGCTCCATGCACCGGCCCACACACCAAGAGCCTAGCTGCGCGCCATGGGTTGCAGACCTGAGCTGCCCCATGTGGTTCCCAGTGTCCTACTCCGTACACCAAGCTGTGTACTGTTTGCCGTGCTTCTCAGCGGCAGGGCTGGGGAATGCAGCTATTCGCTTGTCCCATCCGGAGAAGGAGTCTTTGGGCTCTTTAGGGCACAGCTCCACCTTGCTGGCCAGCTCACACCAGCTCTTCCTTCGCCCTCTCTCTTTGTCCCTTGCCACTGCAGCCCATGTGCCAGGCACGCTGCTCTTTTATTCCCTCCAGAGACTCCACCCCCAGATTACAAACAAACCAATCAGGTTGAAGCAAGGTGCAGGCTTCCAGGTCCAGGTTCTTCACTTTGACCTGGGGATGGGGAGGGACAAGGCCCTCCCCCGCAACTGCCTGATTGATGGAAGGGTCCCACCAATCACAACAAGGATTCTTTGAGCCCAGAGGCGCCGGGCTGCTGTCGGTAAGTCTGCCACACGAGCTTGTTGCTCCCATAAGCGCAAAGGCAGTCCCGACCCTCAGAAGTGTCTTCTGTAATAATGTATTACATAGCAGTATCCCTCTACACTGCTCAAGGGAGTCTCCATTCACCTTTGAGACATCACAGGTGGAAGTTGACTGAAATGGATTTCCGTCCACTTTCAACATGTTCAGCAGCTTCCTTTTTTCCCCAAATATTTTTCCTGGTCAGTTTAAGCCTCTGCACATAGTAAAATCATTCCCTCTCCCCCCATGCTGTAGTCCAAGCACCAAAGTTCATTCAAATCCTTCCCACGCCATATTTCCCTGGGAGCTGCCCCAAGGAAGCGACTCTCTGCCTTCACGTCCAAAATGAGGCTTCTCCCATCAGATTTTCATGGCTGCAGCTTCACAGATTCCATGACACCATGAGGAACAAGGGACGTTATTCCAGGTTTTCTTCTCTGATGAGGCTCTGTTCCCTCTAATTTGCATGACAGCACACTTCCCCAACTTAAGGAAATTAGGTTCCCCAGGTTTCCAGAACCTGCAGGAGACACCCCCATGTCAGGAGCTCACTGTTAGATGGGTCCCTGGGTAGGCTGACTATATGTCCCACTTTGGCTGGGACTGTCCCAGATTTAGGAGGCCAGCCCTGGCCAGCTGCTCGAAATTAAAATGAACAACCGGGGCACAGAGCAGGGAGGCAGAGCAGCAGGAGCTGTGAAGTAGGATGCCCTAACAGAAAGTAGGATTGCCCTAAAATAGGTTTGTTGGATGACTAGAATAACCATTAAAAAGAAGAGATGATTATTAACAACTATGAGGTAAAGCACAGTGGGTCAGTAACAGGCTGCTGACTCCCTTAGTTGCCTGGATTGTAATGCCAGAGCTGCCCCACAATGCCCAGCCCTGTCTGTGCCTACAGCAGTGCCCCTGCGGTGGGGAGCCAGGGGCCAGTGCGCCAGATTTCACATCCTCCCATATGGATATCTTATCCCTGGAGAAGGTGCTGGGCCTGGTGAGGAAGGAGTGGGGAGGACTGCAGTGTGTGAGGCACCAGGAGATATTTCCTTGCTCCCCTCTGTGCTGTTCCCTGAAATGGATTTGTGGGCTTTGATCATATTCCCCAGCACTGTTGCTCTTTGCTGGACCTGCAAAAATCTAGCTCAAGAGGGAACATTGCACTCTCCCTGCACCGCTTCTTTCTCCTTCCCCTTGCCCACCTTTGCAAGCACACTTGTGCGTTACCCTAGATACAGCATTGTGGGGCTCAGGGGGAGGTGGTATCAGTGCCATCCCCAGGGGTTACTCACGCTGCACTCGTATTATACAGTGTACCATCTACCCAGCGCCACTGGCCTTCCACTTCTTCAGAATTCAGACCAAGGCAGTAGTCACTTCTTTCTGTCGGATCTGAAACCCTTCCTTTCAGCCAGTTGATCAGAAAATTCTGGAAAAAAACAAAATGCAATCTCCAACTGCAGGGGCTGATCAGACAGCATGAGGTAGTGTCCCTGAAGGATGTGAGTGCTGGAGTGAGGGAGCCCTTAACTAAAAGAACATGGACACTTTTCCAAACCCTAATGCCAAAGCAAGTGTGTGTGCGGGGTGGTAGAGGGTAAAGGCTCTCCCCTGCAATGGGCACAAGATACCTGCTCAGCTTCCGTGTCAACCACCACTAGGTGGGAGCTCATCCCCGTGCAGTTCTTCTCACTGTCAATCCAGTGCCTGGCGGTAGGATGGGACAAGTAGTAGCAGCTGGTGCGAAAGAGCTTCCAGCCCTTGGGACAGCATGTCCAGGCCCACTCTGGGAGGGGTAAGAAAGAAAAGGAGCATATGTGCTCACCAGTATATGTAGGAAATTCTGCTGGGCTTCCTCTCCTTCCTTCCCTCTTGACAATACTGAGTTGTTACTCCCATCTATTCTAAGTCTGCTATGTTGCAGAGTAGAAGTAGAACACGGGATGTGCTGCTGTTAGATACTGTTCTCCAACGTGGTCAATAATCCAAGTGCAAACTGACAAATATTAGTTGCCATGCTATGCCGAACACTTTCAAATCCTTCTGTAGTTCCATCTACGCTAGATGTTTACTGCAGTAGCCTAATTAGTTCTGCAGTAAACATCTTGGCATCTACATACATGCCCCTTTTATGCAGCAAGAAACTAATAAATTCCATTACAGGTTAGCATTTATAAATACAAGTACTATCCTGCTGCAGAGTTTTTTCATACACAGCAATGCATGTGTAGATGCTGATAGAGCTGGCTGGAACATAAGGGTGCTTCAGTGCAAGGGTTGCCTGCTGGCTAGCCCTGCACTGGATCACCCTCGTGCTTCGATCAGTCCCTTTGCAGCATGTTGAGCCAGGTCAGAGCAGCTCCAGGCAGACAGGCTGACCCCACTGGATCCCCTGCCAGATGAGGCTGCTCTGACCCCGCTCAATATGCTGCAATTGTGGATGCACATGTACACACAGCGCCTGGGAGCAATAAACTGGCACAATATGCACTGGAGTTTATTGCTGCACACTGATATGCACATGTAGATGCACCCACAGGCAACAGGACTCAGTTAATGTGGTTCCACCCCTTCCTCCGGACAGGCTCATCAGTAATCTAATGGACCTTAGTATCAGGGACCATTTCCTCCTCCTCACCCTGAAGACTGAAGTGCACAGGTTCCCTTTGATTCCCTGTGTCTGCCCACTCCACACTGACTCCTCACCCTCTTCTTTCTTTACAACTCCCTTTGCCCAACAGATGACACCATCACTTCGCTCTTGGCCTTCATTTGATCAGCTCAAGAGACCTTGTTTATCCATCTCAAACATTGTCTGTACAGCCCCTATAGCTGTTTGCTGTCAGTCTCACTCTGGGTGTGCAACGGGTCTCAGCCTTGCTTCTGATGCTGCGGTAATCCCCCTCTCCTACAGCGTCACTGACCTTTTCCTTCAGCTAGCCGCAGGGCACAGAACCACTCAGAGATATTCTGAGGTAAGGCTTTGTGCTCTCCACAGTTCTGCTGATGGGGAACCACTGGAAAAGGAGAAGAAAAGAGGAGTGAGTATATTTTTCTTTTCTCCCACCCCTTCTCCTTCCCTGCAGCCAAACCAAATTGTTCTACATATTGTGACCAGAAACTGACCCAGTGTTGTAGCTCCTTTATTGGATATGGGACACAAGCACTAAATATGCAACAACTCATGTACAACTTGTTGTGATCATAATGAACCCACCTGGCAAAGACATGAAGAGGTGATGTCATCTCATTTGTTACTCTATACTCACCTTGGAAGTCTAGGTAAAGAGCAAGAGGGACTAGAAATCCTCATCTGCTGATAAGAATAGTGATCTAATTGATATGCCTTATCTGCTGGGGCGATTTGCCCAACTGGAACGTTGGCCGCACAAGTCACAGGCTGTTTAGCAAGGAGAAGGTGGGTAATGGATGGCAGGATCACTCTCCTGGTAAAGGCACCATCACTTGCTGTAAGGGTACTGAAACCTTAGAGGCAAAGAATGTTTAATGCACATGAAGCACGGTGCTACTTCACTTCGCTGAGGCAGGGAGAATGGATAGGGTCAGTTGGTGTTAGTTTAATGCCTTCCTGGCTACTCTCCAAACCTAAGGAATTTAGACCATCAAATTTGACCAAAGAACAGGACCTTTAGCCCCTGACTGAGTATGAGGAGAGAAGAACACTGGTATTAGGAAGATTTAAGTTTGGGAATCATGTTCTAGAGGTCCAGTTTAATTGGTAAGAAGACATTATTCTATTTTCTACAAACTACGCATGGGGATTTCCAAAAACAGAGGTACTATATTCAACGTGGATTGGCTGTATTTCAAAGCTCATTATGATGCATAAAGAGGAACTGAGCCCTAGCCTAGGAAATAGAGGGATCTGTAAGGAACAATAATGACAACTTTTCTATATTTGTTACCAGGAAGAGAGGATGGTTGCAGCCCGTCACATGTATACCTCGTGTTTCCAAAGAACCAATTTCCCAAAACTAAGCAACCTTTGCCAAAGAGGAAAAATGCAGACGGGACCATGTGAATGGAAGCTGAGGGTGTTTACTAAGTGGCCAAAGAGCCCTTTACAGTTAAGAAAAAGGTAATTGTTAACAAAAAACACATCCTGAGTTATGCCATGTGAAGGTGGCCATTTGAAATGAAACAGCAACACATGACAAATGGAACATGTGCAAATATACATCAGGGGGCAAAATGGTGAATGAGGAAGAGGACAAACAATGGTGCAGTCTTTGGTAACCTAGGCCCATTCCAGCTAAATGTGGTTTAATGCAGCAGAATGGAAAGATCACGTAGCTCAGGACAAAGAAGAGCATATCTGTAGTATGAGTGACTGTAGGTGCATAAGATGAAGGAATATTAGAGTTGCTTTGCCAGACTGAGTGCCTTACCCGGCATAGGAAACTGCGTGAAACTTTTGGGTCTCTGTGATGTGGGAGGCCAGCCCCAAGGGATGCAATGATCTCTTCTGGCCTTAGAATCTACAAGCTTTTTTTTCCCCTCTGGACAGATCCAGCCTGATGAAGCAAACTACTTACAACAAGGTGTGTAACTGTACCAGAGCATAATGCCGGAATGATGCACGTCTTGAAATAAAACACTGATGTTAGCATTATAGGGGAGTGTGTAAGTTAGGGTGGACCTCTGTGTAGTATCTTGATGGGAATTGTGCTGTGCAAGTGATTTTTTATTATGTTCAGATAATTACAGAAATAACTCCTTATAGTAAAAGGTAGCTGATTTACTACTACTCTTGCAAGGGTTTTGTGGCTAACGTTGTTTCTGTTCTGCCACACCACAAAGCTCCTCCTGGCCCAGTCCACACTGGGAAGCCACAATTCCTCGATACACAATGTTTCCGAGAAGATTTTCTCTATGTCTGTCATAGTTCACCAGGCCATCCAGCCTAGTGGATAAAGCCAGTCATGGAGCTGGAGATTTCAGGGGTAAGGTCAGAAGCCGCAAGTCAGAAGCCAAAATGCCAAGCCAGGATTAGGAGCCAGGAATCAGAAACCTAGTCACTGGCATGTCTATGCAAGATGTGCCCCTTTTAGCCTGGAGTAAACTAGTTAACTCTGCAGCATGATAGTACTTGTAAATACAAGTACTGTCCTACTGCTGGGTTTTTTACTCCACAGCAGCACATGAGTAGACAATGCCTCATCTGGCTGGAACACAAGGGTGTTTCAGCATGGGGGCTGCCTTGTGGCTAGCCCTGCACTGGAGCACCCTTGTGCCCCAGTCAGCCCCTCTGCAGCATGTTGAACTAGTGGGGAGCAGCTCCAGACAAGCAGGCTGAACCCCTGGACCTGAAGCCAGAGCAGGTTGCTCCAACTCAGCTCAGTGTGCTGTGAGCCTGGGTGCATGTTTGTTCAAATGGCACACCCAGGAGCAATAAACTCCAGGGCAATAAGGTCCAGAGTTTGTTACTTTGCATTAATTGCATGTGCCCACCAAGTCCAGAGGATAATCCATAGGGCAAAGTCTAAGAGCAAACCAATCCAGGGACAGGAGTCAGGAAACAGATCTGCAGGGAGAATCCAGAAGCTGAAATCCAGGAGCAAACCAAAGGCAGGGTCAGGAACCAGGGAAGCCAAAGAAGTCACTGGGATAGGGGCTGTTCAGACACTGGAGATCATTGCTTCTGGGGCTACATTTAAGGAACTCCTCCAGCACCTGAGCCTTGCTGCATAAAACAATCAGAGGGAAGGGGCTGGGGGTCAGCTGGCCTTGGTTGGTAGTAACTGGGTCAGTGCACTTAAATGCTGCAGGGCAGGTGCTTGCCTGAGCTATACAGAACTGACCCAAGCTATAGCACAGGGGCTTTACAATGTCACACTGTGCATCTCTTAACACACTAGGAAATGTGAGGCATTCTTCTCTACACAGTGCTCTCCTGTCCTTTCTCCAGGCCCGGACTCCTGGCCTGCCCTTCCATTTGGATACTTGTCATTGTCTGATAGTCTGCTCCAGCCATGATAGGTTTTCTTTCTGTCCAGCATGTTATCTCCCTCTTGGTTCAGTTTTATGCACTCAGTTCTCACCTGTTTGCCTTTAAGTGTCATTCCTAAACACTTCCCCTCCCTCCCTGGATAATTCACCTGGGTTTACTTACCAAAGAAGGCAACAAGAGGAACAACACACAGCAACAGCAACAGCAACAGCCCTGAGATCAACCATGGGAGCCACTGGGGTGGTTTGCAGGGTTCATGTTGAGGTGGGCTCTTCTCTTTTGGTGCTAAGGGTGAAGAAATCCCAAAACCATCGGTTCTGATTAGAAATCCCAGTCTGCTTGGGATGTGCCACACAGGGAAAATCCTCCTGACCACACACAATACCGGACCTTATCCAGGAGCTGCAGCCAACTCAAAGACAGCCTCAGGGCATGGTCAAGCTCTCAGTCAAACTTTACTATTCCAGCAAGCAAATAGCCAGAGTTTGAAGGGTGTGAGAGAGCCCACATCTCCCTAGGCAGAGCCCAGAACCACCACACTCCACAATGACCTTGATACAGAGACAGGGAGAGGTCTCTCTGGGATTAATTGGTATCCTCTGCCCATCCCAGAGCAGACTGATTTCCTCTCATCTACTTTCCTCCTTCACCTGATATAACACAATGAGTGCAAATGGCAAAATCTGTGTTAATGAGCTAATGTGCAGTAGATTTAGCCTAATGCACATTAATGTCATTTAAAAAGCATTAATCTGCACTAATGCACAGGAACGCCAATTATGGTGCCTTAAGTTAGTACCTGTTACTACAGGTACTAAATGTAATGGACTGTAATTACAGTGCCTTAATGAACATGCAGACATGCCCACTGTGTACTCCAGGTGGGAGAAGCAGGGCACCAGCAAAGAGAGCACTGAGGGGAAGGAAGAGGCAAGTGCTTAGCTGCCCACATTTTTCCGCCATAAAGCAAACAGATGTCTGCTGTAATAAAGCAACCATTAGGAGTGTGTGAAGTTGGGCCCTGTTTGATTAGGATTTGGATTCAGCCTGAATCAGAGAAAGTGATTCAATTTGTTGATTCAGATCACTGTCCCCAATTCAATTCACCCGAATTTGAGCCTGAAGATTCGATGCTAATTCAAAGAATCAGCAATTTGGACATAGACACAGCTTTAAATGTTTTTTCTACGTACCTCAAGGTTACCAGTGTGGCTTGTGAATGCTGCGATCCATGTGTTCCCCCTGGCTGGTCCACTTACTCTTTAGACCTACTTTTCTGTCCCAGTCCCTGCTTGTGTCCCTCGTAACGTCCCTCACAGTACCTCTTAGCCCTTTTTTGGTTGTTGCATGGAGATCCCTGAACTGCTTCAGATCTCTCAATCCAGGTCTCCTCAAGACCTCCCTCCTTAAGCCTTTCCTTCAGAGCTCACAGACAGATGGACGTGTGGGGTTGCAAAGGCCCTGCAAGGAGGCACATTCCCAATTCCCTCTATCCAAGAAATCCCTCTGATTAACTTCTCTCGGTAATAAGCTCACCTGTGTCAATTGTTTCTCAGAGCCAGGCCTGAACTTGAGCACTCAACATAGAAGGTTCCCCAGCCCATTCCCCAGCCCCCTTAGCCCTGTTCCCCTGTTAGGTATTTACCTCTGGCCTCTTCAGAAGGTAATGGGTCCTTGAACCTCACTTCTGCGTAGGTGATCTCAGATGCCATTCAGAGCCTCTCTGCAGATCCCTTACAGTCCTGTCACATTCAGGGTAGACCACTCCATCCCCTGGAGCCAGGGGTGACTGTGGCCACTAATAGAGTCCTTCCTATTGGGCATGTGAGAGACCCCCCTGGGAGCTGAAACCCCTGAGAAACCAGCCCGGGCTTTACAGAAGCTTCAAGAAGAGGAAGAGGAACAGGAACTAAATGGCTGAGGGGGAAGTGACTGTCCTTCTTCCCCATGAAAATACAACCTAACTGGGGCAGATCCAGAGGGGGTGCAGTCACACTTTGCTTTCAGATCACGTCATGGGAGCAGCAGCTGGGGACTTCTTAAAATCCCCAGATCAGGTAATAACTCTCCCCTGACACTCTTCCCCTCTGTGCTCTGCAGCAGCTCCCTTTTCCTCCTCTTCTAGTCTCCTGCTCCCCCACCTGTGGCTGCTGCTGTCTCTACTGTCCTTGGCTGACCCAGAAGTAGGGGAACTCCAGACCTGCTCCTATCCCACTCCAGCCAGGCTGTACAGGGGTTGGACTGTGGCTCAACTCAGGACAGGGGCAGTCAGTGGGATCCTCTTCTCTGCCTGGTCCCCCTGGATGTTCCCCATTACCCCGGGAACAGGTTGAGGAAGGTAGGAAAACCTACCCACCACTGCCATTGCTGTCCCTAGCTGAGCCTGGCACTCTGTGCAGCCCAGATGGAGTGGGGCAGGAGCAGCTCTGGGGCTTTCCCTGCCCCTAGAGCAACCAGAGACAGCAGCAATGGTGGGTAGGGGAGGAAGGGAAATGGTAGAGGGAGGAACATGCCACTGAGCATTGAAGGGAAGGGAGAGGTTGCCAAAAGGGTGTTAAAGGGAGATTCTTACCTGATTTGGGGACTTAAAAAACAATCCCTGGTTGCTGTCCTGCTCTGTAAATAGTGATTCAACAGCCTGATCCCCCTGCACTCTGGGACATCCTCTCTAAGCAGGTCAGGGTTAGTCTGCCTTGGATCACTTACAATGTCTCCTCACTCTTCAGCCCCTGCTCAAGTAGTGCCAAGACATCCTATCCCTGGTTCGCTGCTCAAGGTTGAGTTAAGCCCCACTTGAGCTGAAACAGAACAGAGAACAAGCATATGTGCTAGCCTTTGTGCAATGGCCATATCAGAGGCCCTACAATGGTGTCTCCCCAAGATGTTCTACCTGCTCTGCATTACAAATACCTATGTGCCCAACAAGGATGTAAGCTGGGCAGTACTCCAAGAGATACCCCACTCCAAATCAAGGGATCAAAGCAGGTGCACAAGTGCTGTGGGAGGTGTAGGAACCCTCCTCCCCTAATAGAGCAGAGCAAGACCACCACTGGGGGCTTAACCATATACCTTTTAATAAGGGAACAATACTGGGAACATAACCAGTATAAACTAGGGGATACAAGGGACACTACAATGCCCCGAGAGGGCAGGATTCAACAAAGGTTAGACATTTACAATCACAGACATATTCAGGGTTAACCAAAATGTAAAACACAAACAGCAGAACAAACAATACTGGTTGGTGAACTATAAAAGGCACAAAATACAAGATGTCAAGGAATATAGGGCCTAGATACCTGGAGGGGGAGAAAGTGGGGGGAACACAATGACCCCTTTCCACTGTAAGCAGGATTTCTTCTTGTTAACTCACTCACCCCAGCTGGGACTTGAAGTCAAGTCTCCCACATGGTAGGTCAAAACTCTACCACACAGCCACCAGAACTCACACGGCTTTAAGCTGCTAGGGGTCTTGAACTTCCAGGAGCCCTAGTCTCATGTTGAGCTGCCTGGCCTCTTACTGGAGGAGCTGGAAGCAGGGCTGGAAACCTCTCAGGTCTCTGCTCACGTCCTCGCTGGAGCTGGGGAGCCTCTCCTGCTGGCCGCAGCCTCTCATAGGGGATCCTGGAGCCCAGGGGTCAGCCTCTCCTGCTGGCCGCACGCCACGGCGCTGAGGGTCCAACTGCTGCCTGCAGGTCCCACTCCTTCAGGCTCTTCAGGGCAACTGCTCCTGCCCCGCTGGCCCAGCTCTTTGAATCCCCTTCCTTGTGGTCCCTCACTGGTCTCCCCTGAGTCAGCCGTGCTACCCCTTTTATCCCCCTCCTGGGGACCCAAGGGGCCAATCAGAGGACATGGAGGATGAGTCTCTTGGGCCTGATTGGTGAGGAAAGCGAATCCCAAGTCCTCCAATCATCTTTTACTCTTTCAAAACCCCTGGGCCAAATCATTACCAGATTGGTGAGGAAAGCGAATCCCAAGTCCTCCAATCATCTTTTGCTCTTTCAAAACCCCTGGGCTAAATCACTACCAGCCAGCCCGTCACAAGGACAAGACTGGATGGAACACCATGGAGTTGGCCTGCTGGGACATGATCTGGTATAGTGTCGAGGAGCAGGTCTCCAGGACAGCATGACTTGGTAGATGTTAGTCTTATGGGAAGTCTCCCAGGGGAACAGGTGGTAAACCTCATATTTCTTATCCCCAAAGGAGGAGGGAACCCACTAATAAATCTTCCTGTCCCTCCTGTGTTTTTCTGAACCATATCAGGGACAGCCTGCAGTAGAGCTTCCCCTTCCCCGTGGCTGGAGACATCAGAGTCTTCAGTAGATGGAGAGTTACCTGTGGTGTTGACCAAATAATGGGGCTCTACAGTCATACCCTTCAAGGATCCTTGACAGGTTCTTGTAAGTAGGCATGTGTCACTCTGCAGATGACTGAACTCTGGAGACCAAAGTGGCATCTTGGTCTCTCTTGTAGTATACCATCAACACTTTAGCACTAGTGCCACATCAAAGCCATTTATGGTTGTGGCTGTGGTTTCCATTTCAGCAGGAATATGCTTGAGCACAGACCATTTATGGTGCTTGTTCTGAGCTTCTGCTGGGTTTCCTCTTTGCCCCAAAAGGAAAATAGGTCCAGTACCCCAGCCTGCCTCCAGGTGGCAGTGCACCTTGAGGATGAGGCAGATGAAGCTGGTAAGCACATTGTGGATGTTGGCTTCAGGTAACAAGGTCATTGATGCTATTTTGGTATAGTACCTTGCAGAGAGGAAAGCAGATGGCATGTCACGGCTACTTACCTTAAGTAGCAAGATTCCTGAGATTCTCTGGATGAATGGTAGTAACCCCAAACTGGCACAAACAGCTGATGTGCAGTTTGCACATAGACTTGGAGACTTAGCAGAACAACAATGGGTAGTAAGAAAGTCAGATAAGGAAGACCCAGTAAAAACAAGGAACCAACCTTGTGCAAAAAAGAGCAAACAGGTCTGTTGTATCTAATATGCCTGTGCTTCAGAGAAATGGAGTTTGTCATATGTCACAGAGGTGGCTACTTGGACCATAGTGGGCAGGAGAAGAGCACTAAGGGGTATGGGAAGGCTGAGAAATCTCCTATCAGGTTCCACTGGAAAATGCATACTTTACATGAAGTATTTCAAAGTGAGGAGTTTCAAAGATATATCTGGTTTTTTTGAGAGCCATTTTTAAGTGGTTCTGCTGTTTCTGACACTTTTTATCAGGCATGAACATCTGCACTCTTACTTTCTGAAGTGTTTGAAAGGCACTTGGAGTGCTTCAAATATATCTTCTGTCCACAGCTCCAGAACTAGCCCAAATTAATCCCTGAGGGGGTCAACCTCTCCAGCCTCATCTATTCCATTTTCAGCTAATTATAGTCCCAAGCCAAATTGTGTCCTCCAGGTCTGGTCAGTCTCAGGTGGCTAAGAGTTGTCCATTCCCACTGCTCTGCTTCTGAACGCACAGTTCCCACTCTTTGACTAAGCACTTTTGCCTTGGAACTCAGTGTCTCTGCCCGCCATAATGCAGAGCTACTGCTTTCTTGTGGACTCTCTATTCAGGGCACACTGAGGTCCCTGCCCTCCCAGCACACAATACAGATAGCCATCACCATCACAAATACACTTAACACTTGGCCAATGCCCAACACCACCGCAATGCCTGAACAGCAGGAATCTGAGTCGTCAGCACGGGAATGAGGCTGGACAGAGCTGGCTTTTCCTGTCCTCCCCAGCAGAGGACCAGAGAGCCCTGCCCTCCGAAGCCTTCAGGTCATGGGGAACATAGGGCTCTACTGAGATCTGATACAGTCCCAGCTTCCAGGTTACATTCAAACACCCTGTCCATCTCCCTGGGAGCTGCGCAAGGAAAGTGACCACCTCTCTCTGCTTTCAGACCCCACATGGGAAGGGCTTTCTCCTCAAATATTGGCTGCTGTAGTCTCACAGATTCGGTAAAAATCATGGGTACAAGGGTTGTTTTTCCAGTTCCTGTTCCCTTGTTGATTTATATCCATGTGGAAGACAGTGCATGTCTCATTGTCGAGGAAACTTGGTTCCTTAGGTCTCCAAAACCTGCAGAAGAGAAGCTGCAGGGTCATAAATGCAGTGCTAGGTGGCCCATGGGGGAATGAGCCAGGGCAGGTGAGGAGCAAGGAATAGTGAAAATCATGGCCTATGAGACGCATGTTCCCCCAACTCCCGCTGTGCTGCTTCCTGGTATGGATTGGCAGGCTCTGATCATGTTGCCCCAACAGATACGCTCTTTGTCTAACACTTCACTTCAGATGGGGACACGGTTTCCCCTTCTCCCATTCACACACATGTAGATACCCACGTACACCAATGGTTGGCAAACTTTAAAGGTGTTTAAGTTTGGGTCAGATGCAGGCTGGGAGGTAGGAGGCCAAGTGCTAAGATCCAGCTGCCACTGCTGTTTTTCCACCCTCACCAGCAAGAGGGAAGCAATTGCTGCTAAAGACCCTCAGCACTGACTGCTGTGGAAACCCCACATCTGCGAGCTGAATCAAAAAGCTCCGTGGACTGGATTCAGTCCAGGGGCCATGGATTCCCAATTCTTGCATTACACCATACACTGTTGGATTAACATGGAATACACAGAGAGACAGTGTTGTGTCCCTACGCCCTTCCTCTTTTCTACTTCTCTCCCCCTCATGCAGACACGTGTGCGTTACTCTGTTGGTAACAGGGCCCTTGCCAAGGAATACTCACGTTGTGGCCTGGTAATACGGGGTCTGATCCACCCAGTGCCATTCGCCTTCCACCTTCTGGGAACTGAGACCAATGTAGTAACTCCTCTCTTGCCTGCCTGCAATTGTTCTTTTTAACAAATTGAGCAGGAAACCCTTGAAAGAGTCCTTTCTTTGTCTGTCTGTAACATCTTTTACCCAACTGAGCAGGAAATTCTGAAAAAAACCCGAAAATGCAATCTCACCAGCTGCAAGTGCTGAGTGGACAGCAGGAGGCAGGGTCCCTGCAGGGTGAGAGTGGCAGTGGAAAGGAAACAAACAGAATTCCCCACTCTGATGCCAGAGCCAGCCTGTATATGGGGAGGTCCCCCCCATAGCTAGCTCTGAACACCCCCCTCCCCTAAATCACATACCTGCTCAGCCTCGGTGCTGATCACCACCAGGTGGGACCCCATTCCTGTGCAGTTTTTCTGGCTCTCACCCCAGGGTTTGGTGTCAGAGGACAAGTAGTAGCAGCTACTATGGAAGAGCTTCCAGCCCACAGGGCAGCACATCCAGGCCCGTGCTGGGAGGGGAGAGAAAGTCAAGGAACATGACGTGCTCAGGAGTAAAGATGCGAAACCCCTGCTGGTGCTGACTCTTTTCCACTCCCTGCTGAGGATGCAGGATTGTTTCTTCAGTTTAGCTCATTTGACTCTGTCCTTCCCCAACTCTCAATCTGTGTGCAGCCTAGCTTAAAATTTACACTGTTAGATGCTGGTCTTGAAGATGTTCAACAAGCTAAGAGCAGACTGATGCTCATTACCTAACACATTCTCACCACACACCGCCAAATCCTTGTCTAGACAAAGCCACCAGATTCAGTTAATGTGGTTCCACCTTTTTCCCTGGGCAGGTTGGTGTACTGTCTAATGGGCCTCAGTGTTGAGAAGCAGTTCTTCCTGTGCCTAAAGGACAGTGTTGCCTCTTCCCTACCCTTTGTCCTTCTGAACAGACCTCCTGGCCTCTCCGAACAAGTCCATCACTAGAAACCCCATAGGTGTTTGCTATCAATCCAAAGCTGTGTGCGGACTGGGTCACAGCCATGGATGCTGATGCTGGGGTCAATCCCTGCCCCCTCACTCTCCTTAACACTGGCACTGACCTTTACTCTCCAGTGTCTCCAGGACACAGTGCCACTCAGTAGAGGTCTGGCGCAGAATCTTGTGCTCTTCGCCGTGCTGTCTAATGAGGAGAACTGGAAAAAGAAGAGGCAAAAAGAGAATGGGCACTATAGGACTGGGCTCCAGGGACAGCCGTGACACCTCCTGGTGGCCATGTGGCTTCTGCCCCTCTTCCAGCCCCTGAGGGTACCCTCCCTTTGCTCTCACCTGCCACACCTTGCTGAAATCATTTGATTGTAAAAAGGGAAGCTGCTCCAGGATCCCAGAGCTAACTCTCATCTGTAATTTGGTCAGCAGGACCCCTGGAACCTAGCTGATCCCAATCCTGCCCCTCAAGCAGCAAGTGGGGCCCTTCTGGCCCTGTCAATGCCCTGGGGCACCAGTTGCCTTAAGCTTAAGGGCAGCTCATGGCCTCTGCTACCCCTACAGCCAAACCCATATTTCACAGATGTTATTCAGACAAGGTCCTGGACCTTCCTGTAGAGGCCCCTGCCTTCTTGGCTTTCATAGATTCATAGATCCAGAGATGCTAGGGTCAGAAAGGACCTCAACAGATCATCAAGTCCAACCCCCTGCATAGGCAGGAAAGAGTGCTGAGGTCAGATGACCCCAACCAGATGCCTGTCTAGCCTTCTCTTTAAAGACCCCCAAGGTAGGGTAGAGCACCACCTCCCTTGGAAACCCATTCCAAATTTTGGCCACCCTCACCGTAAAGAAGTTTTTCCTAATATCTAGTCTAAATCTGCTCTCTGCCAGTTTGTGACCCTTGTTCCTTGTCACCCCAAGAGGTGCCCTGGTGAACAGATCCTTTGCTGCGTCCCCCTAATGAATGTGTAGGCAGCCACAAGATCACCTCTTAGTCTTCTCTGGCGGAGGCTGAAGAGGTCCAGATCCCTGAGTCTGTCCTTATAGGGCTTGTCCTGTTAGCCCCTGACCATGCCAGTGGCTCTCCTCTGGACCCTCTGGAGTCTATCAACATCCTTCTTGAAGTACGGCACCCAAAACTGGACCCAGTACTCCAACTGTGATCTGACCAATGCTGCATAGAGGCAAAGTGTCACTTCCTCGGTTCTGTTTGTCATGCATCTGCTCATATATGATAAAGTGTGATTAGCTTTGTTGATGAAAGCAAACTGTTTCTCTGGTTGCCAGCCTCCAGCTATGCCCACTTGTTCCAGCCTGGCTTTCTTGGACTCAGATCTCTCCTTACATCAGCCTCTGGCACCTGTCTCTTCCCCTTCTTGGGCTCTGGGCTCCCTGATCCTGGCTTCATCTTTCTCAGGTTTTGGGCCCCCAGCAAGACTTTTCCTTTTTTCCTCTCAGCCCTCTGGTATCCCTGACTTGGGCAAAGCTTCTTATGCAATCCTCATCTTCCTGGGTCCCTGACCTAGGCTAGATTGCTCTGGTGCTGCTTAGTCCCCTTTTGATCCCTGATCCTACAGGGTATTATGTGGGGGTCCTCGCAGGCACTCCTCTAGCCTTCCTGTTGCCCCCTTTAGCCACAACCTGCTCCTCCAGTTTCAACTTTAACACAACACAAATACAAGCAACTGCTCACAACAAAAACATCCCCCAACTCTGGGTTGATGTCTTTGGGCAGGCCATACCTCGCTTTGGGCTCTCACCTCCCAGCTTTCATGGGTGGCTAGGGCACTTGTCAGGCTCCTTCTGCAGCCCCTTTCCACCACGAGACCTTGTAGCATGCATGGTAGGGCTGTGCAAAATTTCCCCGGATGTTTCATTTTGAAGCTGTTTTGATGCATTTCGAGCTCCAAACAGAAAAATCAAAACAAAACAAAAGCCTTAGAAACAGCTTCAAAACAAAACAAGGGCACTGAAAATGTTTAGAAAGTTTCAACCTGTTTCAAGTTTTGAAGCTGGGCTTGGCTTCAGCGCTGGTCCCAGCTAGCAGCATCAGCCTCCTGTCATCCCGTGCAAATCCAGGGGGTGCGCCCCCCGAGGGAATTGTGCCACAGCCCTCCCAGGGGGCCCCCAATCTGCATACCGGGTGACAGCATGATGCTTCTGGTAGCTTGGGCCAGCAGCAGCATCAGTCTTCCCAGCACTGGGTGTGGGCTGCACCCAGCACGGGTCCCAGCTGGCAGCAGTAGCCTCCAGTGACCCAGCGGGCAGGTCGGAGGCCCCCTGCACTCCCGGGAGGAGTCCGGCAGAGCGCTGGGTGCACCCGCACCCAGCACCAGAAAGATTGGTGTTGCTGCCTGTCCCAAGTGGCGGGAGCAGCCTGCTGTGATCCAGCAGGCAGGTCGAGGGCTCCCCACAATCCTGGGAGGAGTTGGTAGAGCCCCACAGCCCTCATGGGGGATACAGGCCCTCGATCTGCCTGCCGGATCACAGGCGGCTGATCCTGCTGCCTGGGATGGTGCTGGGCGCATTCCACATCCAGCGCCGGGAAGATCGGTGCTGTCACCCATCGCAGGCAGCAGGAGCAGCCTCCTGTGATCCAGCAGGCAGATTGGGGTCCCCCGCATCCCTGGGAGGAGTCAAGTATCTTCTTGAAACTTGGCAGACTTCGCGCCCTCAGAAGGGGTACCATCCCAGCAAGTTTCATCTAAAGCAGGTTAGAAATGACAAGTTACAGGCAGTTTTGTGCTTCCCCATTCTAGCCTATGGGCAAAACATCAAAACAGAGTTGAAACAATGAAACGGTTTCAATGGAATGAAATGGAACAGTGCTTTCGAAATTAAATGAAACTTGAAACGAAACACTGTCCTGGTGAAACACTGAAGTGCTGTTTCACGCAGCCCTAATGCAGAGCCAGGCCGCTCCCCCCCTTGTTTCTAGTGCTGGGCTTTTGCGCCCTGGAGCACTGCCCTGCTAGTACAGGGGTTTCCCTTCTATTTAATAGGCAGACTGCCCCTGCCTGCTGCAGCTCTCCACTGAGCTGCTTGTGGCTGCTACTCTCCGGCTGCCTGGACAGCCAGCTTCTGACAGCGCAGCTAGCTCCTGCTCAACTGCCTGCTGCACATTTTTCCTTAAAGTAGCAGGATCCTCCAGCACCCTGTTACAGGCACAGTGTTTCCTTCCTCCTCTCCTGTGTATAACCTGGGGTTATCATCATTTTCTGCTCAGAACTATCCTGATGTGATCACTGATGACCACTGATGTGCATTCTAGTCTATGGAAAAGCCAACAACAGAATTCTCTGGATGGAGAACTTGACACCTACTTCAGCTCCCTTAATCCATTCACTATTGAGTCAGTTCTTTTGACTGACAGCATCTATCCAAGATACCCCCCAAACAACAAGACAATAACAGCATGTGACAAACATGAGGAACGGCAATGCAGCAGTGAGTTGGCACACCCCAGTAGCAGGGTTCGTCCTCTTCCCTTTATTTCCCTTCCCTCCCTCCTCTTGCCATGCTAGGTAGTGGCAGACATGTGGCCTTGCAGTGCAGGCTGTTCCCAGAATCCAAGAAGCCATAACTGAGATCCCAGGACTATAAGACTCACTCAACATGTGTGGGATTTTGGGTCATATCTGACTGTTGGATGCTATCCACTAGAGTCTGGGTTTGGCAGCTTCTGAACTCATGGTATCAACTTTTACTTCACCTCTTGGCCAGTGCCTGGGCACAACAGTTTGGGGTTGAAATGTATTGATTGAAATAGGAAGAAACTGACTAACTGAGGAGCAAGCAGATTGTCCTGTCACCTGCCCCATGTCTGGCTTTGGGCAGAGATGGAGGCAGGGTGCCTCATAGAATGGCCATAGCCCCCCATGTCCATATCAGACAAAGCACTTCCTGACCCTTGCTGAGATTTGGTTGCTTCTGATATAGGCATGCTTGATACCTACTTCCCCTCCTCCCCCCTTCCCTTCCCAAATACAAGCAAATAAACAGCATCCAGCACCCACCAAGGCAGACACACATGACACAGGCTTTGAGAGCAAGGGCAGGAATCAGAATAGTCCAGAGGCTCAGCCAGGAGCAGCCTCCTCTCTCCTCGGCAGGGCCTGAAAAACAAGAAAGGAGCAGAGATCTCACACAGTGCCAGAGACAGGAGAGCTTGAGGGACCAGGAGGCCACCAGCCCACTCCTTCTTCCCAATCTAGTGTCCTAACACAGGTGAGGTGATCTTCTAGAGACCACAGCCTGGCTCTGCCGTCTGAAATTAAAAGTGAGTCAGATGCAGGGCTTGAGGCCAATATTGGGTCTCCCATTGCAACTACTTTTGCTCTTGCCTCTGTTCCCTTCAACCTCCAATGCCTGTCTCCTCCTAACCCCCAGCTCTGCACTACTTTTCTCTCCCATTTCTGTATCCTACAATGACTCCTTTACTCCTGCAATCCTCCCTCTGCCCTGTGTGCCACCTCCCATCTCTCTCCCTCTTCCTCTCCCCAACTTTTCTCCCTTCACCTCCATCTCTTTCCATCTATCAACTTTGCCCCTTTCTAGCCTCCTTTTTCATGCTGCCACCCTCTACCAGTTCCTTCCTTGTTCTCTTTCCACCCAGCTCCCCCGTCTCCCATCCGTTCCAGTCATGACTCTCCTTTCTTTATGTCGCTGCCTCCTCCTCTCTCCCATATGCAATTGCTGCTTGGCCAGCTCCACCCATTGGGTAAATGAGGTTAGAAAAATCAGAACAAAGCGGAGACCAAAAGGGTCCTGTCAAGTGGGCTCTTTCCCCTGGGAGAATGGTGACAAGGTTTTCACAGGTTCTGGTAAAAACCTAAATTGGTGAAACAATGACCCAGCTGGCTCTGATATGGGAGAGGATGTTTAAGGCTGGTATCACCAAAGAAGCTTGCCTTGGTTAGTTATGGACATGTAGCAGCCACCCTTCTGTGGGCACTATTTATCCGTGTCACTGCAGGAGACATTGGGTCACTACATCTCCCTCTCACATTTCATTCTCTTCCCTTTTTCTTGTTGCACGCTCTGCCAAGCCCCGTATCTTCCCAGTTCCCGTCTCTCTGTGCGTCTCTTCCCTCCTTTCCATCCGCTGTTTCCTCTCAAACTCTTCTCTTGCTTGGAGCTCATCCATTTCTCCCTCCTCTGCCTTCTCCAGCCCCTTGTTTCCACCCACTTCCTTCAAAACACAAGAAAAGAAACCCCAGTGATCACATTACCTCCAGGCCTGGGTCTCCTCTCTGTGCTCATCTTTTCTGCCAGGAGCTTGCTCTCCCCTCCCTGCTCCCAAGTCTCCTATTGCAGGGCATGCTGCCTGACCAGGGCTGGTGTCCCAAAGGACTGATGGCCCAGGCAGAGAGCCAGTGACTGGAGCCAAACCAGGGGCATGGAGAGAAGAAAAGAGGAAATTGCATCAATTCTTTTGTCATTTTGTTTCATACCACAGAAAATAGACTACCAGAGTCTTGCCTAAGACCCTGCTTCAAAAAATATACACAGAAGCAGAAGGAAATGCAGAAGTGAAAGAGGAACGTTCTCTACCTCCCAAATATTGTCATTTTAAGAAGAATCCCACAGCTTTGCAACAGGCAATGCCAGGCCCATCTCTGATGGGGTTGGCCCTGATTTGTGGGGGCACAAGAAGGGAGAGTTCGATCCGTAAGCAGTAAAATTTACTTGGTATGAATGAGCCCAACCGATCCAGGATCCAGCCTGAGATAGAGCAGTAGGTGGTAGTTAGAGATTCTTTTCTGACGGGGCTGGAGGCACCTGTCTACTGACCTGGCCTTTCTTCCCAGGTTAAATATTGCCTCCCTGGAGCCACCCCACACAGGTTCCCATGGCTTACCCAGTCCTATGGGTAGTCTTACCCTATGCTACTCATCTCTGCGGGCATTAGGAGTACTGCCAGATCTGACCTAGGCAGGCCAAAAAGGACCACAGAACCATGGGGTGAGGAAGAAGCAGTTGCAGGTTTTCTCCCCTGTCTTCCTGGTTAAACGTAAACATCCAGGAAGGTTTCTTGAATCATGAAGCTACCTGGCTGGAAGAGACCTGAAGCAATCATCTAGGCCAGTCCCCTCTACAAAGCAGGATCATCCCTGTCAAACCATCTTAGATAAGTGCTCATCTAACCTGCCCTTAAAAAACTTCCAAGGATGGAGATTCCACAGCCCCTCAAGGTAGTCAGATCTAATGCTTAACTACTCTCATCCCAAGCTCATCCTAATATCCAATCCAAATTTCCCCTGCTGCAAACTTCCCTTGTTATTTGAAGACAGCTGTGAAACCCCTCCTCGGTCTTGTCTTCTCCAGACCATACAATCCCAGTTCTTCTGATCTTTTTGTGTAAGTCATGAACACCTCTGGATATAGGTGAAAGGCACAACTTACACAAGTGATGCCTGGGCAGGGTCTACTACAGACCGCTAATCAGTAAGTGGAGGTTGATGATTCTTACTTTGAATTGACAGAAGCCTCCAAAGGACAAGGCCAGAGGGCAATGGGGGACTTGAATTACCCAGGTGCCTATGGGAAAGCAATACGGCAGCTCATTGACAACATATTGGTGCCTGGAATGGGCTCCACCCAGGATTACCAACTCTCTTCGAATCTATTCCAGGAGATTTCATCACATGACATAATGACATTAATGACTTTACACCAGGAAGGCAAACACACATTACTATTACATTTTAAAAACCCACTGGACTACTATATAAATAAGATTCAACACTTAATATTTATTTTAATGAATGCCCTACTATTTATCCCCCAGGTGACTCTCAGCAATCTTCTGGAGATTTATATCTAATTCCTAGAGACCCCAGGGCAATTCTGGAGGGTTGGCAACCCTATCTCCACACATCACAAAACAGGACCAAGAACTTATGAATTAACAAGGCCCAGAACCTTCAAGGACCTTTTTATGGGCAACAGCCAGGGCATGGTCTCTGCTGGCACTAGGAAGGGCTGCTGTGCGGCCAGGGACCAGCATGTGCACACCCCACTCCCTGCCCCTCACTGTTCTTGTGTAAGTCCCATATCAAGCACCGGGACCTCATTCAACCCCTACTCCAGGGACCCAACCCCTTTCTGGCCCTACCATGACCTGTAAGCAGCACAAAAGAGGGAACAGGTTGTGGATCAATGGGACTAGGATAGCTCTGGCACACACCAGGACCAAACTGTCCCCTTTTACCCTTCATAGTGCAGACAGAAAAGGGCAGCAGGGGAGAGGAAGAGAAGGGCAATGTCAGAGGGCAGTGCTGTCTCTAGTCTAGCACTGCTACATTCTTCTCTTGCTCATTAAGTTTTACTCTGTGTGTTGGTTTCTTTGGTGTCATTTGCTTCTTGCTCTAGAGTTACAGATGTGTCAATGCCTTGCTGGTGATGGGCAGATCTGAACATTTCATGATGTTTTGTCCAATGATTAAGGAAATGTTGCTGTTCATCTAAAAACCATGCATCAAGAACTCCAGCTCTGCCACATGATTGTACTAGAATATAAGAAGAGAGATGGCCACTGGCCCTCACCACAGCAAGCAGAAAATGTTGTATTCAAGAAGGTACTTAATACTGCAAGAAGTAGCAGCAGAAGGGGAGGAGAAGGAAGAAGATGGAAGTTTATTAAACTAATCAGGAACAAAATATTCTGATTAGCAGCCTCCTCTCCAAAAATGTTTATCTCAGTAAGTGCAACAGGTAATTGAAAGCCTTGTAAACACACAAGAAAACCTATTTCAGGGTGTCACAACCCACAGAATACCACATGCAATGGCTAGCAATATCACACCAAAATCACCACGGATGAAGATACCTCAGAGTCAGCGCTGGATTATGACATGCTAAGGCCCTAAACTATGTCCAGGTTAAGAGGCCCCATATGATAAAAATAATCCAATGTATGCATATTTTTGTCATATTAGAATGAAAATGTCCATGTTTAGAGAGTCATTTTCCCATATCTCCCTTATTTACCAACTAATTATTATAAAACTTGATATTGAGTTAGTTGTTTTTTTTATTTAGAGGCCCCTTATATTGTGAGGCCCTAAGATGTAGCTTAAGTAGCTCAAGCCTAAATCTGGCACTGCTCAGAGTCCAAATCTCTCTCCCCTCCCATGACCCTGGGCCTGTATCATGACATGAGTGGAGGCTCTTCCTGGTTGTAGTGATCGCTAGTGTGTCTTTGTCTATGTTCCATACCAGATGAGAATACCTCTAGTTTTGCAAGTGTGTTCAAGATGCACACCCCAATCCTATGTCCACTGTTTTAAAAATCTGCTTGGAAACCAACATGATAAGGGAATCCACCTGGTTAACATATTCACTAGCCCCTTTAGGGGACAAACTCTTTGCCATCCTGACCCCATTGCTGGTGGGAAATCCCATTCTCTAAAACCCAACTGTCCTTCCAGGGAGGTACTTAATGCCAACAATCTGTAGGCAAACAGCTTGCAGAGTAACATTGCAAATCTCCACTCCCATCAGCCAAATGCTTGGCCCATCACACAAGTTAACCAAGTCTGGGATGGACAATTTCTACAGAGCAATAATAACCCACTCCTGCACCAGCCTAGGCTGCTTCAGTCATGTCCTATGGCTACAATGGCTTGGCCAAGCTCCTTACACAGGACTGAGAAGTGAGTGCTCCTGCATGTGGATATTCCGTAACTCGTGTTGTCCTGCCAGGGGGCCAGCAAGGAAAGACAAGTTGTCCCATAATGCATTGCAGAGCTAGAGGGGTTCCAGTCTGGAGGGGGCTAAAAAGCCTGGAACATGCCTCCACAGGTATGCATATTCAGAAAGGTGGTGAAATCACAACCCCTTGGGGAATAACACTAGATACTGCTCTAGGGCATATAGATTGAAGAACTCAATAGACAAGTCTGAGGTCCAGACCTTGAGTCCTGCATCCTGCATCTGGAAGCTGCATCTCACAGTGATATCCCACAATTGCAAGGCCATGTGGACAGAAAGATAACCTCTCCTGTTTACAGCCCAGGAGGATATTCCCACTGAGGAAAGGCATTTGTTATACTTGGTAGCATGATACGATAACATATCAAACAGCAATTTCCCCCCACCCTTCACAGAGGTAAATATCCTGCTCTGTCCTTCCAATTTCCACCAAATCACGTGGATCCTGAGAAGCTTTGGTGACAGTGAGATAGATCCCCATGTCTGTCTGTGCTGCTCCCTGAAATGGATTGGCAGCCTCTGATTATATTCCCCCAGCAGATCTGTTCTTCACATGTTCAGAAGCATTCTAGCATAAAAGGGGCCAGTGCACTCTACAACCACTTTCTCCTTTATTCCCTTTCCCCTACCCTAGCACATACATATATGTGTGTTATTCTGTATATTGAGCTTAAGGGGTAGAGGTAACAAGCGTAGCTTGCAAAAGACACTCACATAGTAGTCTGGGGTCCAGGATCCAATCCACATAGTGCCACTGGCCTTCCACCATCCCAGGAACTCAGACCAGCATAGTAACCCATTCCTTACCCATCTGCACCTGTTCATTTTATTCCCTTGAGCAGGAAATCCTGGATAAAATCCAAAATCCAATCTCACCAGCTTGCAAGGGCCTCTGTGAGTTCTTCTTGTTTTCACTCCCAGGACTAGTGTCAGGGAGATATGTAGTGGCAGCTGAGACTTTCTCTGGGGCTTTTTTGGTCACTGCTTCACCTTGCGCTGATGTTTTAGAGAACTATTTACAATGACTTCAAGTTGTCTTTCCTGAGTCATAACAGCTAGTTCAGAGTCCAACACTGTGCATAGACTTAAGATTATTTTTCCCCATGTGCATTACTTTTCCACCCAATCATTTAGCTTGAGTGTAACAGATGTGTACCTTTCTAGTCTCCCAACACAATGCTCTGACCATCATGGAAAAGCTTAGGCATCATCCTGTTCTTTCTCCAGCTCTCCTTTTCAAATTGGCCTTTTTAACTCCATGAGAAGATGAGTGGGACTACAAAGAAGAGAATAAGTTGGAGCACAGGTGTCAAAGATATGGTCCATGGGCTGTATCTGACCTGCAGAGCCCTATCATCTGGTCTGTGGTGCTGCCCATGGGTCTTGGACTGCACACACCACACGCAGCACCCACAGGGCCAGTCTGGCATGCACTGCATGCAGTTTGCAAAGCTGGCGCGCACTGCACACAGCTGTGGGGCCAGTTTGGGTTACATGCTGCATGTGGCATCTGCTCCAAACTGGCCATGCATGCTGGATCTAGAATACTATTTGTGACCGTGCCACCTTGTGATGTCCCTTCCAGTCCAACTTTCCTATGTTCCTAAGTCCAGAAAATGTATTTACTTTTGGCTTTTGCAAAGGGCCACATACAAGTCGGGAAAATGGAGCGCAATGAAAATGAAATGAAAACAAACCCAGCATGTGAAGGCCTACTCCCAAAGCAACCCTCAAATTAAACCTGCTGGGCTCAGCCCCTCCAGACTCACATGAACTGTATTCAGCTGACACTGGTCCAGGGCTAAATCACCCCCTCCAAGGAGCCCTAGATCAGATCTGGTCAGTGCCAAAGCAGTTGAGGGGTATCCAGGGGTGGTTCCTTCTCACTGCTCTGCTTCAGCCCTGAGAACCCTGCTCCTCTAGGCCACACCAAGATGGGCAGGGACCGGGGGCAAGTCAGGGACTACACATGCTGGATGGATCATGCTGCTTGACCTTGCCAGCACCACTGCCACCACTGCTGGTGCATGTGGACAAGTCAGTGCTGCTCCATCACATGGGTAGATGTCAGCCCCTCCACAGAGCCAGCTGTGCCCTGTGCCATTGGCCACCCAGCTAATTCTTCCTAGGCATCCGCCAGCCCGTCAGAGGTACCACAGACCAGGCCAATCCCTTCCTTGCAGTCTGCCCCTGTCCATGAGTCAGCTCAGTGCCATCACTCCTGCCAGTCCAGCTGGGCTGGCTGGGGAGCTGGCCCTGTTGTGCTGATCTGGACAAGTCATGCTGTGGAACAATGTCCATAGCTCATTTCCACACAGCACAGGATGGGATCCCCACACTAGGGAGCCAGAAGCAAGCCAGCCCAGCGGCAGGACTCCTGTCCCTGAGAATAGAGCCCCTGCCCTCAGGCATAATTCAGAGCGTGTGCCGTCCACCTTCTACCCAAAGCATATGGAGAACAGTTTTACTACACTCACAACACACAGTGTACACAGCAGTCATTGCAAATACCAGATGTACTCATGGACCACATATACCTTTCCTCAAAAAAATTGCCCACCAAAATTGGGGTGCATGCCTCAAGCTTCCAGCTCCCCCTGTATATTTCTTCCCCCACCCACTTTTACCCCATAGAAATAACACGCGCTCCAGGTTTTCTTTTCCCAGATCCTTAGTCTGTTTCCTCAGATGACAGACTCTTGCCCAAAGTCAGAGTAGCAGCCACAACTCCAGTAGCTGGCAGGAAGCACACACATGGGTGGGTGTGCTATCAAGAGGCTTGGCAAGATTCAATTTTAATTGATAAACATTGATAAAGGGTGATTTAATCTCAAACTCACAGACCAACAAAAATATGGTCATTGGTAATAATTAAAATTTATAGAAAGAGGACTTTTACCCCCGTTACAGGAGAATGGAGAAAGAGAGGGACAGAGGGGATAAAAATGAAAGCCTCATTATTCCTCCTGCACCTTCACAGATTGGGGAAAGTGCAGGAGGGAGATAACAGGCTACTTAAACCCCGACCCAAAGCTGGTGGGGGAGAATTGAGAGAAGAGTATTGTGTCCTGCTCAGGCCTGGGCAGGTAAGTGCAGGGAGGTGGGCAAGGGTGGCCTTCACTACTCCGTTTCCAAAGCTCTGGAAGTGCCACGGTCCTCTTCCAATCCTTACCTGCCTGGTTCTTTCCTGATGAAGAACCAGAATTATTTAAAGCAAGCATGGATTTATTGATGTATGGATATTAGGTTTTTATATTTTGACATGATTTTTATAAAGCTTTTAACAGTATACCATCATTACTAAATTGTCTGCCCCCATGTCCCTAATTTTGCCCAATCCTGAAAACTTATTTCAATTTTTATTGACAAATGTTTAAAAATAAAGTGATTTTAGCTGTCAAAATTATTAAAAAATAAAAATCAAATTCTGCCAAGCCTAGGTCTTGATCATGTTTCAGCTCAGTGCAGTATCTTGACTGTATGACCTTGATGCGATAGTAGAAGAGATGTAACCCCAATAAAAAAAAGTATCTGCGGAGGAGATAACTGCAGGGAAATGTATTCTCCAAGCTAGCTAGCAGGAACACAGGGCTCAGTGCTGAAGACTCTACCATCAGGCTTTGCCAACCTGTTTAGTGGGAAGAAAGAAGAGGTTCCTGGAAATTACCACTGATGCAGGAAACAGAACACGGAGGAGTTTTTTTTACTGTTACTGTTACCAGGTTCTTCTAGAGCCCAAGAGCAATGATTCCCAAAGCAAACAGCCCTAGAGTAAAAGAGAGCATATGGAGCATGTAGACAGCTGTGGGACTGCAAGGTGGGATGTAAGACGTGGTGGAAGCACCACTGCCTGGACAGGCACAGTTGAAAGGGAATAGAGGTCTTTTCAGCCCAATGCAGCTGATGAGCGAATAGTTGCCACCTTAATCCTGCTTGTCACTGAGCTGGGGAGGTGACTGGCAGTGGAAAGAGGCTGCATAAAAACTAAACGGTTTCAAAGCACATAGGTGGCCAGTGACTGACCATGAAATATACACAATGCCATTGCCTGAGACTAAATCCCCACCACAAACTCCAAATCCCAGTGAGAATGGGGTCCTTGGAAGCTTCTTTTAGTCTCCAAAAGGAAGCAGAAAACAGCTCTCTCATGAAATCAATCCATTGTTCATACATTGTGGACTTGGGCTCCAGAACATAGGCAGGTGGTTCTTGCAGGGGATATAAGCAGCAGTCATACAGCAAGACAGACTCTAGCAATCCTCTACAAAGCAGCTACAGGCTATACACTGGAAGGCAGTGCCTGCCAGCTGGAACAGCCTTGTATGCAGTGCTGCTTCAGGTAAGTCCTAGCTCTGCTTTGGGGCAGGGGTGGTCAGCGTGGGAGCAGGGTCGTGCAAATACGGCTATGCTGCTGCTTGTTTTGGAGCCAGGGTGTGAGCTGGCCTTGGTTTCTTCACTGGGTGAGAGCTCCCTTAGGCCCTTGCTCCAGTTAAGGCAACTAAGATTTAACATGTCACAGCCCAGTGCAGTTGTTACAGCAGACCATATCATTGTACTGAGGGCCACAAGGAGGAGGTTAGAGAGCAACTTTATTCAATACACCAGCAAAAAACACAGCAGACACAATTAGAAGAGGAAAGCAGTACCGAAAGCCCAGCATTCACATTAATTACAGAATTCCTTGGGAGCAACCCAAGACAGGCCAGTCAGGGAGCTGCGGTTGTGTGGTTAAGGCATGGAGCTGAAATGCTTGGTAGGGTCTCCTGACAGGTCAGGTCCTGCTGGATGGGGTACTCCTTATTTGAACCAGTTCAGAATATCACCAAGATCAGCTGTGGAATCCCTGTCACTGGGTGTCTCTAAGAGCAGGTTTGACAAACTCTTCACAGCACCGGCTTAGACAGGGGTGACCCTGCCTGGAGCAGGAGGTTAAACTAGAGACCTCCAGAGGGTCCTTCCAGCTCTAGCAATCCATTAGACCATGAGCGAAATCTTGGTGCCTGCTCTCCTCCACAGCATGGTGCTGGGAGTTTTAGCAAGTGGAGTTGCTTTAAGGTTTGCTAATCTGAATATTTGCAACAGTTCACCTCCGCCATTTCCACACCCCACTCACTGCATGGCTTCTATATTTCATAGGTTAATTATCCATTTACTTCAATTGTTCATTTTTGTCACTTGGTTGCTATGGCATCACTGCATGTCATACTTAGAATCATCAGTTGCACATTTTTCCTTAAAAACATCTATGACCCTGGTCTGCAATTTCTTGTACCCCTGCAATCACCTGACTAGCTGCTGCTGTTTCTCACTTATACTTCCATCCTGTGATCCAACATCACTTATCATTTGCCTACCTCCAGCTGCACTTAGGGTTTTCCACTTATGCAAAGCCCACTGGGTTCTCGTAACTGCTGGTTCACTGCCAGCCTTATGACAAAAGGCTTCATTCTCACATGTGCTGTAAACTGTGTAGACTCTAGTGAGAGAGTATACATGCTCACAGTTTGTGGAAAATCCACAGAGCGCTGCAACCTGCAATGCAGACAGACACTAAATACCTGCCAACAAAGCTCTCAAGGCTATATACGTCTTTTAAGAGGGAGGATTTTCTTGGGCCTCTTTAAGGTCACATTTCCAAAGGTATAGCGTTCTTCATTATCAAACGGGAGAGTTCTTGGGCAGAGAGTCCATTTGGACTCACCAGGTGCCCAATGGTAAATATTATTACAAGGGTTAAATATGTCATCATCTTTTTCTTCACCTCCCAACACATAGATCCTGCCCTGCCACTGAACACCACCAGGACCGGCAACATCAATCGGTAACTTTGGAATTCTGTTGAGGCACACGTTGCAATCCTCGCTGAGGAAAACACACTTGTTTCCATCACAAAAATCT
Source organism: Caiman crocodilus (assembly GCA_030014935.1). Classification (NCBI taxonomy): domain Eukaryota; kingdom Metazoa; phylum Chordata; order Crocodylia; family Alligatoridae; genus Caiman; species Caiman crocodilus. Next base: position 97,434 of record JAGPOW010001626.1, read on the forward strand.
TCACTCCAGAAATCACTTGTTTGCATACCAACAAGGTATATCCCATTATCCACTGTGATAGCAGTCATGTTCCAGAGCTCAGTATCTACAACCCTTTCTGTCCATCTATTCAAATTAGTATCATAGATCAGAAACCCCTGAGATGAAACACGACCAGAATACCCATAGTCCTGTTCACCTATTAGGTATAATTTGGCATTGAGTACCGCAGAGGCAACCCTGACCAGATGAAATGGCATGTCAGCAATCAAAGACCATGAATTTTGCACCAAGTCAAAGCACTCCCCAGAAACATCAAGTGACATTGATGGATGGCCTCCCACTGCATAGAGCTTCTGGTTACATGCAAGAAAGGTATGGCCTGAACGGCATTTAGACATGGAAGGGAGCTGCGTCCACTTACCAGTAAAAACACTGTACTCATACAGAGTGTCTGAACAAGACAAACCATTTAAGGCTCCAGCTGTGTAGCCTCCAGATACATAGAGCTTATGTTCCACAGCTGTACAGTGTGAAGAACTCACATATTTTAAAGGCGGCAGACTATCAAATGTTTCTGTTTTAGGGTCAAAACATATAATGTTGGTAGTACATACTGAGTGTGGAACACAGTCATCATCCCATATCCTTGATGTCATGCAGACAATGCACTCTTCATACATGCCTTGCCTGGGTCCTCCATTTACCCACTGACCATCTTCCCCTTTCAGCTGCCTCTTGGGGATCTCAACATCTGCACATTGGGCAACCTCAGCCAACTCTGCATCACTCATAAGGTGAAAGCGGACATGTCCCATTAGCTTGTCCTGTTGTGGAAGACGCTGGGCAGGCTGAAATTTCACCCAGCGCTGCACAGCCTGGCAGACCACTAGTTCTGAAGCAACTGTCAGGTTGTCTGAGGAGATGATACGGCTCAAAATGTTGACATCCAAATGCAGAAAGTCTTCCTCTTCAGAGAGGCATTCAAACTCCTGCATGATATAGTGTATGGCTACAAAAAGCAGAGCCTGGTGGTTGTGGATGTCAGCCAATGCACAAAGCCTGAAGCAGTTCTCTGTGGAAATATTCTCTTGAAAGAACCTGACAGGAACAGAACAGAACAATGATCACCAGGAAAGGCATGCTGGAAAGTACATTTAAACATCAAATACTAGTCTTAAACCAATTCAGCTACTAGGGCACAGGATGAGATCTTTATAGGAGTGTGCATTTATCCCACGTTTGTGCAGCTTTTTGCACTTTGAATCTTATAGTATTGGTCAATGTCAGAGCTAAAATACTGGATGAGATGGAGCTCAGATCTGACTGACTGAGGCAACTGCTGTGTTCCTATAGATAAAAAGATTGATAATGACCTCACAAGGTCATGAGTAAGCTAACAAGGATGGTAAACACTGAAGGTGCAGCCTGCAATTATAGAAAATATTAGAGAAAGGAGGGACAAACAGGACCAAAAACCAGTGACTGAAGAGCTTCATAGAAGTAATGCACAGGCTCAGGAGTGCTCAGTTGAGTGGCATCTAAAGCAGAGGTTCTCAACCCTTTTTGTACCAGGACCCATTTGTAAACATCTATGGCCAGGCCCAACCCAGTAAATACTTCAAGTAGAAAACAGTCCCCTGGCCCTGTCAGTGCCCCTCACTCCTGACCCACAGCCCCACCAGCGCCCCTCATTCCCAATCCACAGCCCCACATCCTCCCAGCCCTGTTGGTGCCCCTTACTCCTGATCTGCTGCTACCCCCTGCCCCCAGCCCTCCAGCATGTGGGACAGGGGAAGGTGTGGGGCATAGCGGAGACCGTGTCCCCCCAGGTTTGTGCTCCCATAATGGGCATGGGGCTGCAGCTTGTGGGTCCCAGTGGGGAGGACTGGAGTGGGGTAGCAAGACTGATTGCTGCTGCCGCTGCTACCATAAACCTTGCAATAGCTGTAGCGCTAGCAGTGCAAGGAGTTATGGATGTGGTGGGGGTGGCATGGTGCCCTCAATTCCTCCTGCCATCAGCTGCTGGACCACGGCTCTAGCCCACCATCAAGTCCCAGTTGCTGCTACTACCACTCCCCTTAAGCCACCTGTACTGCCTTTCACCCCACCTCCCCTCCAGGGTAAAACCACAGCCTGAGAGGAGTGATGATGGCAGCAACAAGGCCATGGCAGTGTTGTAGAGATGTGGCCTAGCATGCAAGTAGCTGGCAGCAGGAGGAGGTGAGAGCAGTGACACACCCCTCCCTGTTACTCCTTGTGCTGCTGGAGCCACAGCTGGTCTGGGGTTTACAGTGGCAACAGCAACAATTGCTCTCCCGCACTGGGACCCACCTGCTGGGCTCCTGCCCGTGCTGGTCTGGTCAGGCTGCAGCCCCATGTCCACTATGGGTGCACAAATCTGGGGGAACACATGCCCCACCTCCCCTCCACCCCCAACATGTCACTTGTGCCACCACCAAAGCGTTGTTTATACCCCCTCTCCCACCCTGGTTGCTATGTGCATGTATGCATGCAAAGATCCATGTGGTGCCCTGTCTGATCACGCTCCTCTCACTCCCCCCAGCACCAAGCAGCCCCTTGCAGGCTAGAACTGTGCCAAACTGCAAGAAGAAACCCATGCTTTTCCACATTTTTCTGTTATGAAAAGGGTCGTGACCCTTTCAAATATTCCTGCGATCCACTTTTGGGTTGCAATCCATAGGTTGAGACATGCTGATCTGAAGTAGCCACCGAGCGGTGAGCCCCATCAGTTGACCAAGTGGTAAGCAACTGATTCAGGTTAATAAAACCATTAAGCCCACATGGGCTCAGTAGCCAGTAGGCAAGAAAGGCTCAGCTATGTATCTGAGCCTTTATACTGTTCACCACCTACAAAGATTCTCCTTTAGCTCATGTGGTTGGGGTTTGGTGTTTCTAGAACTGGAGGGTTCAAATCCGAAACCCATGACCACTGTGTGATTCCAAATAGACTCTGGGTGAGTCAGAGACTCCCATGAAATGCCTAGTAAAGCATTACCTTTTACTATGTTTTGAGGAGCAACAGAGCTATGTATTTATAGGTCCCTTTATGAGGTTGAATTTTTTGGGTCTGCTTTTTAACTTATCACCAGAGATGTCAGAGATACAAACAGTCCCAGGGTAAGACAAGCTTGCCCATCTGTGCTACCTGCTCACTGTCTCCTCCAGCGCGTGGATCTGCAGCCAGCTGGCTGCTACAAACATGTCCTCAGCAGTCTCTGAAGAAAGTGATATCTCCCCAGTGTAGAGGTAGTTCAACACACTCTCAAGGATGGCGGGTGCCATACTCTGTAGCACAATCTCCCCATCCCGAGACTCTCTGAAGTTGCTGGTGAACATGGACCGGAAATACAGGCTGACAGAGGCCAACAGCATCCTGCAGGGAAACAGGACATGAAGTTGACAGGCCACAACTCTCACCATCGTGGAGTGCTAGGCTTGCTCAGGACATGAATGGGACACTGATGAGAACAAAGAAGGGTGCTGCACAATATGGTGATTGTGAGGCATCAGGGAACTCTCTTCCTTCTGATCCAGTGCTGACCCTCTCCCCTGAGCAGTGTCAGGCAGTGTGAAGCTGCAGGGTCCATCTTACAGACATTTTCAGGATATGACCTTAGCTGCTTATGGAAAGTGACTTCATGAAATTTTCCTGAGAAGAAGAGGGCCACATCTCCAATGCCCATGAAGAAAAATGAGCTCAGCTTCCCCTCCCCAGGGACAGATCTGAGCCAAGCATGCTGCTGCTGCTGCTGAACAGACAGAGAGGGATGGAATCATCAGGCTTGTCTTCAGTTCCTTGAGCCCTGGGGGAATTCCCACTCCAGCCTCAACTCTGATCTTACTACTTCTTTGTCCTCCACCCCACTGCAACCTCTCTGCAGCCTAGAGCCCAGTTATCTGCTTGGAGGAAAAAAGACTCCTACTAAAGCTGCTCCAGGAAGAGCCTCGTTTAACATGCAAGGATCAGTGATTGTCACCATAAACCTCTTTCTCCACCTGTAGGGCTTGTTGTGCTGGTGCTGCAACAACTCCTCAAAGCCCTACGGACCTATCAAAGCCAGCATCCTAGAAACTGAACCTACCAACCTCAGACAGCAGCAGGGCACAGCACCCTGTGTGTCAGGTATGGAGTGGCACCTTCCAACACGTTAGAGGGTAATCCTGCCATTCTTACTCACATGACTGATCCTTAACCACTCATTTGAAACAACAAATTCTCCCAGCTGTGCACAGTCGCTCACACACTGTAGTGTGCGGACTGTGATGGCTAGAAAATGATATTTATTGGTTTATTTCAGGAATCCGCTTGTAGATAAAAGTAGATATTGCATTAGAACAATGGTCCAGGGGAATGGCAAGGGTTAATTGGTTTCAAAAGCCTGTCTGTGACAAAGTTTCTTGTTTGTGGCAAAGGCCCACTGTGACAAAGGTTTGTTTGTGACAAAGGCCCACTGTGTCTAAAGCCAGCAGACACAGGCTGGGAAAGTGATGAAATGTACCATACTGTTCCATAACATGAAAAGTGTACCCAAACAGAGATAAGGGACTCTACAACATTTGCATCAGGTCATAGTGCCCAACTGCAGAGCCCCTGGGATTTCTGGTTTTGCTGGATGAACCAAATTAGGGGACTGGTAAAAGACCAAATCAAGTTGTATGCATGTGATGGGTTTGGGAAACAAAGAAACATGCTGACAAAACAGAATGTGGACAATATGACAACCATAGGGAAACCAATCAACAATGCCTAGAGATGAAGCATCAGAGGGGAGAAAGAATATAAATGGAGGGATATCAAAGTAGAAAAGGGTCCCTGAGAGGGGAACCCAAGGCCAGACCACCACATCTCTGGGCAGGTAGGCCTTGACCCTCAACCTCCAGGCTGCTGACATCTGATATTTAAGAACCTCAGAGTGAAGCTTGTGTACTGGCCAGATGTACCTTCCCTCTGTGACAGCTCCAGGACTGGTAGATATAGAACTGTTTGCATTATTCTTATCTGCTATCGCTGTGTATCAATAACATTTCCCTATTATCAAATAGAGAAGTTGTGGTCGGTCTGAGGGTTTGGGTCTACCCAGAACAAGGTATCTGGGTCATAAATCTAGTGCCAACAGACAGAACAAGTGAGAGGGTCAAGAACACTCAAAGTTTTAGCCCCAGGAAGAGGTGAACAGTGGAGCTATTCCACAACTCTCTCTCCTCTGAAACATTATGGTAAACCTGAAGGGAACATGCTGGACAAACCAGCAATCTCAGCATGGAGGGCACCAAACTAGGCTTCATACTCTGCAACTGTCCAACTGTAGCGCAGAACAAAAAAATCCTGTTGACAGCAACAGCTGATTGCAATGGAGTGTTCATTTTTGGTCTTTTCTGAACGGAAGGTGCCACCTGAACTCTCTGCGAAACCTCCCCACCCCAGCACAGGGCAATCAGGTTTCATCCACAACTCCCTTCTCTTCTGATGTACCACCAGCCCCAGTCTCATTCTCCAACTGTGAAACAGCAGGCAACCTCAGGTAAAATCAAAGATATTGACTGCAGCAAGTCTGCCTTGTCTCATGCTGCTTTCTTCCCCCCTCTTCTGCCTTCCCTTCCACGCTACTCACCCTGGCTTCCTACTCCCTCTCCTGGTTCCCCTGCACATTTCTCCAGGAATAGTCATGTGCCTAGCTACAGATCTTGGTAGCTTCCAATATGCACATGATGTACCCACACCACCTCACACATTTTTGTAATCTCCCAGTGGGGAGCTCCCAGCTGTTGCATTGTCAGCTATGTGCTTGCTGCACAAATTATGAGCCTGTAAATGATGCAGCACACATTTGAGCATGCAACAGTCACCATGTAAGATGTCACTACAGAGGAGTTTGATGACATGAGGCTGCCTGCACTAGACCTTGTTGTTAGATCACTCCTAAGTAAATGGCCTCTGCTGAATCCTATGATACTGAAGCATAGCAGGGCAAGTACCGCAGAGTGGTAACTCACCTGTGACATGGGAAGTGCTTTCCTTCTGCCACCAAGGTGACATCACAGAGCTGACGGGCCTGGTACAGATGCTTTAATCCTGAGCAAAAGAAAAAGTCAGATTTATTCTGTGGGGAAAAGTAACAGCTGGCTCCCACCACACTGAGGGGTCTGAAATTGCTAAGGTATCTCAGGATAGCGAAGTAGATGGACAGGCAAACCTCAGAATTTCAGTTTCAGGTCCAGCAGATGCATGAGTACACTCCAGACACTATTCTCTATTTCCTACTCTTGAGTACCCCCTTAAAGGCCACTGGAGGTCAAAGGGGATGTGTTGCTCAGTCTAAGAAAGGCTGGCCTATACTTCACCTGCTCTCATGCTTCACAGAGCGCCAGTTTCTAGGGATCTCAGTCTGGCATCTTGCAACAGGACCACAGTAACAGTAAAGGGAAAAGGAAAGAATCGAGGTATTAGTTTTCCTCTCATAAGTCTTCACGTGTCAACTGCAGACTCCACCATTAGCCTTCCTTTTTGAAATGCCCAGGATATTCCCATAATGTTACAAAGAAAACAAGAGTTCAAATTCCCATCATGCTGAAGAGTCCAAACCTACCCTGATACATGCAGCTTTGCAAAGACTGAGGTTCATCTTCCGTGTTACCGTCCATCAGGAAATCCACAGCTAGCCCAGGCCCCGCTCAGCCTTAGTCAGTCCTGCCTGGAGATACCTGAATGTCACCTGAGAAAGGCAACTCTTGGCAGACTTTTCCTCTGGAGAAAAGCAATAAGGAATGAGCTGTGCCATTAGGACTGTAGCATCCAGCTTCCTCTACTTCCCTCATTTACCATGGTTTCCTCCCCAGTCCCAGATCCTAGTATTTGCTTTTTTCCCCCATGGGTGCTCAAACCCTGGCCCACAGGCCACATGTGGCCTTCGGAGCCATCACATATGGCCAGCAGGCTCACCATGGGGCTGGATATTTGGCAGTGGCGAAGCAATGGCTATTAATGCAAGCACTCTTCCCCCTACCAAATTCCCAAACCTCAGGCCTTACACTACCAGTCACAGCTGGGTCATGCCTTTGCTCCTGCATCTGGATCAGCGCTGGGCCACACCCTTTCCCTCCCTGTGGGGATGGACTGGGGACAAGCCATGCCCCTTTTTCCCCATGGGGCCGGGTTGCGGCTAGTCTGCCCTGCACCTCCCACCCTGTGGTTGGATGGTGCTTGCCATGCTGGCCCCAGTTCCAGATAGGGACCACTGACAGGATCTGGCCTGTGGATGGACAAGGCATTACCCATCTGGCCCATCAGGGAGAAAAGATGAACATCACTGTTCTTATCTGTCCACCTGCCTCAGGTCCTCTGTGGCTGCAAGGAAAAGGTTCATAGATTCATTAGGGATGGAAGGGACCTCAGGAGATGATTGAATCTAGCCCCCTGCCCGAGGGGCAGGAAGTCAACTGGGGTCATAGGATCCCAGCAAGATAAGCATCCAAATTTCTCTTGAAGGCATTCAATGTAAGTGCTTGAACCACCTCCAGTGGCAAGCTATTCCAGACCTTGGGGGCTCAGACAGTGAAGAAATTCTTCCTTATGTCCAGTCTGAAACAGTCTTGCAAGAGTTTATAACCATTCAACCTTGTCATCCCTTGGGGCGCTCTGGTGAACAAACGTTCCCCCAGATCCTGGTGAACACTCCTGATAAACTTATAGGTAGCCATCAGATCGCCCTTGAGCCTGCGCTTTTCCAGGCTAAAGAGTCCCATAGCTCTCAGCCTCTCATCATGAGGTCTGTTTTCCTGACCTCTGACCATGCACATGGCTCTTCTCTGGACTCTCTTGAGCTTCTCCACATCCCTTTTGAATTGTGGAGCCTAAACATTGCCCTCAGCTGCAGCCTCACCAAGGCAAGTACAATGGGAAAATGATGTCCCGGGATTTGCTTGAGAAGCTTCTATGGATGCAAGCCAGCGTTTTACTTGCTCTACTAGCCACAGCATCACACTGAAGGCTCATGTTCATCTTGTGGTCATTCATGACCCCCCAAGTCCCTTTCACCTGTAGCGCTAGCCAGCGTAGCACTGCTGAGCCTATAAGCATGCTGCAGGTTCTTCCTTCCAAGGTGAAGAACCTGCCATTTTTTGGTATTAAACACCATCAGGCTCTCTCCTGCCCATTTCATGAACCTGTCAAAGTTAGCCTGGATCGCCCTTCTGTCCTCAGCTGTGGATGCTTTACCCCAGAGTTTGGTATCATTAGTGACTTTGGCCAGTCCACTTCTGACTCCAATGTCCACACCATTAATGAAGAGGTTGAACAATATAGGTCCAAAGACAGAGCCTTGGGGGACCCCACTGGTTACAGGGCACCATGACGATTGACTTCCATCAACCACCACCCTCTGGGTCCGACCACGGAGCAAATTCCTCAGCCAGCAGAATGTGGTGGACCTGAGGCCGCAGATGGCCAGTTTTGCCAAGAGGTAATCATGGAATACCAGATAAAAGGTTTTTTTGAAGTCAAGATATATGACATCAATCTCCCTTCCCTTGTCCAGGTGATAGGTCACCTGGTCATAAAAGGAAATGAGATTGGTCAAGCAAGACCTACCCACAACAAACCTGTGCTGGCTATCCCTCAGGATGTTGCCATCAGCCAGTCTGTTAAGAATGGTCTCTTTGATAATCTTTTCTAAGACCTTCTCTGGGACAGAGGTCAGGTTGACAGGCCTGTAGTTAGCCAGATCCACTTTCCTCCCTTTCTTGAAAATAGGCACCACATTGTCCTTCTTCCAATCTTCAGGCACTTCACCAGAGCGCCAGGAGTTCTTGAAGATCCATGCCAGAGGCTGGGCTATGATGCTAGCCAGCTTCTTAAGTACTCTGGGGTGAAGATTGTCAGGGCCAGCTGACTTGAAGGTGTCCAGCCTCTCAAGTTGTTCCTTCATGAGGTCAACATTGATGGACGGCAGGGGATCTCCCTCACCCAGGCCTCCCTGTCCTGTAAGGGGCAGGGGCATCCCATGGGACTGATGAAAGACTGATGCAAAGTACCTATGTAATAGGTTGGCTTTTTCCTCAGTATCGGTTGTCAGTTGTTTAGCAGGGGTCCAAGGTTGCCCTTGCATTTCCTCCAGCTCCCCACATATCTGAAAAAGAACTTTTTATTGTCCTTGATACTTGTAGCTAGTTGGAGTTCTGTCATAGCCTTGGCTTTCCTGGTTCGCTTCCTGCCATGATGCCCATTTATCCAGAATTATCCCTCTTCCACGGTGAGGGAAACAGAACAGGAAGAAAGGAGGGAAAGGACAAAACTGGTACCAATAAGGCTATTGGTCTCTTATCCTGCCTATGGTATGGGACAGTATTTGGTCCATAGAGAAGAGATATAGACCAAACTGAATCAATAGCGTTGTTGGTTTATACAGTTATTCTGTATTTATGGGCAAGCATCACATACAAGAGCAAAATTTTGCTATTTCTGTAAAAGAGACAGTTGTCACAACCCAGTAAAAAGTGCCCATGCCACTATCAAGTGCAAGGGCCTGAAACATTTTCTACATCACAGTCAGAAAGCAAAGTTTGACTTTGTCTCTAAGTTAAAAGCAAGAAGGCTGCTGCCTCACTGATAAGCAGCATTCCACTGAGGGTTCATCCATTGGTCAAAGATAAGAGAACTCACAAAACTCATCCAATAAGACCCTGGCAGAGAGTCATAAATGATTGGTTAAAAAATTAGTATAAACCCCTCTATATGTAATTCACGTGTAATGGTCAGAAACCTAGAAACCCACTGCCTTGTAACCTGAGGAGACGAAGAACCGACATTTGCCAAAAATTAAGGATTCCATTTAGCAACTCCTCATTGGATACCTCCGTTACACACCGTTATCTATAAATTGTTCAAGCGTCTCCACCTAAGGCGGAGATCTCTGGGGAACTCTTTGTGGAGGAACCTGAGTACAAACAAATTGATTAATAGCATGATCAACTATTAAATCTCTCTCCGTCAGCGATAATTTTGACGTAGAAAAGTCCTGCAGGCACGATAACCCCGATAAACCCGCACGCTCGTCCATTGGCCATCGTTCGTCACCCATTACCCCTCACCCTTTGGCCGTCGATGTAACCTGAATTTCCATGCCGAACTGAAGATAAAACAGCTGTAAAGAAACAAAGTCTCAACCTGCGTCGCATACCAATACCAAGGCAACATAAGTAATAAAACTTCTTGCAACCATTACGCATTTACGCCTAATTGATTCCACTCCATCTACAAATCACCAGCCTGCCAAGTCCGAGCAGCAGCCGTATGTCAAATAAAAGTAAAAGTTATCTTTGCAACCAGTAAGCTGCATTAACCCTCTCCCTCCACTAGCTTGCCTGATGTCTGCTTAATTAATCAGTGTTCCCCTTGGTCGGCTCTGCCTGGCCGGGACAACAGTGACTAGTTATCCTGCTCAAAGGAAAATAGTAATGAAAAATAATAACGTAAACCACAGCTGAGGAAAGCACCAAGAAGCATATCCTGCAGCAAGAAGGAATGAATTGACTAAGCCAAAAGCAGGTGCAATGCTGCGGAGAATACCTGACCTCTTAAAAATGACAAGTGAGATGTAGCAAACTGGTGGTTGGGGCTTGAGATGACTCCTTCAGAGTCACACCCTGCTTTCAAATGCACGACAAGAAGTAAAGGCAGACAAGTTTCCTTGGGTGAATTTGATATCTTATATTAGACCAACCAAATAATTGGAGAATAGTTATTAAGCAAGTTTTCGGGTTCAAAAACCCTTCGTCAGGCTAAGGCTGTGTTATTTTGCAATTTTTTGAGGATTTTCCGTATAGGTTCAAGGGATGAGTGATACGTCATAACCAGCGGTGAGTGATTTGTTGCGGGGGGTTTCTTCTGTACTGCAGCAGTTCTTCACATGGTATCCAGGTGGCTCTTTCAAAAGTGCCATCTACCTCTCTGGAGGAGTGCCCTAGCTGGGTGAAAGCCTTTTTAAGATTGGTGAGGTGGCAATTCCTGGTGCTCTCTTCAGTACAGGTGCGGTGGTATCTGAGGGCTTGGCTGTATATCACAGCTTTTTTGGTGTGTTTAGTCGATTGCTGGTTCTAATCTAGTAACTCAGTTAATTTAAAAAGGGAGAATAGACTGACTGGTGTTTGGGCTGCATCAAGTAACTTCAGCCAAGAAACTACTACTGTACCAAAGATAATCAAGAGTTAAGATTTCAGAAGGTCTCTTCCACGTAAGCACTAAAAAGTATTTTAGACTGAAAAGGCTGGAAGCCAAGCTGCCAGAGGAGCCTCCTCAGGAGTCCCATAGAAGATGTGAGGACTGCTCTCAGCATGAGACTCTTCCACTGTCTGTCACTGTTTCCTCTTAGTTCACTTATTTGGCTACTAGTGCCAAACTACTCACAGCTCCTCATTTCCCAACCCCTCACCTACTGCATTTCAAAACATGTGAAGGTTTTTGCCTGTCCCTCTCCTCACTGCCCAAGCAGATGGCTCTCTGCACACTCCCTGTCTACCATACCGCAAAGGAGATTCTGACTGGGGGGAACCCAAGTCAGTGTGGGGCTGTTTTCCTGTCACTCCCATGCTTGCCTCTCTAGGCAGTTTCACTGGTTAGTGCCCACCGGCTCCCTTGATTCATTCGGGGAGAAGGGGGTAGTGGGCACTGGCCAGTGTGCTCTACTCAGTGTCACCTTTCAGATCTCTGGTTTTGAATCTATGACCTCACTCCCTTTCCTGTTTTTTTTTTCTCTATTTGTCTTCCAGAATTAATTGAATGTGTCCCCAGTGGCCTCCCTTACTAAAAGGAGGCTTACAAGAGTCCATGATGGGCCTAAATTCAAGATCTTTCAGCACATCAAACAGAACAGGCCTATCTGGCATATCCATCCAGCAGATCCAATAGGAGGGGCTGGCTGCGGGAAACCTGGGCAAGTGTGGGGCTGTATTCCCCCTGCTCCTCCATTCACATCTCCTAGCAGAGTTTCACCGGTTGGTGTGCTCTGCTCAGTGTTCCCTTCTGGTTCCCTTGTTATTAATCTCTAACCTAGTTCTCTTCCCTGTTTTCTTTTTTATTTATCCCAAGAAATCAATGATGTGCTGGTCACCACCTCCCATCGTAACAGAGACTTAGAGTTTCTTGGGGGCCTTGGCCCATGATCTTCCTCAGCACGGCAAAGAGGCCTGTCTGCCACATTTAAGTGCCTTCAGCCTTGATCTCTCCCTCCTGGTGGGACTTCAGTGTTGTACCCAGACACCAAATGCACTGCACTGGACAACGGGAACCACTGCAGCCTGGGCCCAGACCTGCCAGCAGCATCTTGCCTTGCATGGGAGCCCTTGAGGCTCATCACCCCCAGTCCCTGTGCACTTCAGCCTCTTAGAGCAGACACCAAGCCCTGTGGGCTCTAAGGCAAACCACCCATGTACATCAGCAGGACCCCTACTGCCATTGCCCCTTCCCACCCCCATGCAAGACATAATCAAGACTGCAGGCAACAGTATGAACTGCTAGATCCTTTTCCAGAACTGCCATCGCTACAAGCAAGGAACTCATGTCAGTCACCACAGAAGAATGCAAGAAGGCCTGATTAAGTCAACTGATATGATACATAATAGTAAAAAGGCATGGGTGACAGAATGTAAACTAAGCAATTATCCACCAAAGGTAGATCAACATCATAACTCACCACTAAACAAACTACCCACCAGATGCGTCTCAATGGAACAAGCCCCAAAACTAAAATCAAACAAAAAACCTCAAACTTTTACTCAAAATACAAATACCTAAAGACCTGGGTTTTATAAACCCCTTCTTAATGACAGAGTTGACAACTGGTATTAATGCACTGAAGATCAGGAAAGCAGCTAGCCTTGATGATATGCTCCCTTAAAAAAAAAAAAAAAAAAAATCAAGCAATTTGGACACAGACCTGAGGATGGCTCTTCTGCCTATACAATTCATGCACAGTCAGTTAAAAAATCCCAAACATATGGCAACATGCCCAGGTAGTGGCACTTTTAAAGCCAGGGAAAAATCTATCTGGCATAAAAAGCTTCAGATCTATCTGCTCTGCCATATATACAAACTGTACAAACAACTGATACTAAACCGGCTTGCCCCATACGTGAATAAACACCTAATCCCTGAACGGGGCAGTTTTTACTCTGGAAAAATCAATGAGCCTGCTGTTCAATCTAACTCAACATACTGAAGATTTTTTCAAACAAGGTCAAATCAGCAGAGATGTGTTCATTGACCTAACAGCCACCTATGATGTTGGTAATCACTGATGACTCCTCTGCAAGACCCTGGAAATGACAAAAGATCTACACCAGGCTTGTCCAACATGAGGCCTGCCAAGTCATTTTATCTGGCCTGTGGAGCTGCCGCCAGCAGAGCCTGCACTGCCACCACAGAGTGCAGAGTTGCCGGCAGTGGAGCAAGAGTAGTGCCCAGCATGATACAAACATTAAGACAAATAGAAGACGCAAGACACCTGCTGTATGACCATCCCTGGAGTACTGCATCCAGTTCTGGGCTCCACAATTTAGGAAGGAGGTGAAGAAGCTTGAAACAGTCCAGAGGAGAGCCATACACATGTTCAGAGGGCAGGAGAATAGGCCTTATGAAGACAGGCTGGGAACTACGGGACTCTTCAGCCTGGAGAAGCGCCCAGAGTAGGTGCCTGCATCGCCTCTGGGGGAAGTCTGTTCCAGGCCTTGGGGGCTCGGAGAGTAAAGAAGTTCCTCCTTAGGTCCAGCCTAAAACAGGCTTGCAGGTAGTCTGTGACCGCTGGACCTTATCATACCCTGGGGTGCTCTGGTGAACAGACATTTCCCCCCAATCTTGATGCATATCTTTTATGTACTTATAGGCTGCTAACATGTCACTTTCAAGAAACATCTGGATGTTTATCTTGCTGGGATCCTTTGACCCTCGCTGGCTTCCAAAACGGGCTAGACCCAACCATCTTATGAGGTCCCTTCCAGCCTTGATGTCTATGAAGTCTATGAATCCTGCAGCACATGAATGGCTGAAGTCAGGCAGAAGCTCCCTCACCAGCGCCCTCCCTCTCTATGCCACACCCAAGGACACACAACTACACATGTGGAACGTGAAAATACCTGACAGCCGAAAAATGGACTTTCCAGCAGCCAAAACCCTACTGCCAGGGTAGGGTTTACCCTAGCAATGTTGCAGCTGTGGACTTACCAGTCAGATGCTCCTAAGGAGCTAACAAAGCGGACGACACAAGACCTGACCACGTGCGATAAGCGACCACAAGCGCCGAGAACAAAATAGGCACGTGACCTGCACAGGTAAACGCGGTCCCTCACGCATGACGCACCGCGGGGGGGCGGGGCGCGCGCAGGACGGGGCGGGGCGGGGCCGTACTTGCTGGGCCCGCCCTGATCGGCCGCGTGCGCGGCGATTGCAGGACGGGATTTGCCCTTTCGGCGCAACGACCCCATGAGCCTAGAGCAGTGGTCGGGCACGTGCCCGCACTCGCAGCGCGAGGGGGCGGCGGGCTGCGACCCAGCAAGCGTCACCACCGGCCGCTGCTGCTCCGAGCATCACGCGGTCCCGCTCTCCGCCCTCAGCACTTCCGGGATCGTTTGAGCGCGGTAGCGGTTACCCAGGCATTGGCCAGGTGTAAACAGAGTCGGTTGCTAGGGGAATTCCTTCCCGCCAAACGGTCGCACGACTGAGGGGGCGGGGCCACTCGTTGGATCACGTGATGTGATCCCCACGGCGGGCGGGTTGCCGACGGTGTGTCACGTGCTCATCAGGCCCTTCCGACTGCTAAGTCACTCGGGGAGAGCGGGGGCGGGGCTCCCCGTATAGATGGGGGCTGTTGAAGCCCCGCCCCTCAGGGGCGTGTCTTGCTCCCGTGTTAGAGCGAGGCTGCGGTGCGGAGGCAAAGCCCCTTCCCAGCCGCCGCGCTTTGGAGCGCGCCCGGAGCCGGCCGCTGTCTCACCGGCCTCGTGCATAGGAACAGTTCCCCACAGGCCAGCAGGGCCCTGTGTACCGCAAAGCCCAGGAATAGCCAGCAGGGCAGGCCTTCAGCTGCTCCCTGCTTGTTAAATAAACCACATCAAACCCGCAGTTAGTCTCCCCTCTTCGCTGCTCTGCTTTGGTCTGCCGGGTGCTGGGCAGGGGCTGGCCCAGCTTGTTCTCGTGGCCCCATCCTGTCAGCCTGGTGTCCTGAGGCTCCCTTTGAAAGGCCCTGGCAGGATCACTGCCACCCCATCTCTGCTGCTAGATGGCACGATGCCAGTTCTCACCATTGGCACCCGTTGCCCCATAGTCCCCTTTGCATCTTGATCGGGTGATGTAGCTCACAAGCTGCTGCCAATGAGTCCCGTCTGGTGCTCACCACTGTTGTCTGCCAAGTTCCCCATTGCTTTGCATGTAGTGCACTTGCAGGCAGGCACCGACCACTGCTCTAGGCCAAAGATTTAGGGCTTTGGCACAGGTTATCTTAAATCTGTCATAAAGGTGCTTCAAATGAGAGCAGTCATTAGTGAAGGGCCCTAAAATGCCTCAAGCACCCTCTAAACGCATCAGTTATGCCACTTCAGTGGAGGCTTTCTATTCTTGAATGCAAGAATGAACATGAGATGCCAAGTTGAACGGGAGATGCAGACTGACCCCAAATATGGCAATCAGTCTGACCCGGAGCAGAGGGGCAAGACCCTCTATCCCATGGGCGACTGGTGCCACTTGAGTTGGGGGGGGGGGTATGTGTATCTCACTGTGGGGGGGGGGGGAGGCTGCGGTGATCTTACTCGCCAAAGAGTGGCTGCGCCCTTTCCAGAAGTCCTGCGGTCACTTTAGCCGGCAGCCCTGGTCCCCAGCCGGCGTTCTCAGAGCGGGCACCAGCACTCCTGCCTGCCCCCTGCCTGTCACCTGAGCAGGGAGTGCAGCCTGACAACTGGTGCACCAGCAATCTCAGAGGGGGTGCATGTGCACCCCCATGCACCCCCAAAGCATTGCCACTGCTCTATCCAGGAACCTACAGCTCTGGTCCCAGCAGGAGCACCAGCATACTCCAGTCAAAGTCCCTAGCCTTGTCTGTAGCCAACACCCAATGCCTCTCATTTGACCCCAGTTCTCTTTCCTGCCATGGTAAGGGGGTTGGACTAGGTGATCTGCTCAGGTCCCTTACAACCCTACCAACTATGAAACTATGAAGGCTTAAAAATGTTCTAACAAATATTGGGGGGGGGCAGCATTTCTATGGAAATATCCATAGAAGACCGTAGGCCTAGCTACACCTACATTGTCCCTGACCAGTGGCTGTCCAATCTCTTCTTGAACACCTCCAGTGATGGAGAATCTGCATCTTTCCTAGGCAGTCTGTTCCACTGCCTCACTATCCTCACGTGAAGAAGTTTTTTTCTGGATATCCAATCTAAATTTACTTTGCTGCAACTTCAAGTAATTGGTCCACATCTTCCTGCCTACAGCAAGAGAGAAAAGGTGTTTTTGCCCTTTATGGCAGCCCTTCAAAAATTTGAAGACTGACATCCTGTCCCCTCTTAAGTGTCTTTCCCATAAGTGGAATGGGCCCAGGTCCTTCAGCCTCTCCTCATAAACTTGCTTTCCAAGCCCTTAATCGTTTTTGTTGCCCACCTCTGGACCCTCTCTAGCTTCTCCACATCTGTTTTACAATGGGAAGCGCAGAACTGCACATGCTACTCTAGATGAGGCCTAACCAGTGCTGAGTAGAGAGACATTATTGCCTCCTATATCTTACACGTAATGCTTCTGTTGATACATCTCAAAACCACGTATGCCTTTTGTGTAGCTGTATCACACTGCAAACCCATATTGAGCCTGTGGTTTACCAAGACTCCAAGTCCTTTTCCCTAATGCTGCCATCCAGCCGGGTGTCCCCCATTTTATATTTGTGTTTTTGATTATTCCTCCTGAGAGGCTGCATCTTGCATTGTCCACACTGAACTTTATCCTCTTAGCTCTTGTCCAACTTTCCAATTTGTTGAGATCTTTCTGAATTGCACTCGTATCCTCCAATGTTTTAACCTCTGGGTTAAAATTCATGGGGAACGTGGCACAGGGGACACAATGGTGGGAGTCTATTACAGACCTCCCACCCAAAGTCCTGAGCTTGACCAGGAGTTTGCCCAGGAACTGGCTGA
>JAGPOW010001626.1:119171-135350 GCA_030014935.1 Caiman crocodilus
GATACAGCTCCATATAGTAACACAAGCAGCACATTGACAGAATCACCAAGACCCTAGAAACTATCCCTAATAAATGAGCACACCCCAAAGTAATGGGCAGATTTGGTAACAACATCCCTCCTGAAGTGCGGTACCCAGAACTAGATGCAGTACTCCAACTGTGGCTTGACCAGTGTTGCAAAGAGGAGGAGGATCATCTCCTTGGACCTGCTTGACATGGATCTGTGGATGCATGACAAGGTATGGTTCACCTTCGTTACCGCATCCCCACACTGTCTGTCGGTCCATGTTCATATCAGCCTTAGTAATGACTCCAAGATCCTTCTCTACCTCTGCACTGATGAGAAGGGAGTTCCCCAGCCTATAGGTATGCTGCTGGTTCTTCCTCCGCAGGTGCAATACTTTGCACTTGTCAGTATTGAAACCCATCCTGCCCCTGTGACCTGTCTAGGTCTGATTGCAGCCTATTTCCCCCTTCTGATATGTCCACTTCTCCCCACATCTTAGTGTCATCTGCAAATTTGAACAAGGTGCACGTGATGGCGGTGCGCCGCCATTAGGGATACCGGAAGAGCCCAGGGGGTCAGTAAAAGGAAAGAAAGGGTACTTACCTGAAGAGGTAGGGCACAGAGCAGAAAAACGGCAGCAGCAGCTGCAGCAGACGCCATTACGACCGCATGAGCCACTTCCCCACCGCTCATTTAAGCGGCTAGTGCTAACAAGGGGGAGAGCAGAGCCAATCGCGGCAGCCAGGGAAAGTTTAAAAACCCCAGCAGGCATTGCGACCGGAGGGGCGAAGGAAGAGGAACAAGAGAGAGGGAGTGAGTCGGAGCAGACAGGAAGGCTGCAGCAAGGTGATACTGCAGCCCCTGAGGGGTCTGCCCCACATGCTAGAAAAACTCTCCCAGCACAGTGGCTGGGGGAACTTAACATAACACCAGGATCTCTGGCTGGGCTTGCTACCGCAAGCCAGCCAGAACAAGACTCTGCCCCAGAAAGTCCCTCTGGGACTGCAGAGTACTTTTTCTAAAAAAAGAAGGAAAATTTTGAATATAGAGAATTATTTTCGGCTGGATCTAACTGGCCCAAACAACACCAGTCACCAAGGATCCTGATACCATCGGACCAAGATCTTTCAACTGATGACCGGTTGGCGTGCGGGCGAGGTGTAGGGGTGGCGGAGCCTCGTGGAACATTGAACCGCATGGTCGTGAGTACCCCTCGAAGGGGATGCCCCTACAGTATTTTGAGATCTCCACTGAACCCCTCCTTCTAAAATAAATCCCATCAAAGTTGTGGCAGGCAAGACGAGGGGGCAGGGTAACCTACAAGAAGGTACTAGTGACCGCAAAGTTCCAACGTCACAGTGCTTTTACCCCTTTGTCCAAGTCGCTGATGAAGATGTTGAACAGTGCGGGCCCGAGGACAGAGCCCTGGGGGATCCCACTGCCCACTCTCTGAGTGCAGCCCTCCAGCCAGCTAGTGAGCCATCTGACTGTGTAGGCACCAACACCAGTCTCCTAGTTTTTTAATGAGAATGGGGTGATAGACTGTGTTGAAGGCCTTCCTAAAGTCCAGAAAGACAACATCCACCGCAACACCTGCATTCAAGGCTTTTGTGACCTGGTTGTAGAAGGCCACCAGATTGGTCTGACAGGGTCTGCCTCTAATGAACCCATGTCGGTTGCCCCTAAGCATAGTCTCCCCTGCTGGCCTCTCATGGATGTGCACCAGGATAATTTTCTCAAAAAGCTTCCCCAGGACCGAGGTAAGACCAACAGGCCTATAGTTTCTTCTTCTGCTTCCGTCCTGTTGGGATGGGACAGTTTCTTGTTGGACTTCCAATACTATGCCCCTTAGAAGCTCCCAGCCTTCCTGGGTGCCTTTATCCTTCAATCTATCCCCCCATGAAAATATAGCTAGTAGCTCTTGAGTCAGATGAAATCTGCCTTTTTGAAATCTAGCATCCTAATTTTGCTGACCTCATGTTTTCCCGGTCTCAAGATCTGGAATCGTATCATATCATGATTGTTTCCTCCCAAGTTATCCATTGCCTTCACATCTTCCACCAGTTTTTCAGGACAAGATCTAAGATAGATGATCCCCCAGTTGTATCCTCCACTTTCTGGAAGATAAAATTGTCCTCCGCACAAGTTAGGAACCAGCTTGCCATTTTATGTTTGGCTGCACTGTGCTTCCAGCAGATAGCTGGAAAATTGAAGTCTCCTGTTATTACTGTTGTAGATAAGTAATGTCTTAAGGTTCCTGCTTATGGATCTAGGAAACTAGTGGCTATCTTCGTTTATTCACTCTCCTGCCATGCCTTTGATAGGAGAATATATGGATCTATTAATAAGCAAACAGAAGATAATTGCAGATCATACAGCCCAGTTTATATGATGTTCCTTAATATGTCTTGCAGAATTTACCCGGTGTGGTCACACACAGATTTGTAATCAACAAGGTCTATATTTTGAATTCCTTATAACTGGTGAACTGCCGACAGCTGATCTCACCTTACTATTTCAACATCTTTATTTTCTATTCTTTATATCCCAACTCGTAGTTCACAAGAGCCACATCCATGCATCTCCCAGAGCATTCTCACCTCTTGCTTGCTCAGGTAAGTTGCATATGTGTCTCTGGGTGCATGCTGTCCATTTTGACAAGTCACTGCTGTGTTCCCATGCCTCCACACAGGCTGCCCCCAAGTTCTTGGTTGCTTTCTCTCACACTCTGTTCTGTTCCGGGGTTAGAGGCCTGTGGGTGGTAATCTTTCAGTGCTTCCTCCTAGCTCCTCCTCTGGTCAATAATCAAAGTCTTCTTTCAGGTGTGTGAATCACCTGCCACAAGACGCTGCTTGATGATGTCACTGTCGGCGCCTGGTGTCTCCAACTCCTGATAAATTTTACTTGTATTATCTCTTGTAACAGGGTCATTTGTCTCCCTGTTACAAGCACCATCCCATAGCTTTTGGATAGATTTGTCACCTGCTTAAAGAGTGCGTCATCCACCTCATTCCTTATTAGGTGGCCTATAATAAATCCTCACTTTATATCAGAGCTGTATCTTTCACTTTTCGTCTTCACTCAGATATGTTCTGCTTTGCCACCTTCTTCCTCCTGAACCAGGGAACAAGTGTACATGTTTCTGACATACAGGCAACACCACCACATATTTTCCCAACCTTGTCCTTCCAAAACAGAGTGCAACCCTCTATGCTGATAGTCCAGTCATAAGAGCTCTCCCATCAGGTCTTGGTGATGCCAATCAGATCATAGTTCTTTACACAGGCTGCAGCTTCCAATTCATCATGTTTATTCCTTCTATTTTTTGCATTTGTGTATTTGCATAGATGTATTTTGCATGTTGACTTCCTCCCTTCCCTTTTGTACCACTTGTTGCGGTCCTGTAGCTCTCTTGCCCTTTCTCAGAGTTGAATTGCTTCTTTGAGTCCTCTCCCCTCTGAACTGCATGCTCTGTTGCTGAAGGGTTTTGATTACTGTCCCTCATGTAACCTAGTTTAAAGCCCTTTAAGTTGACTGGACAATGCCCAAAGATGCTCTTCCCCATTCTTTTCAGATGGATCCCATCTCTTGATAGTAGTCCTCCTCCCAAGACCATCCATTACATATGAGTTGTAGCTAAGGGTTCTCATTATTTTATTGTGCTCCAATGTCAGGCTACATGAGCCATCACAACAACATTCCCACGTAGAAATTGTACCGTTCTCATTTTTTTGCTCTCTTCCCAGAAAAATTCTGTTTTTCATGGAAAAACATCTGATGAAAACAGCATTTTTCTTTCCATTTTTTTGAAGTTTCTCAGGGTGAGCCATTTCAGATCAGTATTCTTACTCATAAGACCTAATGGGTTACTTATCTGCTTAAGGGTCATATGCCTCTGAAACTCCATGTAGAATCTTTCCTGAGACAGGAACCCCTTCCCCATGTGAGATCCACCACCTTTTAGGGATGCTTGAGGATGAGCCAGGGAAGTGCCCTTTCACCCACTCATTATGGGGGCTCTTCTACCATAGCATCATGACTAGCTGTGTAAGGACACCCAGCCCAGGAGCAGAAATTCACTATTCAGTTGTATGTAGTGCTTCAGTCATTTCCTGTAAGGGGGATTTTTGGGTCACATGCTCTACCCCGCATGTACCATATACCCTAGTCTCTGTTTCCTGGACCCAGCAAACATGAGATGTACGTATCTCCTGGGTAACTAACCGTGTCACAGATAGTATCAGAAGGAGCCCCAAGATCTCTCTTCAGCCAAGTCACTCTCAGTGATGGAGAGAAGTGGGTTGCAAAATAGCAGCTCACGGGGAGCTCTCTCCCATTAGCTAGAGGCTTGAGAGAGGTGATTTTTGCCATCTCTGCACTCCACAGAATACCTGAAAACCAACACAATCAGGGACTGTAATGGAATGAACCTAGGACACTGTTTCTTCTTCCTTCCTATCACTTCAGACCAAAGCAGCATAGATCAAATTATCTTTACATTGTGCAGTCATGATATAAGTATACTCAATCACCTTATTGATGAGCCCCAATTTCCAGACCCTCCCATGGGAAACATTAGCCCCTGAAGTTGCTTAGTTGGACTCCAGGCTTCACCCTCCTTATCAGCATCCTGGGTGGATATCTCTTTGCAGACTGAGTGGCTTTCAAGGGTCCTCTGGACCTGCACCAGGACTCTGGACTGCAGGTCACTGAACCTCTGGCTGAACCTCTGTTGAGTGTATGATCCAGGCTCGTGCAGTACCATTTGGTCAGCGTTTGGGTCCAGTTACTTCCTTTCTAGTATTACTGGATCGGGTGCATCCCCCTGAGGTAAAACCCCTTTCTATTAACAACAAATAGCATTTCTCTGTGTGGGTCTCATTCTGGAAAGGTGTAGATCTCAAAAACCTGTAGCTCAGCTAGGAAGCAAAGGCCAAGGGGAAGGTTAGCAAGGAGCAGTGGCAGGTCACACTGGCTCGCTGATCATCTTTTCTGCTCTGAACTCAAGCTCTGAGTCAGGCAGAGCTTGACATCACTCAGCAAGCAGGAACCATGGCAGTCCCACACCCTGAGGCATCAGGCCCAGAGTGGTGTGGATGGTTTCTCCTGCATACCTATTCACAGTTCTTCAAGAGACTATGGATCCCTGAAGATGCATAGTCCCGAGAAAGAGAAAAGGTGCTTGGGAAATATTGTGTCTGTTGTAAATTGGTTTTCTGTCTTATTTCAGAATGAAAAACAAACATCTTTGAACTTTCCCATGCCATGGAAAATAATTTTGCTGGTGTAAATTTGGTTTTGGAATTCATCTATTTGAACATCAATTTTATATAGAGCCCCCACCCACCACTCCACTTGTTTTTATATTATTGGATATTTTTTACCTTTTTCATGATAGGTGATAGTGGATAATATGTGCTAGGATACTGACCCATTACAAGGTATGCCTGCTCACACAGTGTATTGGCTTTATATGCTATACATTCAATTTTGAAATCACTGAGGGCAGATGACATTTTGTGCTGACTAAAAATATATTTTTTGGTATTTTTTTAATGTATCTACTGTTGCTGTTGCAATTAAATGGTTTGACACTTTAAGAAAAATGTGTCATTGCTACCGATGTTGCCAGGAAATGCTGCAATGTGAAGGTAATTTGAAAACCTCAAACCCCATAAAGTAATCATTTGCAATAAATGTTTAGAATTCCAAGCCAAACCGTGATTCTGACATTTTCCAAAATGAAAAAATCAAAAGTAAAAAATTTCTGTTTTCTTACGTATTTTTTTCTTTTGGGTTTTGTCAAAAATTCCCCATGTTTCAATTCTGAAATCTCATTTCAATCAAAATGTGTCTAACTAGCTCCCCTAAGAACAGAACACCAGATGAGCCCTGGACTCCTTTCATTAAGAAGGGATGATTTCCCTTTCCCCTCCACCTACTCCTTGTGAGGCAACTAAGAAGAAAACCCCAGAGACCGGGAAAAAGCACAGGGCTGTGTACTGCCTGCTCTGGGCTGTTTACCTCTGATTTCCAGCTGCTCTGTGGTGGCTATCTGAGGGAGGAGTCATGCGGCAGCTGGTACAGATGCTTCTCCTAGCTGCTCTTTGTCACTGTGAGGGTGAAATGCTACACTGAGTCTAGGCTGGGGGACTCCCTACTGGCTTCCAGGGCACATCCTGTGGTACTGGTCTGGTGGGCATTGAAGTTTTCCAAAGACATGAACTTTCCCCGTTATTTTCCCCTTTTGTATCAGGTTGCCTTCATCTGCCTCTGGGAGATCCAGGTGACATGACATTTCAGCTTACCTTCTTGCCAGGGATCAGGACGTCTGTATCAGATACAACCGAGAGCATTGGGACCTTGTGCATGAGAAAATACCCTCCATTTAGATAGGGAACGAATACTAGACACTCCTTACTGCCCCCAAGCCAGCCACCAGCCCCACCTTGTCCCCTGGGCTTGGAGGGGAAAACAATGACACAGAAGCTCATGGTACAGATACTGGATTGGTCATGTTGTTGATGGCACATGGAGATGCAAACCCAAATGTCCTGAATTCTCTTCTACCTCTCAGCTCCCACAGTGGCCTAGTAGACCCCAGTTGCCTTCCAGATAAAATCCAGGTGTCCTGACTCCTATTGCCCTCTGCTCCAATCCACCAGACCCCAGTCCTCTCCCTGAGCTGGACTCACACGAAGAGGCTTTTACTACAAGCCAGGGTAGCCCTCTCATTTGGGACTGAACCTAGCAGTTAAACTGTGAGGCCTTCTGTAACTGAGAGAAATCTGGCAGACTCTACCCAAAAATGGCCACAAACTGCAGTGGAGTCACCCTGGATTCACTCTACTGTACCTGGACCCTGACTTAGTCTTTGGTCACTACATAAGTTCCAACTTCCCATGTGCTCAGCTCCTGCAGCAACAATCCAATGCTGCACTGGCTGCATCTACATGAGATGCTAACGGCGCAACTGTTATTGCACAGTCATTTAATACTTGCATACACAAGTATTAAATGACTGTGCAGTAACTGGCGTTACTGCACACTAGCATCCCCCCATGGCTTTTTAGTGATGCTAACTGCACAGTAGCTCATTATTACTGTGTAGTTGTATTGCATCTTGCTTTGTGCCACACAGTGCTACCGCACAGTAGTAATGAGCTACTGTGCAGGCAGTGTCTCATGTAGATGTGACCACTGAGGAGAAGGGTTTGGCCGGTTGTTTCCAAAAGCCAGGCAAGCCTCTCTATGGGTGTGTAGACAGTGATGTGTCCCACCTGACAGACATAATTCACCCCTCAGTTTCTGTCCAGTAAGCCCGACAAGTAGTCTGATCTTCTGGCACGTTTTCCCAGTCATCATACAGTCCTCCCTGGTGTGACTGGAAGGTCTCAGTGCTGTGTCTGAGGGGAAGGCCTGTGTCCCGCTGGAGCCGGACAATGCTCAGCTCTAGGGAGAAGAGATCCTCAGTAGTGCAGCAAAAGGTGGTGATGCCACTTTCAATCACTGAGCCAAGTGTGGAGATCTCTGACACCTCTTGGCACCACAGGATGCCTGTGGAATGAAGCAGAGACTGAAGGCATTACAAGGAGGAGAAGTGCAGTAGAGTGACGGGGGAAGTTGTCTCTGCAGCTGCAATGGCACTACTACTTCGGGCACCTGAGCTCAGGGAAGAGGCCATGGCTGAGTGACTCCACATGGGGAGAATGGAGCAGCAGTGTATTTAGAGGCCAGTGTTATCCCCATGCTATTTGCAGTGGTGACCATACTGTCAGATGACCTCAACTTTACATTTACAGTACTCTTTTTTGGTATTTGGCTAAATAACACTGGGAATTTCTATTCATTCATGATAGTTCACAAATGCTAAAAAAAGAGCTCACCCGTGAAACAGTCACCCACCAGCCTTGGTTTTTTGTTATGATTGCAACAAAGTATTGGTGGATGCAGACAATTTAGTGCAGAATATCTGACTGAGCTCAAAGGGCCAAATTGTGTTTGTAGTTTGGTGGTTGCTTCTCAAGGTGGATTACAACTGGTTTTAATGATTCAGACACCTGGGGGGCTATGTGAATTCCTCCTGGAAGTCGATTAGAGAAGGGGTGACCAACCTTTGGCATACGTGCTGCATGTGGTGTGGGCAGCCTGTGTGTGCAGTATGCAGCAGACTGAGGCAGGGGCACGCATCTCAGTGACTGATAGGGCAGGGAGCAGAAAGCAGAGCTGCAGTTTGCTTAGGAGAAGGGGATTGGAGAGGCACATGCAGGCCACAGGGCTAATTTTTGTGGCATGCCTGCCAAAATGGCTGGCCCTCATTAAATTAGAGTTTGGCCCTTGTAACTGAAAGTTTGGGATTAAAATGAAAGGGCAGAGAAATGTGAAGAGAGTCATGAAAGCAGAAACTTGAAATCTCAAGTGGAAACTTTTCTGTGGAAAAATCTTTAGCAGGACAGAGCCTTCGTCCAAGGGTCTGGACACCCAGTACTGGCAGTGAGAGTCACAACATACAGTGAGCCCACCTGGCACCAATCCCACTTGCCCATTCCCCCGGGGGAGATAAAACACCCTTTGTCAGGGAGTTTCATTATTATTCAGGACTGTTGTTGCGAGCAAGTAGCTTTGAAATTCCTGAGGTGTGAAATCTTCACAACAGCCTTGTAAATCCACTCTCTAAAAGGCAAGTGAGAGACAGGGTGTGAAACTGTCATTTCCCCCAGGTATACGTGAAGCTGTTAGGCTACACGGCACACAGCGCGAGAGACGTTCTTGTGGGAGTCCTTTGTGAAAACGTTGGCAGCACCTCACTGGCATGACCAGCCCAGACCAACCCTTCCTGAAAGCAGTTTTAAATACTTTGTTAATGATATAACCCTTTCATTACAACAGGAGTGTCAGACTCACCTCCGGCCAGACCTGGACCGGGGGGGCTTCTCCCAGACCAGATTCTCACGACCGGTGGCAACTGTGGTGGGGCCAAGTTCAGGCTTCAGCACAAGTGTAGGGCTGCACTGGGGCAGCAACATAGGTCTAGAGGCTTGCCACTGTTGGCCATTTTTTTGGAGGTCCAAGGATGCCATATTCTGAAGCAGATCGTGCCCCCCGACTTCCAGAAGCTTGCCAGATTTCCGATAGGCCAGATATAACAGTTCTGCGGCCTGGATCCCACCTGTAGGCCATATGCTTGACACCGTGGGCTCTGTTACTCTCGGGGCCCTGAGCAGCAGCCAGGCAGCTGCATCTGGGTGCAATGCCAGGTAGGCAGGGCTTGCAGACTGCTGCCTGGAGCCAAAGGATCCGCATTCAGCTGAGCTGCTGCTCAGTACAGCTAGAGGTAAAGGAGGAGCTACTGGGGATGGCAGGAGGCTCCTGGTCCTGGGCATGACCAGAAACTGCACCTTGCAGGGGAAGGGTGGTCTGGTGGAGCTATCTGTGGCAGGGTAGCTCCCCAGGAATGCCAGGCTAGTTACCTCCCTGGTGAAAGGTGAGGAGGGGTGCCTTAAAAGCTCAGCCCCCACATCCCTGGTGGGTTTGACTAGAACAGGGGGAGCCCAGACTCACTGCTAGTACTGAGGTAGGGCCCAGGTTCGTGGAGGGACCTGTGGCAATGCCCAGTCTCATAGAGAGCCTAAGGGATGCATTGGGGAGCCAGGAGGTAGGCTCCAGGGAAGAACGGGCTTGGAGTCCTGATCCAATGGTGAGGGGCGTGGAGCTCAATGGGAGAGGGCCAGGGGCCCAGAAAGAGTGCCTTGGAGCCTGGGGAAAGGATGGGGCCTAAAGCCTGGGGATGGAGCTGTTAGGCTCAGAGATGGGGCTGTGAGCTCAGGTGATAAGGAGAACATGCTACGGCTGGGTGATAGGTTAGGAGTCATCTGCACAGCCTGGGACACGAGAAGGGAAGGTCGGAGCATATACAGAGGTCTTTGTCATCAGAGCAGGTAAAGGGCAGTCTCCCACCTGATTAATATTAATCAGGATCATCAAGGCGTGGCCAGAGAGATGGGCAGGTGGTTTGCCTGAAAGTAAGTGGGCAGGACTACGTTGAGAGCAGCCCCCGAACACCCACTTGTTACAGTCAGAGGACGAGTGATCTTCCCTGAGCCACGTGTTTGGGTCAGGGAAGGGGGCATGCTACACACCAAGAGTCTTTTCTTAAAAATATGGCAAAGCCCTCACACTCTGTATTAGCACAGAGCTTGATTCAGCCATGTTGGCTTGCATGGGGTTTTTTCTGGATATCACCACTCATTAGTCAGGGAGCCAGCAGAGGTGAGTTCACAAGCAGTTAGAGCTGTTTAACTTACCAGCAGAGAGAAGCTGGGGTGCTGGGCTCACCGAGTCACAGCTGCAGGGTCACTGACAGCAGGCAAGGGGCTTCAGAGTGCAACTTGCACTCAGCCGTGTGATCTTCCTGCCCGCACATAGACAATTCATAGTGTTGAAGGGCAAATTTTCACACCCACTGAGAGGATGGTGTTATCTTCTGGCAATTAGCCCCATTCCTGTGACTTTTCACACAGTAGCTGGGGCTGTTTAGTCAGTTAAAACTAAAGAGCTATGTATTGAGAACCTGTACCTAATAACATCTGTTGGACATTCATCTGTACAGTCAGAGAAGATCTGTGAGGTATCAACTGCCCAGAGCACGTGGGGCTGAGAGACAAATCCCTTGGACACAGCGGTTTAACAATACACTGTCTTTTCTATGGAGGGTCCTTTGCCTTGAGTGGTGTGTTGTACTGTTTAAGGTCTGTGCCTCCTGGAGGCCATGTTTTTAAGTGATAGGCACATTGGGAACAGCGAGGTGGACCCTGTCCCAGAAAGGAAGCAGCCCTTGTTTCCAATTGCTTCTCCCATGCCACTTCTTCACCTTGGATTTAAATGGATGAAATGGATAAATAGTGGTGGGACAGCTTTTTCCCATGAACCCAGTGGACCCTGTCCCATCCAAAGGAGTATCCATTTCACTGAGCAATACTCCTGTTAGCTTGCTCTGCTTCTTCTGGTGCCACCTCTCCTCCCCTCCTTGCCACATAGTAGGCCAGCTTCAAGGGGATGGCAGTGAGGACAATGCCTAGCCCAGGGATTAGAGCATTCTTCTGGGAAGCTGGAGATGCAGGCTGTCACCCCCTCTGAGTGAAGGGGAGGCCAGTACCTACGTCTTTTGATCTCTGGGAAAGTGCCCCAACCACGAGACTAAAATGTGGAAGGATCTTTACTTTGGGCAGCTAGATGTATACCAGGATGAATGTAGGTAGGAATCATGGGGAAGAAAATGGCAGGCAAAAGCCATACCATGGTTATAGCCTGAAAGTCCCAAATGTCTTCTTTGGTGTGGCAGTACAGCACATGTCCCCACATGCACAGCTCCTATGGGGTGGCTGTGATCTTCCATCCTGCAACCAGAGCAACCCCAGTGCTATGCGAGGCAGATGCCTTTTGCCATCAGAGAAACTACCATGAAGATGGTGTGGAGACACCCTTGCTTTCTCCTGGCTCCTGAAGCCTGTTTACAGCTGGGGCTTCTCAGGAACTCTGTGCCTCCTGCCCACACAGCTGTGGTCCAGAAGTCACCAGAAACAGTTTCCAGCCCGGCTCCCGCTAGCAAAGGCACCGGTGATGTGAAGAAGCCTTTGACTTGCATCTTAAGGGGTGAGACAGGAATCTGGATGAGCAGTGTGTGAGCAGCATGGCCTGCTGGTGTGAGGAAGTTACCTTAATGCATAGCAGCATTGGTTTTAGTATGCAGGTCCTGGTCTGGGCCCTGCTGTTGGGGGAGGACAATGAATGGTTGTACATAATACAACCAGCTTTTGGTATATTTTGCTAGATAAACCAAAGATAATCATGTAAAACTCATAAAGGATTTGAAATCTGTTGAGAACTCATTTTCTTTTAATCTCGAACACAAACCAAAATGTAGCTTCTCCTAACACTTCAAGCCTTTTTGCATTAATTACAGCTAAGAGTACACTTATTTCATCCAAGATTAATATTTTGTATTGAACAGCACCGCATTTTTGACAACACAATGATATAAGATGCCTGTCCTGGTTGGCAGCACTTTTAATCTGGACAGAACTCCAGGTTTATGTCTGTGTCTGTGTCTGTATCTCTGATTTGCCAACAGAAAGAACTGACCCCAGGTCTTCCCAGCCCTGTGTAGAGTTTGTTTCAAAGACCATCCCTCTTTCCTGGGTCACTGCTGGCTGGATCCCGTCAAGAGCTGAGGCATCTGCAGAGTGGGGCTGCAGCCCCTGGCCCCTGGGCTGGTACCTGGGCTCCCTGCATAATGTCTGGGGAGAACAATGTGCTTCCACAGAGCAGTCAGCCCGGAGCCTGGGGCGGTGGAGCATGAAGCCCCTTCGCACCCCCAATACAACGTGCCCCAGAACACAGTGGCCCAGAAACCCTGCTCCTCTCTACAGTTCAGGCCTGCAATTCAGGCCTTCATCCCACTTCCTGGTGTACTCCCCTATGGGCAAGCACATGCAACCAGTTGGTCACAGGAGCAGGCATGGCTAATGCTTTCCTTTTCAACCAGAGATGGAGATGGCAGTGCTACCCATCCAATGGCCATGCGCTGGTGATTACAGAAGCCACCCAGGAAGAGCAGTGTCAATGTTCATTTCCCTCCTCAGCCTGACAGTGACACCTAGGAGAGGTGAGCCAGCCAGCAGGCCATAGGTTAGGCTTAGGAGACGCCACTCCCCCTCATCCCCTCTCCCTGCTAAAGCTGGGACCACTGTGCAGAAGAAAAAAATCACATTTAATGGGAAAGGAAGGGGGGGAAGAGGGTATGCTCAAAGTGTGACCCTGATTCCAGCTTTATGGGGAGCACATTTGGCTAGGAAGGGGAGTCCTGGTTCCTGATCTCTGTTTCAGGGACTATGTGTATTTTTCTGTCCCAAGCCTGTTTAACATATATTATATAAATAGTCCCTGCAGCAAACAAGTTGCAGTTGTAGCATCGGAAAACAGAGTTCAGGCTCATAACACCCCCTCCCTCTAGCGGTCCAGGGATCAGTGCAAGCAAGACTGTTTGGGTTGCAGCTGAAAGCACTTGTGATTATTTACAATTAAATGTCACACGGTTTCTCCGATATAGGGTAGGGCCTATGAGCTTGTAGTATTTGATAGGGCCAATGTGGCTGCATTTCTCTTGCAGACCCATCTGTGCATTGTTTCACAGGCATCAAATTCAATCATTTCCTTCTTGTAAACAGGACAGTTTTTCCCAGGTTCTCCTCTTTTTACTTCCACCTTCCTGAGGAGAGAGCAGAAACACTTTGCTGAGAGGTTTGCACAGAGCTATGAAAAGACAGGGGTCAGTATGGGAAGGAGTGAGCCACACATTTTAGTTGATTTGGGCTCTGCAAGCACATTCCAGCCCATGTAAAGGAATAGTGGGGATGTGCATGACACCCTTGGGATCCCAGGTCCTGTCCATCCATAACTGGCAAGATTAGCAAGAAAAGGAAACTCCTCACCTGGGGCAGAAACACTGAGGTTTAATGACAGTGAGAAAAATGGAGAGAGATGCAGGGAAATAAATCCCAAAGTCCAGTGTGTAGGGGAGACACAGGGCTCAGTTCAGGAGACACCACACTCCAAGAACACCCAATACCTGGCTGAGGAGTATTTGCTGAGGGACTTCAGCCATGATGAAGAGTACAAAGGTTTGTTTCTACTTGCACCATGCAACATTACAGTCACTATGAATAAATCATACTCCTGGATGGCCAGATGCTATTAATATGTCTGCAGGGCACAGTGCCATGCCATATACAGATGACTATGCCAGCTCAAGTACTGGGATCAGTAGGGGCACATTGATGCCCTTGACTCTGCTGGGTGCATATTCACCATCCACAGCTTTTGCTTGCATGCTCTTACTCCAAGTCAAATGGAGCCTAAACACAAATATCTTATCCTTCTCTCATTGAGGGCTCAGTTATAGTGTGTTAGCTTCTACTTAACGTAAGGGAAGAGCATACAGATGTACTGAGTTCTCTAGCCAGCAGGACCATAGGCTTATCAGCAAAGCAAACCACGGGGCATGTAGACAAACTCCAACAGAAGCTGGGATGAGTGTGAGGGATCTCCCCATGAGTCTCATTTGCCAGATATTTACAGTGGACTCCCCAAGGCTGTAAAACCCATCAGATATTTGCTGCCATCAAGTGTGAAGGAATAATTTCATTGACTAAAGCAGATTTTCTGTGCTTTTTAAAGCTACTTAGAAATATTTACCAAGATGATCTCTTTTCTTGAATCAGCCACATAGCTGGTCCAATATAAAGTTATATATATATAGCGAGAGAGAGAGAAAGCAAGTGAGTGAGTAAGCAAATGTGTGTGTGTGAGTAAGTGGTGTGTGCATGTGAACATATACACACATATATATACATGTGGATGTATGTATAGTGACTTGAAGAAGGATACCTCATACTCAAAAGCTTGTCAAAATTCTTTCCTAACTACGCAATTGGTCCAGTAAAATATATCACAAAAACCCTTCTTCTCATAAACTTTCTGGCCTATTATGATTACAGCAACACTCCTCCACCCCTACTAGAAAAATCTGCCCATCTGCAATCCCCACCACACAGCAGCAAAACTTTCTCTCTAGCATATTCCCACCCGTGACTAGGGTTGCCATCTCTGATGAAAGCTATTCCAGGAGATTTTTTTTCCCCCAACATAACATAACGTCATTAATTGTTCTGTTCACAGTATCAATCTCCCGGATTGCTTTCAATAGTCACCAGGAGATCGATGCTGATTCCAGTCAGTCCAGGAGGGTGGGCAACCCTACCAGTGCCACAGCCTTCTTCTTGCTCAATGCTACGTGATGTTCCCGAAGGACATACATGAGATCATCAGCCTCATTCTGATGCTGAGAAAGGCCCTGTGTAGTTGGGAATGGTTTTGCACCAATGTGGTTGCACCAGTCTAGCTGCTCTGGTAAAAGCCTTTTGACTAAACCCCAATTCCAACTAACCCTAGGGGAATTTTCCCTTCCTAATCCTATAGCACCAAGTGCTATGGCCATACAACTAATTACCACAGGGCAAAAGTGAAATATGGGCATGCAAACTACTATGGGGTGGAGTTTCAGTGTACCTCATGTGCCTTGCAGGAACTGTTGGTATGCACACTCTCTCTCCATGGTAACCACTGTAACTTATCCCTCTTTCACTGTGGGCAAAGGTCTGATGGTTTTACCTCTACTTACCATGAGATAAAAGCATGAATATGGGCACTTACTGGGTGTGGCTCCATGTTACCCTCCAACAATGTAGCAACATGCTACGTCACTGTATGATGCACTATGGCGATGTAGCAATCACATGGCTTTACATGTGATCGCTGGCTATGTCTCCATCACGGCACGTTGCCTGGCTATTGCGCGCCCCTATGGCAATATAGTCACTAATCTAACTGTGTGCCGCCCATACACTACTGTACAGGCAGCAACTGCATTGGGTTTTAATACTTCCCCCAAGTAAGTACTAAAACATGGTGCAGCACTAACGTCACTGTCCCCACTGAGAAGCAGCTGATACGCAGCAAGGACCTACTCACTTTCACTCCAAACTAAGTAACCTGAGTGCCCTTGCCCCTAGTGCAGATGCAGCCATACAAACACTACTTATGATGTCATATTTTACACCTAGTTAAGTATCCTCCATGAATGCATTTCAGTGTAGCACTGAAGAAAGTTCCTGACAGTGAAAAAATGGACATTTCAGCAACCTAGTCCTTACCATAAGGGGCTGACAAACCATGGAAAAGGAGGTGATGTGTCAACTGGTTACGTACTGGAGTCAGACACTCCAAGGAACTAATGAAGAAGTGGGGCTGTACCATTGGTTCAGCCACCTGCAAATGCAGCACAGAGCCTCAGACTATGCAACACCTGCTGCAATGCCAGCTGCTTGAAAGCACGTGTACAATGAAAGACCTCTCAATGTACAATAAATAAGCACAAGCACGTGTAACAAAATGGTCATATGTGGTGCAGAGACATGAAAAGAAAAAGAGGAAGAAGTGTAGCTCTTATATTTACCCACACCTACAGAAAAGAAAGCAAGATGGACCCAGGGAGCCCTGCAAGGTAGTGACTTGAGACTGAGATGAGGCCTTCGATCAACAGTACCCATGCTGT
>JAGPOW010001626.1:135450-154334 GCA_030014935.1 Caiman crocodilus
TAGTTATACCAAGAACCACCAACAATCCTAACCTGTGTCCCTTGAATTGTGAGTCATTGAGCCAAATCCATTGATTCTCCTTGTTTCTAAAGGTCAGTCCGAGCCAGATAAACTTATTTTTTTCTTTTTTGTTATCTATAAATTCCTACGGAAGAAGCAGAAACACATACTCAGCTATATGGCTTTCATCCCTGCCTTACCCTCTCTTTCACACATTCAGTTCCAAAACAGGTTTAGCCCCCAGCTTAAATGTCAAGTGGAAAAGATCATTGGCTCAGCCACACCAGCCACTCCTTTGGTTGGAAAAAACCTCAGGGTTGACAGTGGTTTGTGTGCCTCTTTCAAACTCCCTGCCAGGACAAACAGAGCTGTAGCCCATAAGATTTTAAGCCTAGAGAAAGTTTTCAAAATCCCGTTATCTGTAGATTTCCAGGAACAAAGCCCTAGAGCTTTGGAGTCCAGAAACCTCATGGTCACAGAAACAGGGGTTGCGTGAAACGGCTAGACTCTGAAGTGAGATTCCAGCAGAGACAGCCAGGACCCTTGCCCCATGTAAAGGGAACCTCTGCCCTGAATCAGCAAAGGAAGCATGGGCAAAGGCTTGGTTGCATGAACTGTCTGCCCAACAGGAGGGCTGAGCCTTCTCCCTTTTAGGAAACCGAAGGAGTTGGGAAAACACCCCTGACACTGTCTCATCCCATCCCCACAGCCATGGCCACTCTGTTTTGCACAGTGGTGGTAGGAAGGGACCCTGAGCTCCTCCCGTCAGTCTCCCGCTGACTCTGGGAATCCCTCCTGCCCCCATCCTGAATCAGTCACTCTGGTGTCAGCAAGCAGGGTCCGCTGGAGAGGCCAGACCAAGCCTGGGCCTACTTAGCTTCTCGCTAAGACAAGCCTCTCTTCGAGGGGAGTCAAAGGCCTGGGCACAGCCTGCACCTCAAGTGAGCCCGCATCAGGACAGCTGCACGTACATCTGGACATTGCAGCCCAGGGGGGTGTCTGGTCCCTTGGCAGTGAGTGCAGGGCTCCAGAGCTCACCATCTCAGCCTCGTCTTCCACAAGGAGGAGCTGGGACCTGTTGGCGGAGCAGTGTATCCGACTGGCCTCCCAATCTGCTGACTCCCTTGAGAAGTAGTAACATCTGCCCCTGTGCAGCTGCCAGTCAGAGGGGCAGAGCTCACACTCTGTGGGAGGGCAATGAAGATAATAAACGAGCATCATTACTTAAGTCCTCCTACGGCATTTGTATACTGTGGAGGTTAAAATGTGACATGTGAGCCCGTTTGGATACCAAGCACAGTGAACATCATGCAATTACTCCTGGAGATGCCTAGAGGTTGTATCCCCGCTGTGCAGCAGTGAGCGGGGTTTTATTTGCCATCCTCAGAGGCACCGGTTTTTGGCTGCAGCCACGGCTGGGGATTTTGGCTGGAGTGTGCCAGTGCTCCTGCTGGGACTTAAACAGAGAAATTCCTGCCTAGAGGGTCTTGCCTCTCTGCTCTGAGCTATACTAAGCGCCATAGCTGATGTCAGGAAGAAATTTTACTCCAGGGCCAGCTTGGTGCAGATTGTGAGAGCTTTTGCCTTTCTCTGCAGTGGGGGGCATGGCCCTCTTCCTTGGATCTCCTGAGTGTATTTGAACAACCTCTGCAGCAGCAGGATGTTGGCCACCATGGACCCCCTGCGTTAGCTGTGGCAGGTTGGACTAGTCTTGTGTCTAGTGCTTGTGTGAAGACTGACTGGGTAGTTTTCCTAATAGGTTAGACAATGGGATTGAATAAGGATGATCCTGCCTCAGGGAAGGGGTTGGACTAGATGACCTCTGAGGTCCCTTTCAGCCCTGCTTCTCTATGATTCTGTGATTAACACCTACAGCAGGGCGACCAAGATAGGGCCCACAGACCTGATCTGGTATGCTATATCATCTGGCCTGCGTGGTTCTCTACAGGTCTGGAAATTTGGCAGCAGGTAGAGGTAGCAGTATTAATTACTCCTAGGGCCATGGCAATCATCCCTGCTCCCCGCTGCTAAATTTATGGATCTGCGGGGAGCCCTACAGGGCAGATGACATGGCCCTGTGCACCAGATCAGGCCCATGGACTGGCCCTACGTGCTGAATCAGGCCTGTGGACTGCCCTGAATCACACATCCAGCCTGTGAGGCCATGTGATTTGATCACTACTGATATATGACATTGCTGACAACTACACTGATTATCAGAGCAGGAGGTATGACATAGATGCATTTACCATTTTTGAGGGGATGTAGACACACTGCCCATTTTCATGGTTCAAAGGGACTGAATTACCTCACCCTGTTTATTGTTGCAGAGATCTTCCATGAGCATCTGAAGTGTCCTCAAATACCTCTTGTCAGTCCTATTTTCTCTTGGACATATACAATCACCCACAGAATTTGTACTCAGTTTGGAGGGACTCTCTGAACTGTAAGTGCTGCCACTCAAGGCTCAAATACAAAAGAAGAGATTACAATTAACAGCAGAAGCAGTGAAATGTTACCTTTGCACCCAAGCACCACAGACATTGTGATCTTGAGTAAGGCAGCTAGACTAAGTGAATGAAAATAGGCTTGTTTCACTTTTTTTGCTAGTTTATGATTCCTATAAAAAAAATTGGATATCATGGTAAGTTCATCGTTTTTGGTTGACTTTTGTTTTCCCTGATCATTTTCTGTAGAAGAAATTCAGGTCTCCCTATCCTAGAGACTGAAGAAGCACATGTATTAGGATTTTATTTTGTTAGCTCTCATGTAACTCAAACATCCCCCTTCACTCTTGTCATCCTCCTATAAGGAAGTGGTTAGTGGGATGTGGAGCTAAGGAATAGAAAGCTTTCTTGTTCCTGGGCCAGAGACCACAGTACTTACATCAGCAGAGTGCTCACAGTCCGTGGAGGATATTGTTTCTTAGCAGCACTCCTTTCCATGATTTAAACACACTCCAAATAAAATGCATGCACAGCAGGCATGTTTACATAAGATGCTTTACTACACCTACTGTGCAGTAGACTAATCTACGTTGCAGTAAAGCATCATCACCATCTACACATGCACACGTTTTACTGCCCAGTAAATTACTCTACTGTACAGTTAGCTACTCCCTGTAAATACAAGTAGTAAACTAACTGCATAGTAGGTACTGTACAATAGCACATGTGCAGATGCTAGGCAGAAGCAAATTTGCTCCCACTTATCCCCAATGCCAGAAGGCCACAGAGGATGGAGAACTCCCTTGGTCCTGGCGCTGCTCAGCTCCCGGCTCCTAGAAGGCTCCTAGAAGGAGCCGGGAGCTGCCCCACTCCATCCCAATGCTGCTTAGCTCCTGGCTCTTAACAGGAGTGTTGTGTACTGGGGAGCTCTCTGCTTCCCCACCCAGGCAGGGGCTGGCTGCATGGGGAAGCCCCACTGGCAAGGTTCCCCCTAAGGTGTGGGCGTGTGCAGCTGTGCACAACTAGAAGTGTGGCTGTGCACAGCCTTTTCAAGGCCGCACACAAGGAGAGGCTGGGACAGGACATTGTCGCGGGCTCCACTGGCTCTGGGGAAGTACTCCACTCCTTGGCCCTGATGCAAGGGAGCAGAGTACTTCCCTGGAACCAGCGGAGCCTGTGCCAGCCCCCGGCTCCAGCCCCTGGCCTCCAGCCCCAGCCCTCAGCCTCTCAGCTCCAGCCCCCAACCCCCAGCCTGCAGCCTACATCCATGTATTTTTTTTTTCCTGTGCAAAATCCTCTCTGTGCAGTTTATCCATGGATGCAACCAAATGCACAGAGCTAAGGCTGTCCCTGGGAACTGGCACTCACATTGGTAGGACAAGACAGTAATGGAAGTCAGCAGAATCAGCGAAAGTATCCCCAGTACTATGGAAACATACATCCAGCCTGAATGCCGGGAGCTGGGACCTACAGGAAAAGAAGCAGAAGAACTTAATTAGGCATAACTGGAGTAGGAGCTCTTTACTCCTGAGTCAAGATGTAAGCTGTCTGTCTCAAAACCTTGCCACTGACTGAAGTGAGCGGACGTGATGTGTTTGCTAGCATTGGACACCCTCTTTGGACAAGCGTAAAAAATGGGGAGAAATCAGTCTGAGGGAGAAGGACCCTGGAATTAATATTTTGCAGGAAAGCTGGGAGCCTTTCAATTGTGTCTGATGACTGGACATCAAATTGGTTGTGGCAGAGAAAGCAGCAAAGGTGTTAAATGGAAAACCTGGGGCATCACAAATGTTGCTTGACTATTAATTCAGATCATTCAAGACAAGGGCAGTCACCCTCATGATAGAGACCATCTGCCTGTAGAGTACTATAATCAAAAAGGGATGGAGAGGGCATTGGTTTTGGCCTGAACATTGCCTGAAATGAATATATAGAAAGGATAAAGATCTCACACTAGAGCCTTTAAGGCAGTGATTCTCACCAGGGGAGTCGCAGCACCCTAATGTTCCTTGAGATTCTTTTAAAGGGACTGCAGGGTGCCGCGCAATATTAGCACCATTAGGTGTGAAAACATGATTCACAAGATCAAGCCATGACACCACATGGGTACCTGAGCTGGAAAGGAGAAAGGCCTAAGCAACTTGTAGGCTTCATAAGGCGTGGGGGCATCACCAAAGGGGAACACTGAAGGTAATTCTCAAGTATGCCCTTTGGTGAGGGCAGAGAAAGGGAAAGCAGGGAGGGTTGGTTATTGTATTGCTTGTTGTAATTGTTTACATGGAATAAAGTGTTTCCATGATTGGGGGAGAGAAGGACGAATGGGTTTTGGGCCTCCCACGAGAGAGAGAAGTAGGAGCTTGGGAAGAAGAGTAAGGGATGTGTCAGGACTTCCCTGTACGTGAGGCACGGGAGTAGGAGTGGGTAGAGATGGGAGGGAATATGAGGAAGAAAAATGCTATTTTCTTTAATGGAGATAGTGCATGTAGGTTGGGCAGTGTAGCTGGGTTTGTTAGGAGGGACATTCTGGGTAATAGGCTGGGGAGCAGGAGGGGCTGGAGAAAGGGTGAATTACTTTTGAATTTGGGGGGTCTTTTAAAGGGGATCTTCTCTTGCTATTCTTGCTGATTTCAGTATTTTATTCTTGTTTTATCATTTGTTTTGTTTTTATTATAAGTCACCCAGAGCCATTTTGGGAAAGTATGTTAATTTAATAAATAAATAAATCATATGCATCTAATAATTAAGTAAAGAAAACATCAGTGTCCATCACCTTGCAGCACTATTAGTTATAATGCAGGAGCTCAAAAATGAGACATCCACAGGAAAAGTGAGGTTTAAAGCTGCATTTGTACTGCAAGCCACAGGGCCACCCTCAAATGAATATCACATTTCTATCCCTGCACCTCTAGAGTGAAAGGACGAGGCCCTGTTCTGTGACTGAGCTTGGAAGTGCTACATCATGTTCACTCTGCAACTCCATGCAGAGCATTCAGCTGAGCATTTTCTGCTTTGCCCGTGAATTGCAGATGCTGCCGTTACAGCTAGGAAGGGGATTAACTCTTGCAAATAGTGACTGAAACTTTGTGCGTGACAGAGACTGTCCAGGATTGCTCTGCTACCGGGGAACAAACGTGTTGTTATTTAAGGTTCCTCAACAGACAAGCATCTTTACTGGGGCCTAAAATGTGAACAGTGGAAAAGTCAATGCCAGTCCAAAAAAAGGCGATAATTTGTGCATAATATCAGTTTCAGATTTTTACATTTCCCTTATCCATTTTCAGAACCCCACTAAACTCATCACATGAAAAGATTTAAGAAAATTGATTTTAAAGCTTTTTTTAAATGACTTTCCTTATGAAAATCTCCATGATTTTATAAATCATAGAATAGAAATGAAGCCATCTAAAATCCTGCAATCACTTCCCTATGCAGTGAAATTACTTATACTGTAAAATGCCTGGAAACTTCTGACTATTGGCTAATAGAAATAATTATTCTGTAATAACCAACAAAATCAGTCACATACCACCTTACCAGAGGCAGGAGTGTCTGATGGGTTGCCCTCTTCAGGTTTCTGACGTCTGTATACTTCAGCATATGTGACTGCATTTCCTGTAAGGAGGAAAGAAATGCTGACAGTTTTGTCTCCGTGAATCACGAAACCAATAAAATGTTAAGAAGCCAGTACAGGAACTGCTCCATCTGTATAGGACACATGTTCCCCAGAATGCTAGTACAGCTGCTTCAATCATGGAAATAGTAGGCTAGATCATGACTCAGATGAGTTATGCCCACACAGTGGTGAATTGGAGAGAATGAATCCTCTTATATCACTATCCAAACCGTGACACCAGTCAAGGTCAGGGACTTAATATACTAAGTGCTGCCAGTTAATCATTTTCACATGAACATTTTGGAGGAGAAAAGGGTTTTTAAAATGGTTGTTTTTCCAAATTGTTTCAGTTGCCTCAAAAGCCCTGAAAGCCAAATATTTTCCATTTTGGTTAGGAATTAATTTCAACTTTGGCAAAACATTTTAACTATGAAAACATTTCAGCATCTTTGAAGTTTTCTGTAGAAAAATACTGTTAAATTTGCTTCAGTATTAGGCCATGTCCAAGAAGTTCAACATCAAAACTATGAGATTGATCCATGAGATCCTAACTAACAGACCAAAATGAAATATCACATTTAATCCATTTAAGTCTTCCCTGTGGGTGATTGTGATGACCTTTTAGTCCTGTTCCCTTTATAAAACCCTCACATTCAGATCTGGACTGGCTTACCATTTCCAGAAAAATATAGGGAAATGGTTCATAAATGAGATACACCCACTCTTTGAGGTCCTCTGTTCTTTACAGCCTGTAGCAATATGAGTTTCGTTTTTATTTTTCATTCACTGACCACTTCAGTACAATGTAGAATGCCTGAAAACTACATTTTATTGGATAAATAAATAGTTGTTCAAATAAAAAAGAAAGAAAGAAATTGTAAGGGCATTTTCAATCATTCTTGGGCCTAGAAGTTATGCCCAGAAGTTAGTATTGTATAGAAGTATTTACTCAGATATATATTTTTGAAATGTGCAATATATCAAAATGTAAACCTTTTGCAATTTTAAAATTAATTTGCCCTATAAATAAGAGTAATCCATTTTACATGATAAATTCATAAAACATACTATATTGCAAATATCTCCTGCCACCACTAAAAGCACATTGCTTTTTGAAGTATATGCAGGACTTTTCTGCGTGTATAAAAAGAGTAAATTGAGTTTCTCATGTAAGCTTATCTGCTATATTAAAACCCACATCAGGTGAACATGAAAGTCAAAATACAACAATTTCAGAAGTCAGCAAGTGCCAAAGTTCAAGTTGCTCATGCAGCAAACTCCTACAGCTTTGTGAACAGCCTTAATGGACTTTTAAATGAAGACTCCTTAGATATAGATCTTCACAAGATATATGCTGCTTACCAAAGCTAATTGTTCAGTTGTTCTTCTCTTAGAGAGGCAAATGCAGAGGAGTACAAAGACACAGTCTTCTCTTCAGTGGAAATTTCCATTCATTGTTTATGCAAATACAAGGGAAGAGCTAATAGAACTTGAGCAGGTCATCATTTTTATAGACTTGTAGAGTTTAAAGCCCAAAAGGACTATCTGACCTCCTGCACAACACGCCTCTTCATATCTGTACAAATCTTGTATCGTGTGCTTGAGCCAGAGCATGCTTTTGAAAGACATCCAACCCTTAATGGAGAGAAAGTCCTCTGTGGTTATAGGTAAGTTGTTCCAATGGTATGTTGTTCTCAGTAAAATCTGTGCCTTATTTCAAGTCTGCATTCATACAGCTACATCTTCTAGCTACAGGATGTGTCTATGTCTGCCACAGCCCAAGGCCCTCTGCTATCAGGAATTTCCATATAGAGTTCCTGCTGAACCATGGTTAGGTTACTGTCCCTTTTTCCAGGATGAGCCGGAAGGTGTAATTTACTGGAACCTCTCACTTGCAGGCATGTCTTCAAGACCCACAGTCACTCCTGTAACCCTTCCTGAACCCTTCCCTGTTTGCCAATATCCTATTTAAAGTGGAAGAGAACTTCATCAGTGCATAGTGATTATCTATGTAGTGTTTTCTGTTCATGCATGTGAGAA
The DNA here is from genome assembly GCA_030014935.1 of Caiman crocodilus. NCBI lineage: Eukaryota > Metazoa > Chordata > Crocodylia > Alligatoridae > Caiman > Caiman crocodilus. The sequence continues at coordinate 143,551 of JAGPOW010001626.1, forward strand.
TTGCATTGGTGCCTTATTGCAACTAACCAGCACAGGGCAATGCAAGGTGGAAATGTCTGAGTTAGTCCTAAACACTCTAGTTCAGGCACTGAGAAGCCTTCTACTTACTAGAGTACACAGTTGCAAGTAGGCTAATAATTCATCCTGCTCCTGGTGCCCAGGCTACCTCACAGCCAGCTCAGGTGTCTCGATTGCATTGTACACTATAGATATATTCTTAGCTACAACATCTCCCAGTGAGTTAAAGTTCGACTGGTCATCTACCATTACTCCTCTCTTCCTTTCAGGCCCTCCTTCCCTGGATACAGCCTTCCAGCTTTAAATCTGCACTACGCTTTTTGTTCCCAGATGTCTGACTTAATCATTAGTGGCATTAAAACACATTTAATTGAGTTCAGCCTATCAAGTAATCTTGACAATTTGTTTAATGCTTGAAAGGCCCTTATTATGATTTACCATCTTACAAATCCATGCTCACTTTGCGGCCTTTATTACTAATGATTTTACATCTTTTCCTGTGAGACTGATAAAAGTAGTGAATGGCCATAGACAAGGAACTGATCCCTCGCAGAACAGACTGCCCTAGTAACTCTTCCTCCTCCTCCTCCTTTGGTTGCCATAAAGCAAAAAAAAATGTGCATAGAGAATATATCTTAAAACTTTATCACTTGACCACACTCAGATCAGTTTTCACCAGAGAAGTGAAGAAACACCCACAACCTCCTAAGTATAGACAGTGCCTCCATCCTGGGAGGATTCACAGGTAAGGTGAATTGCCTCCTGGGAGGTCTGGGAAGAGCTCTCAGAACGCCCATACCAGAAGGGGTCCTGCTTGAGGCACAAATAGGAGGAGGAGAAGAAGGAACAGATGTTTTTCCTCCTTTTATTTCCTCCAACTAGCTCAGCAGTTATAGGACTGAAGTGGGAGGTGGCTGTCCTGGTTCAAATCCCCCCTGTGCCTGCTTTAGAATAGAGCCTTGAGCTCATATCTCTTGTCTCCCTGATACTGCTGGTCATGCTGGGGTGGGTCTCTCATTCTTCAGCTACTGCTCCCCACCTTGGTAAAAAAATAAACATTTTTGGGGCCAGAGCTACTCAAGGTGTGGATTCTACACAGCAGCAGGGGCCTATAACTTAGACTCTGAAATCTTGAGGCTAAGTCACCTTTGTGGATGTAGCTGTATGTTCCCACCAGACTTCAAGTTTCCACTATCTTTTGTTGAGTCATAAGATGCTGCAAACATGCAGAAAACTGTGTTTCTCCTAATTTTTCTGTTAAAACCAGCTCCCTTCTTTCAGATGAACTACTTGGACTTTCATACCTCTCTGGCAGGGAAATCATATACCAAATTTTAGTAAAAAAGATACAACTTTGAGGAAGGTTTTTGGCTTCTTGAGTTCAGTCATACAAGGCATTCTGAGTAAAAGATCGGCACTCTTCTATACGAGTCAGACTGATGTCCAGTGGATTATTTGGATAACGGACAGATGCTGAGTTATACCAGTCCATGAGGAACCAGTATCTAATGGAAGTGTTTCTAATGGAATTCTGCACTGACCTTCACTAGGGTTGCTACTACACAGCAATTTCTATTGAGCATCTGGGAGGAAATATAAATATCTCTGCTGACAGAATTTGCAAGTAGCACAAAGACAGGTAAAAGAGTGAAGCATGACACCAAAGTGAATATACAGAATGGTCATGAAAGCTCAGAAGTGGGGCCCATGCAATTAACTACCGTATTTAATGCAACCAGATGTTAATACACTTGCATATCTAGGAACAGGGGACGTAAAGCAGACCTACCAGGAGATGCATCCTGTACAATGACTGAAAAGGACTCAAGTGTCACAGAGGAAAAGCAACTTAGTTTGTGTCCCCCATGTCAGGTTTTGTCTATATACCCCTGAGATGTACAGAAAGGAGCACCAGTTACCTCTGTGCACAGTGCAGATATGACAAATAAAGGATATTGTGTTGCCATGACCACATTTTATAAAGGATGCATAAGCACAGGAAAGGACAAAAAAGTCAGAAAGGCACTGAAGGCTTGCACAGAGTGTCTTTCAGAGAGATGCTTTGAAACTGTGTTCAAAAGCCCCCACAGATTCAGAGCAATAAGGCTGGAAAGGACTTTGAGAAGCAACTCAGCCTCTGCTCCTGCTCTGAGGCTGGATCAGTTTTCCTTCTGCTGCTCCTGACAGGTATTTGTCTAACTTGCTTTTCAGCTTCTTAAACCTTTAAGGATGGAAATGATACAAAAGGACTAAGAGATGATTAGACATAGTGTCTAAAGAACCTTCAAAGGGGGAATATACTAGGTATCAAGACTCCACAATATAAAAAAGCTACACCAAGAAGCAATAGCCGATAGTAAGAACCAGACAATTTAAACTCAAATGGGGCAGAATTTTTTTCCTAGTGGTGAAAATTAAGAACTAGCAAACTGCCAAGGGAAGGACTGGTTTCTTCATCTCTTGGTGTCCTCTGGTCAAGAACAGATGGCTTCTGGAGAATGCAGTTTGATCCCATTGTTACTGGCCTCGAAACAAATATATCTGGGTAGCTGTCTATAGCCCATTTTACACAGAGGATCAGACTAATAACCCTGATCCAGTCCTGTGTACAAGTACACGCAGCATGCTAACAATTGAAATCAAGCTGTGAAAAAAAGCTTATGTAATTATATGAAATAAATACATTGTATCATTCAGCAATCTTTGAGCAAAGCTCTGGAGTCTTGAATCAAACTTTGTCGCAAATATAATAGTATTTATGCTATTAATAATGACCATAGAAGGATTATATTGTTGGTTCCTTATATAATTAATTATTATTGTACCCTAAAAACATTGTAGTATCCAGTGTTGATATCTTAGCCCAACTACAATATTTTACATTTAAGTGAAAGTCCCTAGATTTGACCAAATGCACTTGTGACTGAATCAATTCAAGTAAATAGGATTCCTAAGAAAATAGTGTAACAACTTCAATTTCCAGACATCCACTTGGATTTATTTTGTTATAAGTATGCATATTTTTAACAGGCTTGGTAAAATGATAATAGAGATACCTTAATTCAAATGCTAGCATGTAAAAGGGAGCATTTGCTGTTGGCTTGAAGGGAGAGGAACCCCAACGTCAACTGCTCTTAGTGAGTCTGAGGGTCAACTTACGACCATTTTGCCAAAAGCAGCATGCTGTACATGTGTGACATGCAAGAATGTGTTTTGGGCTACTTAGACGATCCTGAGATCATATTCACTTCAGCTGTAAGTGATCCCTCTGATCATATTTAAAGATAAACTATTTTTTCTAATTTAAAAATTACTTGAAATGATGACTTTCATTCTTTTCCTAGAATCCTGGTCTGGATCCTCAGCTAAAATAAACTGGTGTAACAATATTAACTTAAATGAGCCTTTTCTGAGGATCTGGCTAACAGAGAGCAGTTTTGTCGCTAGAGTGCAGTACTTCAGCTTTTCAAAATGTCAAAAGAATTGTTTAAAGACAGAGAATATAAATCTTTCAGGAAAATCACTCATAGAAATGTGATAGGCATTAAGGGAATATACTACCTGGGTCTGAAGCTGGAGGAGAAATTCTTGCTCTTTCCCTGGCTACAATTGTTACAGCAGAGTAGGTGACCTCATTGGCCATTGGTGATCAAATCCTTCTGAGCTTTAGAAACTTCAGATTTCAAATAGTGGGTTGTGCCCTGCTCTGGCTCCACCTGCCTCCATAAACCCACACATTCAATGCAGTGGCTCTCAGGTCAGTTTGGAGAGGCACAGAAAGGCAGAAGTTATTATTTCTCTCAAAGCTTCTGTTCAGCTACTGTTTTATCTCTTGCAGCATGTGCTCTTGTCTCTCAGGATAAAAAACTAACCTCATATAGGGGGATAAAAGACTAACCTCATATAAGGGGAGGGTTTAAGTGTTCTTTTTTTTTCTTTATTACTTGATGTAAACCTTTTTTTTCAGTCAAAAGAGGAGAACGTTTCTAAGGACTTGTCTTTCAGAAAGGACTTGCCTGCATACAAAAGTTTAACTGGTTTGATCTTCTCAGTACACAAACAGGACAACTGCCTCATGCAATGCTGTGCTATTGCTATAAAAGTGCTTATACTGGCTTAAGTTGTATTGACACAGGAAGCGTCAAAAGCCTGCCAGCACAAGGTACCCTTCCTCTGATATAGTCATGTTCACACTAGCATTTGTACCAACACCATTATTTTGGGGGTTTTTAAGTATTCTAAAGTAGTAACACTGCTTCAAACCATCAGATCAAGCTAATATTGCACGGGTTTAATTTACAATGTGATTTAAAACCTTTATTGTTAAGTCCCTTCAGGAGACTGTGGGCACTTTCATTTTGCTGTACCACTCACTCCACTTCCTCTGACTGCACCTTTACTTTGCTGGTTGCTGGTTTCTGGCCCCTGCTGCTGCCTCATGTCATGGACAATAAAAGCAGCATCAGTCACTGCCCCAGGGAGATCTAGTAAGGCGTTTCAGCCATCTCTGCTCCGATGTCAAGCAGTGTGATAGCAGCCGGTGCAGCCAGCCTCAAACAGAGCTTGGTTACAACAGCTGTGATGCTGCTGTGGCATGAGCTAGATTCCCAGGTATCATAGCCAGGGGTCCTGATGGCCCCAACTGCCATGGCTCCATTGGTACAGGTATGCGAGCTGGTTAGCACAGGTATCCCTGCGTGTGCCGAGATCCCGCTGTCTGGCTGCAGCATGGATATACCTTCAGGCGCAGTCACAGGCAGGTCCCAGCAGGACAGGATAAAAAAACCCAAAAGAAAACAAAAACCAAAAACAAAGACACCTGGCTGCAGCAACATGGCGGGTAGGGCTGTGCGAAACGGCACCGTTCCATTTTGATGGAACAGCATTTCGCTTTGAATTTCATTTCAGCTCAAAACAGCTCTTCCGTTTCATTTTGTTGAAACAGTTTTGCCGTTTCAACGCTGTTTCGATGTTTCACCCATAGGCTATAATGGGGAAGTTCGAAACAGCCTATAACTTTGTGGTATCTGGCCTGATCTGGATAAAACCTGCAGGAATGGTAGCTCCTTCTGAGGGCACAAAGCCTGTCAAGTTTCAAGGAGATAGGTGCAGGGGTTTGAGGGAAACTACACCTCAAGCTGTGGACAAGCAAAACTCGTGACATGGGTGACACTGTTTGTGTTAAGGTGCAGCAGGGTGAAAGCTGCAGGGATGGTAGCCCCTGCTGAGGCCATGAAGCCTGCCAGCTGTCAAGGAGATCGGTGCAGGGGGAGTCTGGGTTCTGAGGCCCTGTACCTCTAGCTGCTGACAGGGAAAACTCATGTCATGGGTGCTTGTGGGCTTGTGTCTGTCTCGGGGCAGTCACTGGCTAGCTACACAGTCAATAACGAGAGCACTCCTTCCCCACCTTTTCCCCTCTTCCTCCTCCTTATCCTTACTTCAGTTTCTGTTTCCCTGCAGGCAAGCCCAGCTTGAGCTTCAAAACTCAAAACGTTTTGAAAATTTCGAAACGTTTCGACTTGCCTCGTTTTGTTTCAAGGATGTTTTGAAGCTCTCTGTTTCATTTTGATTTTGATGTTTCAAGCTTGAAATGAGTTGAAACAGCGTCAGTACGAAACTGCTGGCAAAATTTTGCACAGTCCTAATGGCAAGTGTTAAAGCCAAACTGTTGCATCCTGCAGAATCTTAGCCAAAAGCCACATTCCACAGACCAGGAAGACAAGAGTCCACAGTCCCCTTAATGCAAACAACAAGACTATTGATACCTTATAGGGCTGAAACTATGAAGGGGCTTGCCTGGTGGGATCTGTGGTCATCAACTGGCTATCCAAGCTTGCTAGATATTGGACAGTGAGGCAGGCAATTATGGGATTCACAGCAGGCAGTAAACTGAGCAGGGAGCTACCTACACTAGTCACAAGGAGAAGCGGTTGGGAGTAAAATAGGAAGGAGTCCTCAACATCACAGGGTGTTTGGGATCTTAACTCTGGGCTGGCTGCAGACATCTTCCTCCCATAAAGACTCATAGCTATGATGTCTCCCCTAGAGTTAGGTTCCAAGTCCAAGCTAACTCTTCCTCACAAAAATAAGGGTTGTGAGGAAGTAGGTAGGAGGCCACCACAAATTCCTCAGGGCTTTTACTATCACTCTGCTCAGAGCAATTAGGACTAAGGCAGCTCTATGCCTGCTCAACAGCAGAAGGTTTGGGGTAGAGCCTGGCTGGGGACACTGAGGTCACAGTGGCATATTTGATGCCTGAATCATTTTGTGGATCTAGGCTCAGTCTTTCAAGGATGTTAAGATGTCTAACTCCCCTGTTGTCAGTTCAGTTCAGATGCCTCGGGATCTTTAAAAGTCTAGGCCCTAGCCTTGAAAGCTGTTGTTCCAGGCTGTTCTGTATAACCTGGAAAAGGCCCCCACAGGCCATCAGACTTTGGCCTGCAATTGGCAAAACAAAGTTGGGGTGGTTTGTGGCTCTCCAGCCTCAGAGCTGCAGGCTGTATGAACAATGCAACCTAACAATGCAAACATACCTTCACCCTTTGCTGCCTTAAGGATGATTCAAAGGGTGAACGTGCAGCATTCTTGTGCTTGCAGTTTTGGAAATGTTCTCATGGAGATCAGGGGGTGCTTCAAATTCATGTTCCTATCTGCCATAATGTGGTGGCCATCCAAACCTGACCTATGCTGTATGTCTGCTAACAAAAGTGGTTACCTGTGAGCGCCCAGCTACTAGCTCTCAGGATGTAGCACATAAAATAGCTCCAGATGGTGTGTGAAGGCTCACAGGAAGTGGGGAGAGCACTTGCAAATGACGCCTTCTGTTGTGGGTATGCAAAAGTATGTGAAAGCAGAGAAGAGAGAACACAGCTGAGCATGAGCTGCAACAGGAAGGTTGTGTGCACTAGGAGAGAGCATGTGTTCAGCACCTGGACTAGTGCTGGGTTTCTGTGCCCAGGTGTACAATCCCCATGCTTATACTGCATCTTTATAGCACTGGTGTTACTGGCGTCAGGAATGTGCCTTTTTACCATTCCTGCGCAAATCTGTCCAAACTTAATCAAGTGGTCAGCCATGGAAAACCAACTCTGCTTGCACATGCTCAGTAGAGGCTGATCAGAGTCAAGCTATGTTCTATGGAGACACCACCTACACAAGGTACGCATCTTAGAGCTTCAGGGCTGAGCAACGCTTTCCCTGCAATGTCTTCTCTCAGCAGCTTGGGCCATATTGGTACCAGGTCCAGGAATGGAGATTAAGGAGTCACTCTCCTGTCTCCCAGCTGGCTCTCTAGCAGTGAAGAGGAAAAGAGCATAGCCTGATTGAAATGCACAACTGTTGAGAGTACTGGGGAGGCTGCAGGGGGGTGGTGCTTGAAAAAAACTGTTGTAAACCAGGTGGCACTCAATTATGTACCCCCTTCTCCAAATGAAGGCAATGGTAGCGGGGCTGGAGCAGTGAGGAGGCAGTGAGGAGGCTAGTGACTGCCTAGCTGTGTGCAGCTTTCTTCCTCCCCTACAGAGCATAGCCAAGACAGGAACTGAGGCTTAACTTTATATAATTTAAAAAGAGATACAAAAGTTAAAATATAACATGTATACAGAAGACGTAGGAACTACGTGTAGTATATGTACTATGCAAATACTTTCTATACACAGGTGAAGGTTAAGCTGGTCAGAAAAGGTAGTCACAATAAATGTTGTGCAGTCTTCCATTCTAATAGGGCGTGCAGTTTACAAAGCTTGAGGTGCAGAGTTCAGGGGGAGAGGAAGGAACAGCAATAAGCTATAAGACAACTGTATTAATGGCCCAGGAAAAGGGGGCCCCGGAAGAGAGGAGGGGAGTGGAAATTCCCACATACCTCAGCTGCCTCTTTAATGAACTTAAATATCCAGCCGCTCACCTGTTGGCAGTTGGGAGCTGAGGGAGTAGGAGGAGGTGGACCAGGCACATGTGGGGCTCTCGCCACACGTGTGCCCCTTTCAACTTCAAGTTACTGGCAGCGGGGGCAACAACAGCTGATCCCTTTGAGGTCAGTGGGATAGGAGCCAGCACAGCTGCAGAGGACCCGGAGGGGAAGCCTCTCGGAGCCCTCTTTGCTGAGCCGGGCACGGAGCCGCACTCCTGAGCTGCGCATGTGAACAGAGCGCACAAACAGGCGTGCTCTGTAAGGGGGCGCCGGCAGAAGCAGGTGGAGCCGAGAGCGAGTCTTCCTTGGATGTGAGGAGGATCCACCAAGAAGGAGAGAGATAAGTACTACCTACAAGCTATGGTAGGGCTGGCAGTGCTACCAGGGGCTCTGAGCTGGTGGTGCCACCCCTGCAGGGCTCCTCTGAGGCTGCCACCCAGACGGAGCCTGTGGGTGGCCTAGTGTCCACTTGCTCCCTGTTCTGTGGGAGCAGCTGGGTGGGGACCTCGGTGGTAGAGATGAGGTCTGGTGACTCTCCTGCTTGTCTCTCCTGTGACCGTCTACAGGCTCTGGAGGGGCAGGTGGCAGAACTCCAGGCTGAGGTGAGCAGGCTGCAGGGGATTTGGGTGGCAGAGGATGAAACTGATATGTATTTTCATTCTCTGCAGGGCCAGGAATCCACCGGAGAGACCCCCTGCACAAAAGGCCCAAGTAAACGATGGCAGCAGGTTCCTGTCAAGGCCAGAGCCAAGGTGGCTCATACTATTGCTGTGCCTGCTCAAATCCCCCTTGTGAACAGGTATGCAGCCCTGGCCACCCAGGAGGAGAGGGTAGAAGAATATATCACCAGAGTCATTGAGGCTGCTCCATCCACATCACAGGTGGTGTAGAGGCAGCCCCTGAGGAAGAAGAGACGCAGAGTTCTGGCCATCAGGGACTCCATCCTTAGGGGAACTGATGGCCCAATCTGTCGCTCTGATTCCTGGTTGCGGGGGATCTGCTGCATGTCCAGTGCGAGGATTCAGGATGTCATAGAGACCCTCCCAAAGATCATTAAGCCCTCAGATTATTACCCTCTAGTTGTGGTCCACGTCGGGACTAATGATGCATCTAAGGGTAAGACTGACTCCATCAAGGAACACTACAAGGCCATAGGTCGTCTATTCAAGATGGGAGCCCAGGTGGTATTTTCCTCCATCCTCCCAATAAGTGGGCGGAGTAGACGCCATGAGGCCTTTATTGGTGTAGTTAACCGGCATCTTCAGAGCTGGTGCTACAAGGCGAGCTTTGGATTTCTGGAGAATGACCTGTATTTCTGGACTAGGGGCATGTTGGGGTGGGATGGACTACATCTCTCACCCAAGGGTAAATGCATTTTTTCCTCTAAGTTAGCTGATCTCGTTTGATGGACTTTAAACTAGCTTCATCGGGGGAAGGGGCCACCTGAAGAGGAAGGGATGTTTCTCCAAGTAGCAAGGCGACAAGAGAAACAGAAACCCATGTAAGCAACAATGGGCGTAGCAGTCCTGGGAGCAGGGGGGAGGTACGTGCACTATCAAGACGCCTCACATGTCTGTACACTAATGCATGTAGTATGGGGGGCAAGCAGGAGGAACTTTGCCTTTTGATAGCAGGGAAGAATCCAGACTTAATGGGGCTCACAGAAACCTGGTGGGATTCTACCCATGGCTGGGCGGTGGGCATTCAGGGATACACACTATATAGAAAGGACAGGATTGGGAGGAAAGGCGGGGGGTCCTTGACCACCTGGGTGACAGTGATCATCGCTGGCTGGAATTCACTATCCAGCGCAGGGTGTTGAGGACCTATACCAAGACTAAAGCCCCTGACTTCAGAACAGCCAACTTCAGCGAACTTAGGAGATTAGTGGGGGAGGCACTGAGGGCCCAAAAGGTAGAGGATATGGGAATCCACGAGGGATGGTAGTACCTTAAGGGAACGATCCTCCAGGCTCAGAGTGTGACAATCCCCGAGAGAAAGAAGGGGGGTAAAAGTGCTCTGAAACCTCCATGGCTCAGCAAAGGCATTCAAGAATGCCTGAGTGCCAAAAGGGAGGTGTACACCTGGTGGAAGAGAGGGGCCATGACCAAGGAGGAATACTCCTCCTTGGCCCATGAGTGTAGGAGGGCCATTAGGGAGGTCAAGGCAGGGGTTGAACTCAAGCTAGCAACCAGGATTATGGACAACAAAAAGTCCTTCTTCAAATACATTAGGAGTAAGAAGAGGGCACCGGGTAATGTAGGACCTCTGTTAGACTCAAATGGTAATCTTGTGGCTATGCCAAACGAGAAAGCTGAAATTTTTGAAAAGTTCTTTGCTTCTGTTTTCTTGGACAGGGACCAGGAGAGCTCTTCCACCGCAGGTAGGGGCAATCTTGGGGATAGCACTGCCAGCCCTCAGGTCTGTGCAGAAGTAGTTAGGAATCTTCTGGAAGGGCTGGATGTTTTTAAATCTGTGGGCCCTGATGCCCTCCACCCACGGGTTTTGAGAGAGCTGGTGGGGGTCATTGCTGTGCCCCTGGCCTAGCTGTATGAGCGATTGTGGTCCACGGGCCAGGTGCCCAGAGATTGGAAACTAGCTAATGTGGTCTCCATTTATAAGAAAGGGAGAAAGGAGGACCCAGGAAACTATAGGCCCATAAGCCTCATATCGGTCTTGGGGAAAATCCTTAAAAAAATTATCAAGGATCACATCTGTGAGGGGCCAGCAGGGGAGATCATGCCCAGGGGAAATCAATATGGGTTCATCAAAGGCAGGTCCTGCCAGACCAACCTGATGGCCTTTTATGACCAGGTAACTAAATCCCTGGATGATGGTGTCACCATGGACATAGTCT
>JAGPOW010001626.1:154434-207191 GCA_030014935.1 Caiman crocodilus
GGGTTCATCAAAGGCAGGTCCTGCCAGACCAACCTGATGGCCTTTTATGACCAGGTAACTAAATCCCTGGATGATGGTGTCACCATGGACATAGTCTTTCTGGACTTGAAGAAGGCCTTTGACACTGTCCCTCACCCCATTCTCATTAATAAATTGAGTGACTGTGGTATTGATGTCTACACAGTTGGATGGGTCAGAAATTGGCTGATGGGGTGCACCCAGAGTGGTGGTGGATGCATCATACTCGACCTGGCAGGATGTGAATAGTGGGGTCCCCCAGGGCTGGGTCCTGGGAACTACACTGTTCAACATCTTCATCAGCAACTTGGATGAGGGGGTAAAAAACACATTGTCCAAGTTTGCCAATGACACCAAGATGTGGGGAGAGGTAGGCACGCTCAAAGGGAGAGAGACTGCAGGTCTCGGTCCACTTCCAGACCCTCTGTGTATCAATCTATGCACTGTTGTACCTGCCCCGTGCAGGGGTTGGAGATCCCGAGTTGCCAAGTGCAGTGCTGGGGTCTCGGTCCACTCCCAGACTCTCCATGCACTGCTTGTGTACCATTGTCCCTACCCCATGGAGGGGGTTGGAGACCCGCGTCCCATCTGCTCCCAGACCCTCAGTGCACCACTGGTGGGTGCACTGTTTGCTCTGCCTCATGCAGAGGGTTGGAAACCTGAGCCACCTCATGCAGCTCCCAGGTCTCAGTCCATTCCTGGACCCTCCGTGCAATGAAGCCATGCTCCATCACAGCGGGGTTGGGGGATGCAGCCGCTTACTGCTCCCCATTCAGTGAGGTGTCTTCTGGGCTCTTCTGGGGCCACTGCTCTGCCCCACTGGTCTGCACAGCCAGCTCTTCTCAGCTCTTTTCACTGTCCCTCATTGAAGCCACCCATGTGCTGGGCATGCTGTCTTTTTATTCTCTCTCTGGGACCTCCCCCCACAAATTGAAGATGAATCGGAGAGAAGGGGGTTTAGTCCCCTCTGTGGTCCATCCTTCTTGCCTCACGCATGGGTAGGGGCAGGGCATGCCTCTCCCTGCGCCTTTCCTGATCGGTGGGGAATGCCCCACCAATCACATGGAGTCTTTTCAAGCCAGCAAGCCATTGAAACATTGAGGTGCTGCTGTAAACAGAGCCTCAAGTTCTTCCTTAGCTAACACACATTGCTGGAGACTGCGAGACACCCACAAAGCTCTGGCATAGCTTTGCTCCCAACCTGGCTTGATGGTCACAAGCCTGTGCTGGTTGGGCCTAAGACACTGGGTCTATGTGATCAATTCTGTAGAGGTTTAAAGTATTGCCTTTTGGGTGTTGAAGGATGGCCTATAAAGACAATTCTAGGGCGTAAATACTCTGTTTCATGTGCCAGTCCACCTGCCTCTCCACTAGGACTAGTGCTGATTTCTCCAGACTTTACCATGGCTCTAGTACCCCCTTCTCATGTAACCTGTGCCAGCAAGCTAAGGGTGGGTGATGTGTCGGATTTTGGCTCCTCAAGGTGTCAGTAGCCTTGGGAGCCCCTCAGGCAGACTACTAGCTGAGGTGTCCCATGGAAAGGTGTGCCCCTCACCCTCACTGCCCAGGAATTGGCTCTGAAACCAATGAACACCTTATTCTTTATTATACACAACCAGTTTATATACAGAAAAATAAACAAAAATATTATAACAATAGTTAATAATAAAACTAACAATGTAGATAAAATTTACAACTACAACATTAGGTGGATAATTCCAGCATAGTGGATGGTTCCACTTGTGTTAAAACAACCTCAGTAATTAAATTCACCTTGTTATAACCCTTTAAAATAGTCTTCCCCCGTAACCCAATTGATTTCCTTCCGGTCACAACCCACTTCCCATAACAATAAATGGCAACACAGATATAACTATGATGCAGCACTAAATGGCAGAGGTGTGGCTTCTCCGGCTCCCAGGAAAATGGACTCCTTTAATCCTTCCTGGTAACATAGTGAAACAGACTTTGAACAACTGCTGCAGGTAATAGGCTCCCTTTTGTTTCTTTCTAGAAATACACTTCCTGCAAACTCTAGTGATTAGGTGTCCCCTCACACACCCATGCTGGTTTGTTTTCTCTCAGGCCATTCCCTCTCAGGGCTATCTCCCCCTCTCAGCACATCCACCAGCAGACAGGGGTTTTCCTCAGCAGGTCTCTGACTGCAGCTTGAGCCTTCCCAGCTCAGATAGAGGTTTCCCTCTGCAGGTCTCTGATTCTGCTGCTTCTCCCAGCTCTAGCAAGCCTACCAGCTTTGCTTATCAACCCTTCCTCACTCTTTCTCTGGCACCTGCATCCCTGTTTGCACAGCTCCAAACCCAATGGGGAATCAGCTCCTCACAGGATGACATAGGCTTTCCCACATCCTGATGCCTGCTCCCTGGGCAAGTTTCAACTCAGTCTCCCCTGGCTAGGGGCTCAGTCTGTGTCCCTTCTCTCTAGGGCTGGAGTTGGCTCCTCTCATCTTCCCCTTTTCTTTTCCTCCATTAGATTTCTATGGCTTAGTAGCAGCTAATCAGAGCCCCCAGATCACAATGAGGGCTCTGATCACAATGTCAATGCTCCAATAAGAAGCATGCACCATACACTGAATACCCTGCTGTCTAGTAAAGCTTATGCACCCTCTTCAAAGTTTTACTGCCCATTTCCTAGCAGAGCTCTTGAGCACAGTTCACCTGCTCAGCTTGCAGCTGGGCAAGCTTCGCAACTGTTACACATAGAACTGCCATGTGTAAACTTTGGGTTTACAGCTTTACAACAACAACAGGGTACATGGCAGTGAAAGGAAACATATACACAGATGGATTTTGTACAGGGTTCTGAAATACAGAACTCTTTACTTCAGTAGCACAAAATACACTGATGTAGGAAAAATGACCAATGTACCTGTATGCACTTACCTGCCTCATCTTCATTACCTCTCTGCAGAGGGCTTTGGTTTCATGACGGGGTTTCCTGAGAGGTCTGCATTACCTTCTTAAGTGAACATGGCTTCACTTCACAGTCACAGACTCACTCATTCACTCTTACCCCTGCAAGCAAAAACTCACTGCTCTTCTGCTGAAGTTTCCTCTCAGATTGCTGGGAAGAGATATCTCCTTTCATACCCTTCTGAGACCTGTGCTGAGTGACATCCCGATCAGCTTTATCAGGTGATCCAAGTCCTTCAGGCGGTGATGTCCTGCCTACGTACCAACCCCAGAGACCTCAGTCTTGAAAACCTGGCTTGTCCTGGTTGACAAAAACCTCACTTTATCAGTCTGTTCAGGACATGCAGAGTTTGTAAACTCAGAAGCAATTCCTGCATTCTACGCATACATCCTCCAAACTGTCACAGCCTTATGTCAGTACAGCTGCAGATGGGTGTTCTTATGGATGTTGTGCATGGAGTAGAATACCTGTAAAGAAGGAAGGGAAGTTGTTGTGTACATCTGAAGCCTTGTGTAAACTACAGCATTTGCTGGTATCAACTCCTAATCACAGGGAACCTTCTAAACACTACAGGTTCTACATTTCTGACATCAAAATATAGACTCTGGGAGCCAGATCCTATTCCACATATTAGGTGCTTAAGTGGGTGTGGGTGCCTGAGGCCCATGTCACATGTTACATTTTGCATTTTGTTAAATGCATTTAAAATGTGAGCAATTGTGTGGTGAATCAGAAAAACACATGCTATGTGAACTTGTAGCAAAGTTTCAACTTTTCATGCATGGAATGTCGTATGCCCAGCTACCATCAGATTGCTTCATGGAGATAATACAATCTGTGGTCCTCATCCAGCTGTGACATCAGGCAGGGACCCTCTGATGGACTAAACTTCTAGGTGGGATGAGGAAAGCTAAACATGTCAGAAGGAAAGAGCTTGTAACTTTCACTTCTCAGGTTTCCCCAGAATCAAGGTGAAAGCTGGATGCCCACAGCTCCAGAGGGTCCTCAGGCTGGGACTGACCACCAGCTGATTTCAGGTCCCAGTGCCAACACCACACTGAAGCCCATTCAGGATTCTGGACCTGGCAATCAGTGAGCTGTCAATGTTATAGATCATGGTAGTATTACCATGTGACTGCTTATAACATGTTCTAGCTTTACTACTACACAGATTTAACATGTATAAGTGCCTCATGCAACCAGGCCCTGAGTGGTACCCTATACCAACCTGCTGAACTCTCAGAAAAAAACAGTTCATGTGAAAGGTGGAGGATGGTCCTCTTCCTCTTCCACACAGCTTTCTGTCACTTAGTCTTAAGGCTAAGATGAAGGCAAGGTACAAAGGGAGACATGTTGATTTTATATGGACCAGAGCAGGGTGGAACTGAATCACAATTAGATGCTCCTTTCTCTTTCATTGAACACTCCCTGAATTAGGTTCTCTGAGAAGGGCTCGGTCTCTCCCTTTTGGGGCTAGGGTAATATCTTATTGTTGCCCTCTCCCAACCAAATGTTCCTCTGTACAAACTCCTACATCAGGACTTGTAGACATCTCCCCTTGCTGAGCATAGTCCTTCCCATACATGTGAGAACAAGGCCTTTGAAATTCAAGAGCATTCTGTCCCACTGCATCCCAGTTAGCATCCTGAGAGTCTACATCATCCAATCTATCAACCTAAAGGTACAGATGCCATGGCTAGATCATCCCTGTGTAACCCAGGTGGTACTCATATTAGTACCCCCTCTTTGAATGAAGGGATAATAGCAGGTGCTGAAGCACTATGGGAGTTGAAACTGCCTGCTGTATGCAGTTTCCCTCTTCTCCCTATAGAGCAAGGCTAAGACACCCAAATAGGCTTACCTATGTATAAATTTAATAGGAATTAAAAGACATAATATTAACATATATATATCTATATATATCTCTCTATATATGTATCTATATATATCTATATTATAATCTATATATATATCTATATACACATATAATACAAAACGATAGGCAAGGTATGGTATATATCTATACAAACACGCTATACACAGGTGAGGGATCAGGTGATCCATACAGGGAGGTCTTATTAAATGTAATGCAATCTTACATTCTAACTGGGATGCAAAGTTTACAAGCATGAGGTGCAGGGTTTCCAAAGCCTGAGGAACAGTCTTCACAAAATATGAGGGGAAGAGAGGATGAATAAGGTAATAAACTGTTCTGGAGAAAGGTCAATGCCCTTGGGGAAAGATTACCCCAGATTGCAGGGGGTGGTGGAATGGGAGCCCTGATGCCCAAGCTGCACCTCTTTGGTTGACTCAAATAAGCCAGCTAGCCGGGCTTCAACCTGGGACCCCTCTTTCCCTTAGGGGGCTCCTTCCAGCTGTTCGCCTTCAAGTAGGAGGGCCTCCTCCCCTGTGGGAATCCTTTTCCCTGGTAACTCATGACTCTCTGGGGCTTGATGAGGCTGCAACTGTTCCCTGGGTGAGGCTTCTCCTCCCTCAGCAGGGGATCCTCAACTGCTTAAGGCTCTCCCAGCCTTTGTCACTCTTTTGGCTCTGTGCACCACCCTGTGCACTGCTGGCCTCTCTCACCCTGTGCACCAGTGACCCCTCTCATCCTGCACACTGTGGCCCCTGCCTCATGCAAGGGGGCAACGAGTTGGAGGCCTATGCTGCCTGGTGCAGCACCCAGGATCTCGGTCCACTCTGTGTACCCATCTGTGCACCGGGTGCCCTGCTTTGCGCAGGGGTTTAGAGGCCTGAACTGCCATGTGCAGCTCTGAGGTCTCTGTCCACTTCCAGACCCTCTGTGCACCGATCTGTGCACCACATGCCCAGCCTCGTGCCAGGGATGGGGACCCAAGCCACTGCATGCAGTTCCAGGGTCCCAGTCAGCTCCTGTACTCTCCATGCACCAATTTGTGCACCATTGCTGCACTCCATTACAGCAGGGCTTGGAACGCAGCCGCTTGCCACTTCCCATCTGGCGAGGTGTCCTCTGGGATCTTCTGGGGCAACTGCTCTGCCCTGCCGGTCAGCTCAGCTAGTTCTTCTTAGCCCTCTTCACCATCCGTCATCGAAGCCTCCCATGTGCTGGGCATGCTGTCTTCTTATCCTTTTCATAGGTTCCACCCCTGGATTGGAAATGGACCAATTAGGGAGGGAGGAGGAGTTAGTCCCCTCTTTTGGTCGCACCCTTGGGTAGGGGCAGGGCAAACCTCTCCCCTGCCATCACCTGATTGGTGGAGAAGGGGAAATACCCTGACATTTACTTCGAGCCTCCTCGAAGCCAGTGGACCAGGTTGCCACTGGCAAGCCCACCACACCTGCTTCCTGACTAAACACAAACACTGGAGAATCCTCTCGGGCCCTGCTCCCAGCTCTGGCCGCAAGGGAGTTTTATTACCCATGCAATCCACTTGGCTTCTCTCTTTGACCTCTCACAGGGTTAATGGAATATGGCAGAGCACATTTATCTCAAACACTGTTGCTGTGTTCACCAGGAATGAAGCCATTGCTGAGAACATAGTGTATTAACAAACATTAGCTGGTATCCCTGGTTCTCACCAGTTCAGGCATAAACTCCTGTATCCATGGTGTGTCCAAATGGCAGAGGACATCATTCCCTATTGAGAGGGATCCCAGTATCATGGTGTATGCTTGTAAATTCCCATGGCCACAGAATAATGGACACAGGTTAACATAATGTGGCACGTGGATACACAGTTATGTGATCATAAACAGAAATAATGGCAGAAAAAATGCAAAGCCTTCCTGCAAAGGCAAATCATAAGGTAACCTTTTTGGGAAACATTTCAGCAGTTCCTTCACTCCCAAATTCTCCCTCGTGACTGTTACTAGCTCCCCAACGGCTCCTGTCTATGTTAGGAGCTGGAATGAATGGAACACTCAATGGAATGAATCGTCTTTATGAACAGTTTGACTATTTTATTTAATTCTTTGTGAACCAAAAGTGTTTGTTCCTCCTTGCTACCTGGCAGGCTCTGGGCTCTTTGGGGGCCACACCTCACATCCAGTAGCCCACATCTTGGGTTTTGGTGGGTTATGCAGTCACAAGTGAGGACTTGTCCTCTCCAGTTGGATGACTGAAACTTTTGAACTGGGAGACTCCAAACCTTCCTTATATATTTACACAACCATGCAGTAAAGGAGGCCAGAGCCCAACCACTAGACCCCACTGCATACAGAAAGTGAAGCAGTTATTGTAGAGATCAGGTTCCAAGGGACTGTACACAAAGACAGCTCCGCTGTCCCCCTAAAGGGAGAATAATGACCAGATCCAAAAGGCTCTTTCCAGAGCACAGAGGTCTTTATAGTCCCTCCCTTTCTCATTGCCCTGGATAGGCTAGAGGAGCAGTCAGATCACACAGCAAGGATGTCAGCTACGAAGTGGGAAGCAGTTCTTGGAGTCTTTTCAGGAGCAATGAATATGGTATCCATACTAACAGAGACTCCCTGCCCAGAAGGGCACAGGGAACTGGTGATGATACTGAGCTGCAGCAGGAACCAAGATTCGAGTCCCTTCAGTGTCAGCAGGACATAGGAGCCTGAGAGGAGTAGATGGAAATGTCCCAGCAGCAAAGGCTGCAATGGGCACCTGTCTCTGTCACAGGATAGGGGGAAGGAGTGACAGAGTGGGGCAAGTAGGCAAGGGCAGGGCAGGGCAGAGGAGCAGGGAGGGCAGAGGGCAGATTAGCAGGGAGAGGCTGGGGTGGAGGAAGAGGCAGAACTATTTAATGCCTCCTCCTCCAGGGCTCCCTGGACACATGTCCCAGTCTGGATCAGTGCTTATCCCAGCTCTCACCTTGGTAGGTGCATTGCTCTCAGGATTCAGATCTGGCCCCACCCACACATGGAGCATCATGCCTCCTCCATGACACAGGTGCAGAACCAAGTTAATTCGCAATCATGACCAGGAATGGAGACTTGGCCTGTCCAGGAAGAGGACTGTTTTAGTGCTCTTTTAACACATCTCAAGCTATGACATGAGAGATGTGTCCCAATACAAACTCAAGACTCCTTAGAGACAAGTGCTGGGGAGGCCAGTCGCCTATTGCAGGGACATGCAGAGCTGAAACTAACTTGATTGCCCAGGACTTTCTGTCATTATGTTAAGTTCTCCCAAACGTGTAGCGCACAGTGAATTTTCTCTCCATTGCACGAACTTCCCCAAGGTGACTAAAGGGGTAGAACTTCCAACTGCTCCCAACTTTCTGATGAGTCAATTCTGTGTCCACGTGACCTATATCTCTCTATTCTTCACTCTAGCAATGAATTCATTCCCAGCCCACACATCAATTCTGCCACACCTTCCTCACCCATGCCCCTTGACTGTCGGCCTCATCTTGTCCGGCTTGGATTCCCAGGGGCTCTTCACTGTCACAGCTGAGTGGGCAGCTGCAGCAGGGTGCCCTGCTCCCCTTCTCCACTCAGGATGTGGCAAAGGCTTCAGGAATCGACAGGGGGAATAGAGTGTGTAAGGCATGGGGGGCAGAGGTCCCAGTGGGTCCCCAATCTCCCTCCCCCTGTGCAAACATATACCAAAAAGTGAAATGCACCAAAGGAGTACTTCATGTAAAAAAGGTAACTGCTTTGAAATGCTTCATTTGGTTTCAGAATGCTTCAAAAGAGTTTGTACACACACCTCCATCTGGCCCTTTGAAATGGTTGAAAGGCATCTGAAATATTTTAATTGTTATGTGTGTCCACCCCTGCTGGATAAAAGAAACTTGTTTTCTAAGCACTAGTCTACTGAGCTAAAAGGTGGGACTTAGTCTGCCTTATACACACACTAAGGTGACACATATACATATACATTTGCAACATAGGTCTGCAATGCTAAAGCCCAAATGGTAGTCCCATTAAAAATATCTGCCATTTGGTTACTAGAGTCCCTGGGGTCAGTATTTGGCACATATCCAGGAGACAGCAGATACCAATTTTCCTCTTTTCTAAATTTATTTTCTCTTCTCTGAATTGAATTTAGCATCTGGAAAGTGAGAGCCATGTTACAAGTTACCTTTTAATCATCATAAAGATTCTTCAAACAGAAGCATTCACCCATTAAAGTGTTAATCTGTCACATTTACCTCCTAAATATTTTAAAGATAAGCCACTCAGAAGGACGTTTATCTTTGAAATGTTTTACCCGTGCTGTTCCAGGGTATTGTTTGAATAATTAAGGGAGATAAAATGCTTTACTTTAATTCCTCTAGCATCCCAGGATGCACAGCTCCCAGCTGCTGTACCACTTCCCACCATCCAAAACTCTAGTGGTCTCCCCTCCCCTTCTTGCTCCTTCCACGAATAACCATGCCAAGTGGCTTAATTGCGAAGAAACCACAGAGGTGGGGAAGCCAGGGCAACTTCAGCAAGACCAGAGAGCACTGGGGAACCATGCGTCCCTGGGGCATTCTGGTCTTCCTGAGCCACCGTGGCTTCACGGTGGGATCTGAGATGGCAGATCTGAGACAGCATCAAACCTGAACCTGGGACTGTTCTGAAATTGTTCTAACTTTATGACTGCATAACATGCCACAGATTTAAAGAGTTAAATGAAGTACTTCTGGTCCACGTATAGATTCACTGTTTCCAAGGCTTGGGCCCCTGCACCCCCCCTGCTCCTGTGAGATGCTCCACTCACCCCAGCATCACAGTGTTCACGAGCTGCTCGAGGTACGTAGAAAAAACATTTCAAGCTGTGTCTATGTCCGAATCGCTGATTCTCTGAACCAGCATTGAATCTTCAGATTCGGATTCAGCCGAATCGAATTGGGGTTAGCGATCTAAATCAACTAATCGAATCACTAACCTTGATTTAGGCTGAATCTGAATCTGAACTGAACAAGGGCCTGCTCCGCACACCCCCTAGTCCTCAGCTGCAGCGAAGCTGGGCAGCCTCATTATAGGGTATTAATGTGGAGTAAAAATGTTTGTGACATGCCATTAATTGCAGAAATGTTAATCAGGGATTTCTTTTTATTTAGAAAGATGTCAAATTTTGTTTCAAGAAAATGCTACTTTGCACTCTGACCAATTTTGTCATTTTAATATCGGTGGCAGTTCCTCAATATGAGGCTCGCAGTTGTCCAGTAAATAGGAAAGTCATTATTGAGGCTGTAGATGACTGAGAAATCCAAGCAGAGATCTTCATATTCAACTGAAGACATGGAAAATAGTTCCAGAAAGGAAGACATAGTTTCAAAAAGGAAGCTGCCCAGTTGTAGCTCTTTCCTTTTCTATCTCTTCTATACCCCTGCACTGTGAGGTGAATTTGCCTGAAATGATCAATTCCTTGTCATACACGACAGTGTCATTTGGACAATTCAGTACTTCAGTGTCCCAGATATTGTTGTGAATATTGCATTTCTTTAGATTAGGCTTCAAGATATCCTTGAATCTCTTCTTTTGCCCGTCTGTAGAACAGCAACCAGCAGTGAGTTGGGAGACTATGGCCTATTTTGGGACCTGGTTGTCAGGCGTCCTTATGACATGTTCTGTCCAACAGAGCGGTCCCATATAAAGATAGCTTAAATTTTGGTGAGGTTTGCTTGAGCCAGAATGCTGGCATTCATTCTTCTGTCCTTTCAATTGATACGTAGGATTTTCCAAAGACCTCAGTCAAGGTAATGTTATAAAGCTTTCAGGTGTTTTCAGTATGTCCTCCAAGTTTCACACTCATGTAATGTCAAGTAAGGACGACAACAGCTTGGTAGATAAGAAGTTTGTTTGGGTCCTGACGTCATGGACACAAATTTCAGAGATATCCAAAGGTAGTGCTAACAGATTTTATTTGACTTGAATATCTTCATTAATAAAGACATGATAGATCAGACTTCAGACTAATATGGCTAACTATGTCTACCTTCATTAATGCTAGAAATGTCAACAATTCAGTTCCAGAATATTTTTCTCATTGACTTTCATGGTTGTTGGTTCACTAATTAATGTCTTATATTGTTTGTCAGAGCGCTCTCTAGTGGTGATTTTTATTAATGTGCAAAGCTAATACTTTCTCTCAAAGCCAGACTCCAACTGTCTGCTTTCTGGACTCCAGAGTAGCATTTTCAGCCTCAAGAGAAAAAAAATTCACGAGAAAGACTCCATCTGGCTTTTTGCTCCCCTCTGCTGCTTTGTCAGTCCCTGTGATAATCTCAGACTGTAAAAGTCTGCCTTTAATGTGCAGAGAGAGGCATACCTCTAGCTATGTTCATATGGCAATGTCATATGAGAACCTCTTCTTAGACAGAGAAACTGTTATTCGTTTCTTATTCGTGTTCTGACTTCTCCTCTGCTCACATCACTCACTGGGATAGCAGGAGGAAGCAAGTCAGACACATTGTCCACAAAGTTCTGAGTAGAGACAAAGCCTGAAGGCAGCAGAAATCAGAAAGGCTTTGACACCTTCCCTCACACCAAAATCCCCTCTTGTGCCTACCACTTCCCCAGGATCCACTCTCAGTACTAAGGTCAACAAAGACATGAACACAAGACTCAGCTCCAAGAGCTTTTCTGTGCCTTCAAGGCTTTCACATACCTCTCTTCCAATAGAATCATAGAAAATTAGGGCTGGAATGGACCTCATCCAGTCCAACCCCTGCTCAAAGCAGTACCATCCCCAACTAGATCATCCCAGCCCAGGCTTTCTCTAGCCATATCTTGAAAACATTCAAGGATGGAGATCCCACAGCCTTTCTGGGTAAACTGTTCCAGTGTTTTACTACTCTCCTGGTGAGAAAATTCTACCTAATATCTAACCTAAACTTCCCTTGATGCAGCTTGAGACCGTTGCTCCTTATTCTGCCATCTGCCACCACTTAGAACAGTCCAGCTCCATCCTCTTTCAAACCTCCCTTCAAGTAGTTGAAGGCTGCTATTAAATCCCTTCCCAATCTTCTCTTCTTCAAACTAAATAAGTCTTTGCTGCCCTCCACTGGACTCTCTCCAATTTGTCCATGTCCCTTCTGTAGTGGGGCCCAAAACTGAACACAGTACTCTATATGTGACCTCACCAGTGCTGAATAGAGAGGGACAATCACTTTCCTTGGATTGCTGGCAACACTCCTATCAATGCAATTTCATATGCCATTACCCTTCTTTGCAACAAAGGCACACAGTTGGCTCATATTCAGCTTATTGTTTATTATAACCCCCAGGTCCTTTTCTGCAGTGCTGCTGCCCACCCAGTCAGCCCCCAGCTTGTCCTGGTGCATGGGATTGTTCTGCCTTAAGTACAGGACTTTGCACTTGTCCTTGTTGAATCTCCTGAGGTTTCTTTTGGTCCAATCCTCCAATTTATTTAGGTCACTCTGAAACCTAGCCCTACCCTCCAGCATGTCTACCACTTCCCCCAGCTTGGTGCTACTTGCAAACGTACTGAGGGTGCACACTATGCCATCTTCCAGGTCATTAATGAATACATTGAATAAAACTGGCCCCAGGTCCAACCCCTGGGGCACACTATTTGATTCTGGCTGCCAACTAGACATCAAGCCATTGATTACTACCCTCTGAGCCTGATGCTTCAGCAAGTTTTCTATCCATCTTACAGTCTATTTATCCATCTTGTACTTCCCCAGCTTGCCTGTGAGAATGTTGTGGGAGACTTTATCAAAAGCCTTTCTTAAACCAAGGTACATCACATCCACTGGTTGTAATAGTTTAGGTCCTGCAGTGAACAATAACAGCTATCAACGAGGCAGAGAACAAACCTTTCCTGATACCACAGTATGGTGTTCCTCCATCTTGATTCCCCTTCCCCTCCATCATGTTCAAATTCCTCAGTTTCCCTTGTAAGGGACTGTCTCCAAAGTCTAACCTTTATCCCTCCCTCTTTCCCTTTTACATAACTAACCATCACTATCTAACAATAAAAACTCCACAACAACTACGCAGCAAACACAGCAACAATACAAAACAAAACCACAACAAAAATCCATAACCTACAGAGGAGAGGTTACCAGAACTTTGCTCTGGAGTGCATCTTTACCACTTTCCTATTCTTCAGGTCCCTTTAACTTATTCGCAGACACCTGTCCTTTCTGGACATTTCATATGTCTCCTGGATCTCTGGGGTATCTGCTCCTCATTGGGGTTTTGGGGGATCTGTGCTGGATCACTAGTATCTTCACCTTCCAAGGATGAGGAGGAGGAGGAGGAATGAGGAACAATTAAATGAGTCTGATCCAAGTCTGTATCTCCTGCCAGTGTCCGAGAGCTAAGTGGAAGCATGAGTAGGTCTCATCGATTACATTGAGGCATGCCATTTTGATCTGTCTGAATTAGCTAAAACTGTGGGTACACTACCCGTTTCACCATAGCTTGCTGGCCCTATGTTCTTGACAAGCAATTCCTCAGACACCTGGCTTCAGTAGTGAAAGCTCATGAGCTCTTGCATCAAAGTAGCATTTGTGTTTCCTCTTCTGATTTTCCTTTATTCTCCTTATGGCTACAGTGTTAGGATTATCCAATAAGGTATTAATAATGGCAGATTTGACCATATCCGCTGCCCCATTAACAACTGTGCTGGAGACCAGCCATTGTCCAGAAGTGTACTACGATAAGCCAGTAGTGCTTTATATAAATCACCTCCACTGTACAATACATTTTTCATTAGGCTTTTCACCATCTGAAGGGATTGTTCTGCAAAGCCATTTGATTGGAGATAATTTGGACTTGACACACTGTGACAAAAATCCCATTCTATGGTAAATTGCCTAAACTCTGCATTAGAGAACTGTGGCCCATTATTACTGAATAGTGCATCTAGAATTCCATATCTTGCAAATATGGCCTTCAAGCAAGCTATCACTGAGTGACTGCTGGTACATTGCAGGGTACAGCTTTCTGGATACCAAGAGTAATACTCAGTAACTACTAAATTCACCCTGGTGTTCCAAATAAAGAGATCATCACCCACTTTCTCATAGGCCCTGTGTGGATCAGGGTGAGACTTTAGTGATTCTGCCTGCTGGCAGGGTCTGAATTTCAAGCAGGTGGAACAGTTTTCGACTGTATTACCAATGTCCTGATTGATCATTGGCCAATACATCACTTCTCTTGCTCGCTTCTTGCATTTCTCAACACCCAAGTGTCCGACATGGATCTTCTGTAACATTCCTCTTTGAAGGGTCTGTGGTATTGCAACTTTGCTGCCCTTGAAAATAACTCCTTCAATGACTGAAAGTTCACGTTGGCAATTCCAGTACTCCCGCACGCTTAAATCACAGGTAATCCTGTCCTCTCGCCAACCCGAAATTATCATTTCTTTCAGGATCCCTAATGATCCCTTCTCAGTTTCTTCTTTTATTTATTGTAGCCTTCTGTCTGATGGGCAGCAAGCTAACAATCAAGTCAACATAGGACTGCATCTCTGTCTCAGAGGTCTTTTCTGCTTGTCCAGTAGAGGTTATTGCCCTGGACAGCGCATCTGCTGTAAACAGGAACTTACCAGGCGTGTAGTTCACAACTAAGTCATACTTCTGCAGCTTAATCATCATTCTTTGACTCCTTAAGGTGCAGTTATTCAGAGGCTTGTGAAACAGTGCTATCAAGGGCTTGTGGTCTGTTTCTACACCCACTTTCTGCCCATAAATATATTGATTGAATCTCTGGCATGCAAACAAAATTCCTAACAAATCTTTCTCAATCTGTGTATACCTGCTTTCTGTCTTAATTAATGATTTAGACGCATACACAGCAGGTTGCCATCAGTTGTCCAAATTCTGCAGTAGCACAGCACCTAGTCCCAACTGTGAAGCATCTGTGGATAAGTGTATTGGTTTCCCAGGGGTATAGAATTTTAATACAGGTTGTTGTCTTAATTGTTGCTTCAATGCCTTCCATGCTTCCTCCTCTTCCGGATTCCAGCACCATTC
This sequence comes from Caiman crocodilus, assembly GCA_030014935.1. Taxonomy (NCBI): domain Eukaryota; kingdom Metazoa; phylum Chordata; order Crocodylia; family Alligatoridae; genus Caiman; species Caiman crocodilus. The sequence continues at coordinate 169,275 of JAGPOW010001626.1, forward strand.
ATGTTTACTTTCAAGAAGCTTCCTTAGAAATGCTGCTGTTGTAGATGGGTTTGGTGTGAACCTTCCCAGATAAATTACCATTCCCAAAAAGCATTGCAAGGCTTTGTTGACTGGGGGTGTGGCATCATTTGAATAGCCTGATTTTTTTCTTGTCAGGTTTCACCCCCTCTCTAGAAATAATGCCTCCCAGAAATATCAATTCTGTAGCTCCAAAAACACATTTCTGTCTATTTAGTTTCAAATCTGCAGTCCTTGTTGCCTCCAACACCTCTCAGAGCCTATGATCATGCTCTTCCTTGATGGAGCCCCAGATGATGATAACATCTATAGAGGTGTCCACACCCAGAATACGCTCATAAATCATATGCATAGTTTTGTGATACACCTCTGGAGTTGAAGCAATACCGAAAGATAAACACAGAAATTACCTGGGCTTCCCCCATCCTTTTTAGCTCTGCTTTTAGTTTATCACTCAGGGCAAAATACATCTTTCTGCATAGGTGTATAACTGGAGGGACCTGTTTATTTATCTGAATCATATGTTCCCCTTGTAAGCAACCAAGACCTTGAAATAAATCTTGATATTTCAAGATAAGGTCCTCATAACCCAAGCTAGAGTATTCTAATGCAAGCACTCATTTCACTAAATTGAGCTTTTCACAAGCTGCTAGGCCCAAAATAGATACCACCGCCTTAGGTACTACAATAAATGCAAGATTGTATTCCACATTTTTATGTTTGATGCAGGCTAGGCACTTTCCTTTGACTAGTATATTCACTCCTGAATAGGCAGTTATGGTTACTTTTGTTGGCCTCAGTTTTGGTTTACTTTTCAGTCTTTTATAACCTTGCTCTAGTAAAATGTTCACCTGAGTCTCTGTATCCAGTTTAAATAGAACCATTATCCCATGCACTTCCAGTGGCAGGATCCAGTCCTTCTCAGTAGCTTGCTTTGATTCTACTGTAGCTATATAATACTCTCCTTCTGGAGTATCTTCAGCCATATACACCTGGACATTATGGGCTTGCACTTCGCAACATTTTGCAGAATGGTTATTCTTACCACAATTAAAACAGAGCTTTTCTAATGTAGCACATCATTTGGAGCCACGCTGCATTCCACACTGGGTACATGCTTGCTTGTACTCCATCTGTCCCTTAGTCACAGTTGTGGTGGCTGTGGAGACCTCCATTCCAATTGGCCTTTTCTGTCTGTCTTTAGTACTTATTGCATGGACAACACCCTCAGCTGCATTCAGCTCTTTGGCCTGGGCCTTCACAGTTTCAGCTGCTCTACAGATCTGTACAATTTTTTCTAGGGATAGGTCTCCCTCCCTTAGCAGCCTCTCTCTTAACCTATTGTCTATAATGCCACAAATGATTCAATCTTTTCAGAGAATCTGTTACGTCCCCAAAAACACAGGTCTTGCTGAGCTTTTTAACTCCGTGATACAGTGTGCTATGCTTTCATCTGGTTTTTGTGTGCATATGAAAAATGTATGTCTTTCAAAGGTGTCATTTCATTTTGGCACACAATATTCTTCAAATTTATTCAATATCTCACTTAACTTCACTTTTTGGCCTGGAGCAAATGTAAAGTTGTTGTACACCTCCAACACTTCTTCCCCTACCAGGTGCAGGATGATTTAACTTTATCGGTTTTCTCTTCTGCCCCTAAAATACAACTCCAACCTTTGTCTAAATCTTTTTTCAGTTCTCAGTGATATTGCCTGACAACTGAAGGCAAGAAGGGGCTTGTAATGCACCCATATTTAACTGTCTCTCTCAGCTGGTTATACTTCTGCCTTGCAGAGAGAGTACTTACAGAGGCCTTTGTTCTTTCCAGGCCCTGAATTATCTGCTGTCTCATAGAGGTAACACTGCAGATCAATCCAATGTTCCCCATTCACCACTTCTGCACCATGTAGTAGTTTAGGTCCCGCAGAGAACAGCAACTATGAACGAGGAAGAGAACATACCTTTAATGATACTACAGCACAATGTTCCTCCATCTTGATTCCGCCCTTCAAATAATATAATGTTCAAATTTCTCACATTATAAGACATTCGCTTGTAAGGGACTGTCTCCAAAGTCTAACCCTTATCACTACACTGGTCTCCACATCCACAGAGCCAGTCATGTCATCATAGAAGGCAACCAGGTTAGTCAGGCATGGCTTGCCCTTGGTGAATTCATGCTGACTGTTCCTAATCACCTTCCTCTCCTCCAAGTGTGTAGAAATGGAGTCCTTGAGGATCGTCTCCATGATTTTTCAAGGGACTGAAGTGAGGCTGACTGCTCTTTAATTCCCTAGGTCCTCCTTTTTCCCTTTCTTAAATATGGGCACTATGTTAGTGCCTGTTTCCAATCACCTGGGACCCCTCCTGATAACCATGAGTTTTTAAAGATGATGGTCAGTGGCTCCGCAATCTCATCAGCCAACTCCCTCAGCACCTTCGGGTGCATCCCATCCATCCCCATGGACTTGTATATGTCCAGCTTTTCTAAATAGTTTCTAATGTTCTTTCGCCACTGTTGATTGCTCACCTCCTCACCAAACTGTGCCACCCAGTGCCGTACAGGATCCCCTCACCAGCCGCTGGCGTTAGGTTCCTGAAAGTTCCCGTAGTTGGCAAAACTGTGGTTAGCAAGACAAAAGTTTATGGCGAAAATGGCAGGTGGGGTGGGCTGATGTTTGGCTATGGAAAAACATGGTTACTCTAAGCTGTATATCAGGGGAACCAAAATGGTATATAGAATATTAAGTGTGGATACTCAAAACTGTGGTTGGCAAAACCGTGGTTGGTGAGGGAAACCTGTAGTCTGTGAGTTGACCTTGCCTATGAAGACTGAGGCAAAAAAGGCATTGATCACTTCAGCCTTTTCTGCATCTTCTGTCACAAGGTTGCCTCCCCCATTCAGTAAGGGACCCACACTTTCCCCAGCCATCATCTTGCTACCCATGTATTTGTAGAAACCCTTTTTGTTCACAGCTGCAACTCCCAAGTTTTCACTTATTTTAAGCTTCCTTTTTGTGATTTGAAGAGTATCTTTTTAAGCCAAGCTGGTCTTCTCTCATACTTGCTAGTCTTCTGGCACAGAAGGATGTCCCTGCGCTCTCAATAAGGCTTCTCTGAAGTACAGCCAGCTCTCCTGGACTCCTCTCCCCATCACACTGGCTACCCAGGGGATCCTGCCCATGAGTTCCCTAAGCAAGTCAAGGTCTGCTTTTCTGAAGTCCAAGGTCCTTACTTTGCTGCTCTCCATCCTTTCTTTCCTCAGCATCTGGAGCTCAGCCATCTAGTGATTGGGTGGATCCAGCCTTGGCTAGGGTCTTGAAATATCAGAGGAGCTTGTAAGATCCAGTCCTGAAACATCACAGAAGCTTGTAACATCATCACAAGAACTGTTCTCCTACGAGCACCAAAACCTTGCAGCTGATTGTTAATTTACCAGAGTCAGTGACACTACAAAAGTTGAAAGTATGGTAGAAAGCTACTGTGTTCTCACAAGAATCATTCAAACCCTGCCTACTGTTTTAGCATCAGCAAAATCCAGGTAAATTATAAGCTGGCCCCCTGAATTCTGGATTTATCTTCATGCGGCCTTCTCTCTCCTCTTCCATCTCTGCCCTAGTAATATACTTCAGTACTTGTGGCAATTCTTGATCTACTGCTGAAATAGGCATCAAGGTACCTTGGGCTCCAAAGACAGGTAGCTGCAAAGATGTCCATGAGAGACCTTTGTATTGTTACCATTATCACCATTATCAAATTATGGTTGGTGGATAAGAAAGTAGAAAGTTGGGGTGGAGTTTACTTACGTATTTGACTTTGGCTGCACTCTGATTCTGTTAAAATTAAGAGGATTTTTAGTATTGATCTTGGTAAGAGGAGAATTAGGTCTCAAACACGAGCACTGTTGAAGGTCACAATTCTGGTGTCATTCACCCAAGCCAGAGTAATTTCATTAATGTCAATATTTCCTTTGGATTGACACAGCTCTAGTTCAGATGAGAATCTGGAGTAAGAGAGTGCAGTGTTACAGGGACACTAGCTGCAAACCAGTAAGTCTGCTGCCGGGAGAGACAGGCAGCAGGTAAAGGTGGTAACAAGGCACGTTAGAGCAATAAACTTAATAATTAAGGAAGAAGAAACCCCTGAATCTGGCTTTGAATACTGGAAAACAGCTGACCAAAATGGGTAGAAAGAAAGACTAAATAAGCCTTGCCAGAGCTAGACTGGCCCTGATCCTGAAGGTGGTTACAGATAATCGCTTTTGAGTTTTGTTTATGGCCTCACTAGAGCTGAGGATGCTACAGACAGAGTGTCTGGGAAACTGTCTATCTGAAGGGCTTGAGCTAAATGGTTTAGGGGCTGAAGTGAAAAGAGAGAGTGCCCTGCAAGGGTCTGGGACCTGCTGGGCTATGTGGGTAGAGGATGAGACAGGGTGAGAGGCCCAGTTCGTATGGAGGGACATGAGGTTTGGTGGGTGGAGCACGCTAAAGCTGGGAGGGTAAATGGGGATCTGGTGGGCTGATGCTTGGATAGGGCTGGGAGCCCCAGGGAAGTTGTTGAGACAGATCTGTGAGACATGGGCGAGGCCATGGGGGGTGCTAGGAGCTATGATCACTGCCCCTAAAGTGATCAGGGTCGGGGGACAACCATAAGTTGATGGAGAGTAGATTTAGGCTAGATATCAGGAGACACTATTTCACAGTCAGGGCGGCTAGGATCTGGTACCAACTTCCGAGGGAAGTGGTGCTCACTCCTACCCAGGGGGTCTTCAAAAGGGGGCTAGATAGACACCTTGTCAGGGTCGTTTGACCCCAGCACTCTCTCCTGCCCATGGCGGGGGGTCGGACTAGATGATCATCTCAGGTACCTTCTGACCCTACAAACTATGAAACTATGGGACACAAATAAGGCCAGGGTTGTGCCTGACATGCACCACCTGTGCACTGCCAGCCCCAGAGGGTGACCTAGAGGGTTTGGGGCATGTGATCCAGAGACAGGGATGGCAGGCCCAGAGCTGAAAAGGAGCGAGGCAGAGCCAAGGGGCCCACAGCTAAGAAAGGCCGAAAGAGAAGCATCTTGCTCAGGCATGGACTGGGGTCAGAATATGGCTGTGTAGGAATGAGCAAGGCAGAATGAAGCACCTAGGGCTTACTCAGGTCTCTGAGAGCAGCCTCCGGTATCTTTAGACATCAAGGCACAGCTGCATTTCCCTCTCTCTCCTGCAGAGGGGGCAGAGAGCTGCATCTGTTTAGTAAGGAACCTGAAAATAATTGCTGTAATTGCTTGATTTGGTTTGGCTATTAAAACAAACTGAAATTTGTTTGGGGTCAATCTGAAGCCAAGGTTTTTGGAAGTACTCATCAACTAGATGTAGATGATAACACAGTCAGGTGGGTGGCAAATTGGCTTGGGGTCACACCCAGAGAGTGGTGGTGGACGGGTCGATATTGACCTGGAAAGATGTGGGCAGTGGAGGCTCAGTCCTACGCCCTTCATCAGTAACTTGGGCATAGAGGACATAGAGAGCACTCTGTCCAAGTTCACGAATGATACCAAATTATGGGGCAAAGTGAACACGTCAGAGGGTAGGGAATGGATCCGGGTGGATTTGGACAGGCTGAAAAATGGGCAGAATGAAATCAGATGTGGTTCATCAAGGCCAAGTGCAAAGTGCTGCCCCTGGGCAAAATGAACCAGCCACACACTTACAGGCTGGGGAACGACCGTCTCAGCAGCACGGCAGTGGAAAGGGATCTTAGAATCATAGTCGACTCCAAGACGAATGTGAGCCGTCAGTGTGACAAAGTGATCAAAGGCTAACCACGCTTTATCATGCATTAGCAGATGCATGACGAACAGGTCCAGGGAGGTGATGCTTCCCCTCTATGCGGCACTGGCCAGGCTGCAGGTGGAGTACTGCAACCCGTTTTGGGCACTGCACCTCGAGAGAGATGAGGAGAATCTCGAGAGGGTTTCGAGGAGGCCGCTTGTATGGTCAGAGGCCTGCAGGCAAGGCCCTATCAGGAGAGACTGAGGGACCTAGATTTCTTCAGCCTTCTCCAGAGAAGACTGAGAGGTGATTTTGTGACTGCCCATACATTCATCAGGGGAGGGCAGCCGGAAATAGGAGATGCTGTATTTACTAGGGCACCCCCTGGAGTAACTAGGAACAATGGCCACAAATGGATGGAGAGCAGATTTAGGTTAGACACTAGAAAGAACTTCACAGTAAGAGTTGCCAGAATCTGGAATCACCTTCCAAGGGAGGTGGTGCTTTCCTCTACCTTGGGAGTTGTCAAGAGGAGACTGGAGAGGCACCTAGCTGGGGTCGTCTGACCCCAGCACCCTTTCCTGTCTGGGGCAGGGGGTCAGACTCAATGATCTACTGAGGTCCCTTCCGACCCTAACATCTATGAATCTATGAAATAAAACTGGCTTCACAAGGGCACCAAGCGGCCATTCATTAAGTCAAGAAGAAGGTGCTCTTCCTTATCATATAATCCTGTAGTTATATAAAATAATAAACCAGGATGCACAAGATCAGAGTTCAGTATTCCTTTTTTTCTGATTCAGAGTAGGGAATGGATCCCAGATGTCTTTCCCCAAGTGAGTGGCCTAACAATCAGGCTAGAGAGCCACTTGCACAGCATTACACTTTCAAATCTTTCTGTGTTTTTTTCCCGCTAGGTGAGAAATTGTTTCAGCAGCAGGTGTATAAAACTTTATTACCACAAGCCTTTGCCTTGCTTCCTTTGTACTAAGAATGTGAAGCAAAAGAAGTGATTGCAGGCAGAGTTATCATTGCAGATGGAGGAAAAATATAGACCGTCTTGCCTTCTGAGTTTAATAAATGTAATTAGCAGGGTGCAACTGCTTTCAGGGTCATATTTAATTCTGAGCCATGTGTTAACCACCATCTTGCTATATGTATGTGGCTCAGCAGCTTTGCAAAGTCATTGACTATTTTGGTGACAATACCTGCAGCTAAAACTTATGCCTCTAGACCACCTGGTACCATGCAGTTCTTGTTTCCCTGGGACTGCACTGTATTTTCCTCTCCAGATGTTCTAAGCTCCAGATGTCTGAGTTATGTCTTAAATGTCTGGTAAATAAAATGGACCTTGATACAAGGACCTTAATGCCCACCTGCACCATTTAACAGGGCCAGAGAAGCTTTTGTGAGCAAGGCCCCAGTGTAAGGGCCAGGACCCCTTCCCCAGCAGGCCAATGGCCACCTCGCTGAGCTGTATGCCAGCTGGCTTCATAGTTTCATAGTCATTGGGGGCTGGAAGGGACCTTACAGATCATCAGGTCCAGCCTCCCTGCACTTGGGCGGGAAAGACTGCTGGGCTCAAATGACCCCAGCAAGATGGGTATCAAGATGTTTTTTGAAGATTGACAGCATGGGTGACTGTACCACCTCTTGGGGGAGCCTGTTTAAAACCCTTGGCACTCGGCTTGTAAAGAAGTTTTTCCTTAAGTCTAGCCTTAAGTGATCTTCAGTCAGTTAGTGCCCATTATTTCTTGTCCTCCCCTGGGGGTCCTTAGTGAATAAATGCTCCCCTCGGCCCTGATGTAAGCGCCTGATATACTTATAGGCTGCCACCATGTCCTAGCAGAGTCTTCTCTCCTCCAGACCGGACAATCCCAAGTCCCTCAGCCTCTCCTCATATGTCTTGGTCTCCAGGCCTCTAATCATGTGTGTCTCCCTCCTTTGGACTCTCTCAAGTTTCTCCACATCCTTCCTGAAGTGTGACACCCAAAACTGGACGCAGTGCTCCAGCCGCGGTCTCACCAAAAGCTGAGTAGAGTGGGAGGATGCTTCAATGGATGCATATCAGTGTTTGCTTAGCTCTGCCAGCTATGGTATCATATTGGTGGTTCATGTTCATTTTGTTGCCAGTCATGACACCCAGGTCTTGTTCAATTGTGATGCTGGCAAGAATACCACTGCCAAGCCTGTGTTGTGGATTAGTTCTCCCCAGATGGAGCACTTTACATTTCTGCATATTAAATGTTATCAGGTTAAGGTCTGCCCACCTTGCAAGCCTGTCTAGCTCAGCCCGTATTGCCAGCCTGTCTTCGAGCATGACCATGCTCCCCCGTAGTTTGGTGTTGTCCAGGGAACTTTGCCAGATTGGGTATAATATAATACCTGAATCCAAATCGCTGATGAACATGTTGAAGTGCACTAGTTTGAGTACTGAATCCTGAAGGATGCCACTGCTCACCTTCTGCCATGATGACTCAGTTCCATCAATCAATACCCTTTGGGTCCTACCCCTGAGCCAGTTACCACTTCTTCCTCCTGACCCTACCTACACCCCTTTCAAGACAACTTCAAAAGTAGTGGCAAAGAAGAGCTTGGCTAATGCCTGACCCGTGGCATATGTGACACGTAGGGGGAATACAGGGGGGCATATGCCCTCCCTGAGATTGGCCAATGCCAGCTTCTGTGGTGGTCACTGCCTGCCCCGCACCCCCCGCCACCACCGACAGTGCAGATGGTGACTGCGCCCACCCCCCACCATGGCTGCCTGCGGGCAGTCTCTGCTCGGCCTGCCCTCGCCACCAATGTCACCGCAGCCACCTGTGGGTGGTCCCCGCTCACCAGTGCACTGCCCCCCCCCCAGCCTCCAGTGGCACACGTCGTTCATGACCTGTAGCATGATGGTTAGAGTGCTATGCTACAGAGAAACCCAGGTTTATAGCCTCTTCTGGGTGAGGGGGCCATAGCACCAAGGTGTCTAGCCTTCTGGAGAGATGCCCTAACCACTCACATATTGGAGGCAAAAGATGGGGTAGCCTTGTTGCTTCTCTGTCATATCCCTCTAGTCAGTACCATGTTCTGGCCAACTACATTTTCAGGGCTTTGGAAGCTTCTAAGCATCCACAAGGGACACACGCACATAGGCACGTGCCTAGCCAACTGCACATCCCCAGTCTGTCCCTTAACAGCCCAGGAAGAAATGAAATGACTCCCCCTTTCTTCCTGAAAGACTATTAGGAGAAACGAGTGTAAGAAAATAGTCTACATGGAGGGGAATAGTCTTCCCTTTATAAAAGATGGTAGCAACTCGGCCTTCCAAACTGGCAGGTGTCCCTGCTGCCAGCAATCTCTCGGGGGCCAAAAAAAATGTGAAATGAAATAGAATAAAATGCTGTCTTCCTTGGGAATGCAGCAGAGATTGAAATATGTTCTGCGCGGTTCTGAGATCGCAGAGGCAGGAAGCTAAAGGTTACCATTCACAATTACATGGGATTTGGTCACTCTGGTTTTGACGTCTTTGTGGTATAGCATTTCCAGGGGAGTTGTGGTGGTGACCTACAAACATCATCACAGGAAATAAGCTATTTATAATCACTGTCCTAAAAAAACATCTCTCTCTCCTTCTGATCTTTTGGAGATCAACAAATGTTGCTGTAGCATTCAGTGAGCCAGGCCAAGGAGGTCACTGAATCAATGTTGTTATTTGACCCTGTTAGTGCTCTCAGGGGTTTGGGTGTCACACATCATGCCAGGCTCATTTATTTGGATGCTCTGTGTTCATGCTGTCAGAATACCATCCAACAGCCGATGCCCCTAATGACCTCAGTGTTACAAGAAAGAGACTATGGTGACTCCCAGTGTCCTGAACTAGTCATAAGAAAGCTTCCACCCTTCCCTCAGGCTAATCCCCACGGAGGTAGACACTTCCCTCCATTGAGGAGTTAGCTGTGAGTTGTTCCCTGGTAGTTGGGCCCCTAAGCTAGTCCTTTCTCATAAAATATGGTGGCAGCAGAAGTAGCTTTGCCTAATAGCCTAGCGTTTGGGGCACTCGTATAAGAGACCCAAATTAAACTCTCCTCCCCTCAAGGGACTATATTCCTACCACCTGGGAGTGGGGAAGGGGATGGAGTGTGCCTTCACCCCAACTTCTGTATAGCTGACAGGGCTCCCAGCCACAGGGGAGACCCTGCTACATGATGACTCTGAAAGTCCTGCTAAGCTGAGGCCTACGCACAAAAGTTAAAATACAAATACTGATGCTTATCGCGTAAGGCACGAGGATGTGCGTTTGCAGCTAGGCCATCTGAGAAAGAAATGGTAAGGTATCACTTCCAGCTTATTTTATTATATGTATGATGGTTTCAAGCAGGTTCCTAATTGCCCGGTTTGTAATAATGGGAAACGTCTATCCTTGATTAACTAGTATGGTAAATATTTCTCTTAACTCATGTTATGTGCAGGAAGAGCCAATCTTCATATGTGATAGTTGTGTCCTCCTAATTTATTTCTGTTTGGCTGTTTCCTCCCGATTTACTTTTCTTTTGTCTTGTGGTTCCCTTGATTTTCCAAGGCTACTCCACAAAACCTTGTATTTCCCCTGGTTGTTAATGAGTTCCTTGAAATGTTACCAACTTAGTAGTGATTTATTCTAATTGAAACTTGCTGATAACCAATAATGAGCAGTTTAACTAACAGGATGTTCCTGTCAGTTGTTGCTTGGGATTTGAGACTTGCTCTTGATTTACACAACTACAAGAACACTTTGAAGATGTTGAGCTAAAAGGTATACGAAGAGGAACAAAACAGCTAGCAAGGCACCTGCTTCAAGAATGAAAGATCTCTCTGACCAGGACCGCTGCTGCACTGCCACCATCTCAAAAAGCTGAAAGAAACAGTCTCTTTTGTTGCCTGCTTAGTGAGAAATTATCACGTTATAGCTAAATACTGGACTTGGCTTTGGTGTGGGCTCATTTAACCTTGAGTACGTTTAATAAATAAAGCCTTTCTGTCATTTATCAAATGAGATGTCGTGTCAGTCCTCTGACACCAGTCCAGGACCCCATGTTTGTATTTGCTAACACCACAAGTGCAAATTAAATTTCAGTAGCAACTAGCTATAAAGTCAGTACACACATCTTTGAGGTCTAACTTTATACCTGGTTGGAGCTTGTTATCATCTGATAGCTACTTTGCACATGCAACTGGTCTTACACTAATTGTGCGATTACCCAGTTAATTGGGCGATACTTGTAACATAGAGAGGGGGCCCAGGACAGATATTGCTCACTGCATCCAATAGTTTGGTTTATCCTTACTGTTCATCGTAAGGTCCTAGGTGGTTTTTACTGCAAATCCTGCTCAGAAGAAAGAATGTTCTATGCTTCCATATAGGCTTTTCTATGCAGCTATTACAATATGATTTGAGAGTCTCACACGTTAGTGAATTTATCTTCACAAAAGTTCTATGACTTGAAGATTATTTTGTCCTCATTTTGCATATAGGGAACTGAGGGACAAAGTTAAGCGTAGAAATTATGCCCTGATATTGGCAGCCTACTCTTAGAGGCCTAGGACCCAATTTTTCAGCATACTTAGTGTTACATAGCATTGATCAATTTAAGCACATCTGACGTGTAGTCATGGAATCATTGATCATTTAGTCTAACTTCCTGAATAGATACAGGCCTCACTCTTCCTAAATTATCCTAAACAGACATCTATCCAGCCTCTCCTTAAAACTCTTGAATAAAAGTGATTCTACAATTTCCCTGAGACGCTTATTCTGCTGTCTGGTTACTCTCGTTACAGTTAGGAACCTTTCCCTGAAATTTAAATTAAATCTGCTGTGCTGAAGTTAAACCCATTGTCGTGTGTCCAGTCCTCTGTAGCAGTGGAAAATGATGTTTTTCTACCTTTACTGACAGCCTTTCAAACATTGGAAAATTGCCAGTCAGGGTTCTCCTTTTCTCCAAATGAAATATACTTAGTTCCTTCAACCATACCATGAAACTGTTGTTTTTCTCTTCCTGAAATCCCTGACTTCACTCGATACACATCTGTTCAACTTCACCCAAAACTATGATGGGTTTCCCACAACTAGCATCCTCCTTTACTACTGAACTACACTTATTTTGCAGGTGTGTCCCTAGAAGGGTCCTATCCTGTGTGCTGACGGAGGCAGAGGTCCTATGGAGAAAATGTGTTCCCATAATTAAAGTTAGCATTGTAATGCATATTCTACAAAGGGGCTAAACTGGGGCTGCCCAGGCTACTGGTGCTTGCTAGATCTTAATTGATCACTGGCCAATAAACCAGTTAGGACTCTTCTGAACTGACTTCTTTTATCACATGATTTATCAAATGATGGGGGGAGAGTCTGGACAACCGGGAGACAGCAAGCATAACCCCACACATCACACCCTCTTACTAGACAACCAGATGTTCACTTTCCATACCTCCTCCATAAACACAGTTGGGTTCAGCCCCCTGCACTTGGGCAGGAAAGATTGCTCGGTCAGATGACCCTAGCAAGACAGGGCATGTGTAGATCAAACAGGGGCCCTAAATTGAAGCAGTGGGTTTTTAAAAACACCGCTTCAATTTAGAGCCCTTTAAACCCCCATGTTGTGCACACACTGACTTACCTGCCTTTCCAGCGGCAGAGAGGGGAGGGCAAGCTGCTGGCAGGTGGAGCGGTCTGTGGGCTGCGACGGGGGCGGAGGGCTGGTTCTTCCCGCTGTGGCAGTGGTGCCCCCCACCTGCGGCAGGCACCTGCTCAAGCAGTCCCAAGGGAAGCACCAAGCCCCTGCACAACTCATGCATGCAGGCAGGCTCCAGGGGGGAAAAAGTTCAGGCTCAACGCTTTCCTTGGGCAAAGCCTGCCTTCCCAGGCTGCAGCAGGGCTTCCTGCAGAGCCCCTGACCTGCATGGAGCCTGGTGATTTGCTCTGCAGCTGTAAAGGCAGCAAACTAAAACGCCCTGGAGGAGTTTTGGTTTGCTGCATGCCGAGTCATTTAAGGCGCGTTACGCTGCCGAATTCCATACAGCGGCTGGAATTAATGTGCAATATGCCACTGACCCATACAATCACGGACACCTTTAAAGCAGTGCAAAAGGATTTAGCTTTCTTTAAGGTGTCATGCACACATGCCTGTCTGTTCATCTACACACTTTGTGAAGATCGCCAGGGTAGCTGATTGTACCACCTCTGGGGCGAGCCTGTTCCAGACCCCCAGCACTCGACTTGTAAAGAAGTATTTCCTTGTGCCCAATTGTAACAGGGCACCAGATACAGTGCCTTTTACGGGGCAAAATGGGATATGCCATCACAAGCAAAGAAAACTTACCCGCACAGATGGGCTAAGATTTGCCTCTTTACATTTAGGCACCCAGCAGGGCTGCCTTCAGTTCTACATCAAAGCAAATATGGCAGAAGAATTTTGTTACAGGTGCTTTCTTTTTAGCTCTTGCTGCGTGAGCCCAGCTGATGGAGTTTCCCTTAGCAGAGCAGGCAAGCTCTTCAGGGGTAGTGTCTGTTCTCTTTCTTTCTGTAAATGTTGATTCCATGCCAGCCTCTTTGAGTTTGGATGATATACACCTAATCATGTGGAGAAACCAGGAGCATTAATAAATTCCCTCTGGTAAAACACTGTGAAGCCCTCAGAGGGAAGGTGCTTGAGAAGCCTACCATAGACTAATAGAATTGGTAGGGACCTCGAGGGTCCTCTAAGCCAACACCCTGCCCAGATGCAGGATGCACTATTGCCGTACCTTTCCAGACAGCTGCATATTAAGGCTTTGCGAAGCTTTGGGTGGTGATTCGATTCAGAGGAGATTCAGCCCAATTCAGTGGCTGAATCTCTGAATCTGAATTGAATCGGGGGGGACCAATGTAAAGGTCTGAATCGATTCAAAGCTCTCTGAATCTTCAGAAAAGATCTGGAGAGCTTTGATGATTTGGGCAGTTCCTGGTGGATGCAGCAGGGAGCTGCAGCCAGACTCATCTGGTAAGTACTAGGGGTGGGGGAGGAGACCATGGGGGGACCCTTGCCCCCCCACTCCCCCAGAGCCCCTCATGGGCTGCCCTCACCCACCCCTGCTCCCTGTACGTTAACAAAAAGCCCCTGTGCTCTCCAGGTGCTGCTGGGGACGGGGCAATCTCTGCTGCCCACACTGCCCCACGCTGCATGGGGGGCTCTGCCATAAGCCCCCCGACCCTCCCCCCTTGTTCTCCCAGACCCTACACGGGTGCCCTGCCTGATGCAGCTCCAGCCCTTTAATAAAAAAAAAAAGCAGAGAAAATCCCTGGGACTTACCAGGGGTTCAGGGGCTTGTGCAGTGCCCCCATGTGGCATGGGGCAGTGGGATCGCCCCCCCACCAGCAGGAGTAGTGAGTCTGGGGGGTTTTATCAGGGTTTTTTTCTTAAAGGGCTGGACCTGGTCTGGATGGGGTACCCATGGAGGGAGGGGGGTGGGGTTCATGGCTAAGCCCCCCATGCAGCGTGGGGCAGTGGAGGCCAGCAGGGATTGCCCCCCGCCTGGCAGCACCTGCTGAGTCAGGGCTTTTCTTTTTTTTAACAGGAGCTGGGGTGGTTGGGGCAGCCAGTGCCGGGCCGGGGAGGATGGGCCTGTCTGATTCAGCTGCTGCTGAATTGCTGAATCAGATTCGGCCAAATCGAATCAGGACAGCGATTCAAATCACCAAATCAAATTACTGTCCCCCGAATTGTCCAAATCCGAACTTGAAGTGAATAGTAGCCACTTTGCATAGGCCTGCTGCCTATCCAGCCTTTTGTTTAAAAACCTACAATGAAGGAGATCTCTCATGGTTACACATCAGTGTTTCTGGGTACTGCTTAGGCTTTATTCAGCATTTAAATTACAATTGCAACAGAAAAAGGATGAGCGAGACTTAAGTCCTAATTTATGGAGGAAGCCCACAGACTGATGGGGGAAGGGAAAAAATACCTACACTTTCAGCTAGATGTCATTTCCTTAATTTAGTTGTGTCACTTCATGCAAAAATATGAACCTACCCTTAATCATAGAACCACTTGCTGTTTGGCTTCGCCTTCAGTTGCGTGTCCTGTCATGGCTGGGGAAGTCATCTACGCTGATTTAAATGTTCTTGAGGGGTCTTTTCATGCAAACCTACCAGGTCCATCTCAGCAGCTCAGTAAGTGTGCTTTCCTTTTCATTTTTGTATCATAGTTGGCATGCGCTTTTATTTTTCTAATGTAATTTTTTTAAAACTGCAGCAACAGGTAGTTTCAAGAAACAATTGCTAAGAAATAAAGAACAAGGCTGTGTTTTTATGTAATCCTGTAGGGTTTAAAGTTAATGCTCAGAGTGTCAGACAGGCTGATTGTAGGACTTCTCTGTTTTTATTGCAAAACACAGCATAGCAAAGAACATTTTCCATATTGCAGTTGCAGAACATACGTATGCTTGAGAAGATGTTAGAACTGATATACTGTTCTAATACTTGCACAGCCAACTTAACATGACAACCAAAACCTAATTAGAATTATGCAAATATTTAACTTTCCTACTAATGTAAATCACAGAAAAAAAGAAATAGAGCTGGAAGGAACCTCACGAGATCATTTAGTCTGTCCTGCCTGCTCAAAGCAGGATCGTGTCTGTTTAAACCATTCTAACAAGTGTTTCCTTAACGCAGTTTCGATGCATGCAGTCTTCTGTCCTTGGGCTGTCCTGCCAGCTCTGATATTTGCTCACTGTGGATCTTGGACAAATCTTGATCTCTGTTTTTCAGTTTACTGATCTGTAAAATGGGGATAATAATACTTGCCAGCTGCTGTTAAACTCTTTGAGATTATTAAGTGAAAAATACTATACCAGTGTAATAGTTTCATAGTAGCCAGGGTCAGGAGGGACCTGAACAGATCATCTAGCCTGACCCCTGCCACAGGCAGGAATGAATGCTGGGTTCACAAGACCCCAGGCAGGTGATCGTCCAACCTCCTCTTGAATATGCCCAAGGTAGGGATGAGGACCACCTCCCTGGGAAGTTGGTTCCAGATTTTACTACCACCCTAGTAAAATGCTGAAGGGGGCTATCCCACAAATGAGGGAAATGGGAATTGGTGGTCACAGACCATAAGGCAAAGGGAAACTGCTGCAGTGAGTGTAGAAGTTTTGTTTGCTGTGTGGGTGTTGTAAAATACTACCTTCTGATCTCTAACCTAAATCTATTCTCCATCACTTTATTTATGGCCATTGCTCCTCATTACCCTAGGTGGTGCTAGGGAGAAAAGGACTCTGCCTATTTGCTGCTGATCTCCCCTGCTGAGCTTGTAGGCAGCCACCAGGTCCCCCCTCAGCCTCCTCTTGCTGAGGCTGAGCAGGTTCAGGTCCCTCAGTCTGTCCTCGTAGGGCCTGTCCTGCTGCCCTCTCTCCAAGTGGGTGGCCGCCTCTGGACCCTCTCCAGGCTGGCCCCATCCCTCTCGAAGTGCAGTGCCCAGTACTGGATGCAGTACTCCTGACCAATGTGATTCTCTCTGGTTTGGTACCTCACCTTGCAAAGTCAATCAAATTTGTACGATGTAAATACATTTCTACCAGCTTATTAATGGGCCATTTCACACAGATATAAATTATTACTCGGGGTCCAAAGCAAGGGGGAGGGAGAATGAGGTGCAATGGGATAATGGAGGTGTGAAAAGACAGAGCCATGTCCCAAAGGAAAGGCCTGTGTCATATCAATAAACAGCTAGTTTTCAGGCCTGTTTTCCTTATTTCACTGCAGAGTATGGTTCAGTTACAGTACATGAGATTCCTATGGAATAAGATTGCTTAGTTGTACTTCCCAATTTCTTTGCAGACTTGTTATTGAAGAAAGGGCAGGTTTTGTTTGCATCTGTCATTGGCAACAGCATAGCAAAGTCCTGGTCATCTGCTAACACTTAAAAAAACCCCAAACCAAAAAGCAAACAAAAAACAAAACAAAAAAAGCATGTTGATGTCAGGAGTGCCATTTCCTATGCTGGGGCTGCTGAGGCCAGACGTTTCAGGGGGTTTTTTTAAGGTCGTCCTTTAAGTACGATGCCAATTTTTTCCTTCTCTAGCTGTTTTGGGAACCTTCCCTCTGAGTGAATTATTACTACAAGAACTATTGTGTCCTTCACATCATTTCTCTCGTGGTTGGGACTCAGTAATATTTCTTTGTCTGAGATCATTTCCAATGTGTTCCAGTCTGCAAGCAATTGAGATCCTTATACTGGCAACAATTTTTATTATTATGGTGACTTTTCAGCCTCCTACATTCATAAAATCTTAGAAGTTAAAGGTGCAAGGACTTTTCTAGACTCTCCTATACCATGCAGAATTGTTTCCTATGAAGATGGAGGGACTTTTTGACTTTTTAACAACTTTATTTTACAAAAGGTCAGGTACAGAAAGCAAAAAAACCATCAGACCACACCAAAGAGAAACCATTCCAAAACATACAAAACATTACGCTGCAACAAACACCTTCCCAGTAATACACATCGTGTTTAACATGCCAAAGTCACAGACTCTCACACATATATAAAAACTGTTCCACCCTTCCCTGCCCATGAAGATGGAGGGAAGGGGGTGGGGGGGGGCGTATGTGTGTGTATTTTTACCAGTAGATTTTTTTAAACTGAGGTGGCTCTCCTCTCTCTCATAGTCCAACACCCCTTACTATTGGTAAACATTTTGTGATATTAAATTGTTTCCCCTTTCTCCTTTTCATTGCTGTACCCTAGTCCTAGTTCTACCCTATATATTGCCCTAAGTAATCCCACCTCCTCGACACTTATATTCGTGACATTTGTATTGTTATGTCCTCTCTTCATTGTTCAAGCAATAAAAACAGAGAAGTCCAATAACAAAAACATTTAGGATGAGATTTTCCAAATGAGCTGAAGGGACTTCAGCTTCCCAGGACTCTCACTCTTAGGCTCAAGTGAGATTTCTGTCCCTTGGTCTTCCAAAGTCTCTGACATTTCCATCCTTCCTGCCTCTGGACGTTCTGCATTTGTTTTTGTCTGCATTTTTCTGAGAGTGAAGGATACTATGGGGAAAGCTATATTTCTTCACAGGAGGCAGAGAGGAGGGACTGTCTGCTCTGTTTTCTTGTTTGTTGGCAGAGCACTTCATGTATAATTTCTTTCCCACGCTTACCTTTGAGGTCACTTTTGGCATCATTGTTTCCCTCCAACTGGATACTTGAGTTTTATAGAATTTTTCTAAAAGTGTTTTAATTTGCACAGATTCAGTCTTATGTCCCCCCCACATTTTTCTTTGTATCATTTCCCTAGCAAGAACATAGGAGCGTCAGAGCTGACAAATACAGTGAGACCACAGGGCCATCTTCCAAGGGAAGTTTAGGTTAGATGTTAGGAATACCTGTCTTACTAGGAGGGTAGTAAAGCACTGGAACAGGCTGCCCAGATAAGTTTTGAAATCTCCATCCTTGGAGGTTTTAAGATGCGGCTAGACAAAGTGTTGGTTGGGATGATCTAGTTGGGGATGGTACTGCTTTGAGCAGGGGGCTGGAGTAGATGACTCCAGAGGTCCCTTCCGACTAGGGTGGCCATCATAGAGGACAGTCCAGTTGTCCTCTGTCCTCTATTGAAACAAAACTGGACACCTTTATATCCTTTATTTTAGAGAAAAACAGAAGACATAAAGGTATTGGGTTTTATATCAATAGACGACAGGACAGAGTAGCAGAAAACTGGAATGTCTTGATGGTCACCCTACCTCCAACCCTCGTTGTCTATGATTCTATGATCTAGCCCAGTATCCTGATGCTAAGAGAGCATGGCCTGTCTGTGGCCTCACCAAGTCCCAGGACTTCCTAGTCAATCTCCTGGCCCTAGCCAAGCTAGTGATTTCCTTGACCCGGACAGAGGCTGTGGCCGGGATGAATCCCAGGGTACAGTGAGGCCATCGTCCTGTTACTCTACTCACATTTCGGGCATCCACAGGTTCTATTGTCTCATTCAGGGGGCAGTGGGCTGTGGGCCATGGGCGTTGGTCAATGTGCTCTGTTTGGTGTCTCCTTTTTGATCCCTGGTTATTAACCTGTGATCCTTATTCCCTTCCCCATTTTTTCTTTCTTTTTTTTTTGGTCCCAAGCAATTAGTTGTTGCATTTCCAATGGCCTCCCTTATTACTGGAGGCTTATAGTTTTCTTGGTGGGCCTGGATTGACAATACCTCTTAACACAACAAATAGGATTCATGCTAAGGGAGCACTCCTTGTTCATGACTCCACCAAGTCCTGGGACCTCTTAGTCAACTTCCTCCTGGCCTTAGCTAAGTTGGCAATATATTTAACCAGGAAGAAGGCTGTGGCTGGAGGTAGAGGGGATCCCTGGTGGCTGTGGGGCCATCTTCCTGTCCCTCATCTCTTCATATCTCTGAGCAGAGTTTCACTGGACAGTGTCCCAAAGGCCAGTGGGTGCTGGCCATCATGCTTTGCTTGGTGTCCCATGCTCCATTCATTAACACTTGAAGTGTGGTTGGGAGAGAGAGGGGAGTTTTATTTGCTCCAGGGACTCAAAAGGGCTCTTGGAGTTCTTGCCATTGTGTGGTCTGCCCATTTCAGTTGTTGCTAAAGCAGTATCATGGTGTCCCTGTTGCCTTGGTATGAACTCCCCATGGGCTGAGATTCTGGCACCCCCTTTAAGTTGTAGTCAAAAGCTGATGCCCTGGTATGCAGCCCAAGTTACACTGTTGTGTGCTGACACCACTGTCCTCTCCTTTGAAAGAAACAGCTGAGCCCTCCGTGGTCCTTCAAAAGAAAGGCCTTAGGCACCCAACTCCAGGAAAGGGTCTGGAGTTGTGAATCCTTTACAGAGAGCAGAATCTCTCTCAGCTCAGAGTAAGGCTTACTCTTCCCAGGAAAGGGTAGGATTTGTACTCTGCTCCTGGACGGAGCATTTTCCATAGGCTACTGTAAATGATGCTCTTCCCCACAGCCCTCACTCAGCTTGCTTGCATCTGGAAGCACTAAATTCCCTTAATTTATTAAATAAGGAACCCAAGTGCCTAACTTGGAGGCTTGTAGGTTGTAGCCATGTTGGTCTAAGGACATAGGCAGATAAGATTTCCTTGGGTGAATTTGATATCTTTTATTAGACCAACCCAAATAGTTGGAGAATAGTTATTAAGCAAGCTTTCGGGTTCAAAACCCTTCGTCAGGCTAAGGAAGTTTCAGCAGTCGGTGACTTTTCATTCCATCCAGGAAGAGCACACACCAACTGCTGATGCTTCCTTAGCCTGACGAAGGGTTTTTTGAATTTGAAAGCTTGCCTAATAATTATTCTCCAACTATTTGGGTTTGTCTAATAAAAGATATCAAATTCACCCAAGGAACCTTTCCTAACTTGGAGGCTGTGAGTTTCATTGCTTCAGTATTGGATATTGCAATACCCAAGTCCTGCTGGTGGATCTCTGAAAGGCCCTTTCCTTGATTCTGGATTAGGCTCTTTAAACTGAAATGTAATTCATAAATTGGAACAGAGTGTGTAAAACATAATTGAGAGGCAACATCCTCAAGGCCAACTTAAAAAAATGCAACATCAGTGTTAACTCATGAGAGACTATCACCCAGGACTGCCCCAAATGGAAGAAGAGTCTGTTGCAGGGATCTCAGTAATTTGAAACCTCATGGACGCTTGTACATATTATGATGTTACCAAGTACATGTAATGAAAATTTCCCTTTGTGTGTCTTTATGGCATCACACTTCACATGTAGGCAAGTTTTGGGGGTTTAAATAAATTTATATCGCCACAAACTAAAATCACATCCCAAGGTAGTTTAGCTTGCAATGTTGTAACTGGCATGTTGCAGCCATTAATCTGTCATCTCGCCCCCACTCCCATCGCCCTAGCTGCTAGAGAGGTGGGCAGGCTCCACTAAAAAAAAAATGATTGGGGCCCTCGCCACTCTTCAGCAGGTGCCTGTGGTCACGAGGACACCTGGGGCTGTTGGGGAATGGGCTGGCTTGCCCCAGGGGCAGTGCAGGGAGGTGGCAGGAGGGTGATTAGGTGTGCTGGCATCCAGAGAAGGTGGCAGGGATGGTGGATGGGGCACTGGAAACCTGGGTGGTCTTGGGGAAGAGTTGGATCAGGTGCCTCTGAGCTGGAGCAGCACCTGGCCTGCTAATTGCCAAAGAAGAATTAATGGATTCACCAAGAGCAAGTCATGCCTGACCATAAGATAACAGGCTCTGTGGATGGGGGAATAGCAGTGGATATGATATACCTTGACTTTAGCAAGGCATTTGACACTGTCTCTCATAGCATTTGCAATAATAAGCCAAAAAAATTAAAACTACATGAAAGTACTATGAAGTGGATATATCACTGGCCAGATCATCATGCTCCATGAGTAATTATCAATGGCTCACTGTTTAGTTAGGAGGAGGTATCAAGATGGAGTTCGCCAGGGGTCTGTCATGGGCCCAGTATTGTTTAATATCTCCATTAATGATTTGGATGATGGGATTAAGTGCACACTTAGCAAATCTGAAGATGATACTAAGTTGGGTGGAATTGCATATACTCTGGAGAATAGGGCTAGAATCCAGAATGAGCTGGATAGACTAGATAAATGATCCGCAGCCAATCAAATGGTATTCAGAAAGGACAAGTGCCAAATCCTGCACATGGAACAGGATAACCACGTGTACCAGTACAGACTGAGGAACGACTGGCTAGGCTGCAGTATAGCAGAGAAGAACCCGGTGGCTCCCGCGGACCAGAGTCTGAACATGAGCCAACAGTATGCTTTTCTTACAAAAAGGACAACAGTAGACTGGGTTGTATTAACAGTAATGTCACTTACAAATCAAGGAAGGTGATTCTTCCACTCTATTCAGAACTGGTGAGGCCTCATCTTGATTACTGTGTCTAGTTTTAGGTTCCACACTTCAAAACGTATGTGGAGAGACTGGTAAGTGCAACAGGGAGCAGCAAAAATGATTCGAAGCCTTGGAAGTATGACGTACAAACAGGCTTAGCAGAATTCAATTTTTCATTTTTAATCATTTAGATGGATAATATTGATGTTTATTTTAAGCACTTATTTCCATTGTTATTGATTTCAATTAAATTAACAGCATAAAGATCTTCTGCCCTGGGATGGAAAAAATGCAACGAAAAGGTCAAGAAAACCCCCAAATTTGTCCTTTCTATTTGAAGTCTTTCTCTCCACTTAACCAATCTCACCAGTAGCCTGCTTCACCTCTTTTTAGTGTGCCACCAGTTCTCTGCAGCTGAGTTGTCTCACTCGGGCATCAGGAACCTCCCCACCACTGTTCTGTATGCCTTCCTCTACAGTTGCTGTTTCAGGTCCAGCTCAAATACTCTTTCCCCACATTCCCCTTTTCTGGGTTTCAGGTAGGGGTTTAAGTAGCCTGCTGTCTGGGTCCAGAGGTGCACTTGTGAGTAAGCAGTTAATTGCTTAATTGATAAGCCATTAGGCCACCCCCTGTTTTCCACTTTAAAGAGACTGGCCTTCTATACTCTAGCCTGCAACTCCCTTCTGTTCTTCCCCTCCTTTTGATTATTAACAATGGAAGTGTTTTTCATCAGCCTCTGAGTGTGAACTTAAATTGCCATTTAGCAACCTGTACTGATAAAAATCAAATCCTGCCAAGCCTACATATGAGGAAAGGCAGAAAGAGCTAGGGTTGTTTAGTCTGGAGAAGAGAAGACTGAGCTGGGATTTGATAACAGGCTTCAAATACCTAAAGAGAGATTATAGAGAGGCTGGAGATGGTCTTTTCTCTGTGACTGTAAGGGACTACACTAGGAGCAATGACCTGAAGCTACAATAGAGGAGTTTAGGGTGGAAATAAGGAGGAATTTTCTGACTATGAGGGTGCTCAACCATTGAATACACTATCTAGAGAAGTCACGGGACTTCTGCCTTTGGACATTTGACAGCAGGGTGCTGGACTAGGTGACCTTGTGAGATCCCTTCCAGTCCTGGTTTCTTATAATCCTAAAATCCTATAGCAAACATACAAACTGTGTTTCAAAACTGTTCTCTACCCTGTGATTTCCTTAAATTTGTTGTTCATTCAAAATTATTTGCTGACTAATTTCTGGAAATAGTCTTTGATCTGTAGTTGATTCACAAACAAAACACTGTGAATATTCTACATTAAAAAATATTTTTGCTGGCTTTGATGTTACAAATAAGTAATGTAATCTGTCCTCTTAATTCTGATTGCTAAAATACCAAACTTCAGGAACTTCATGCAGCCCTAACTGCACCCCCTTTGTCCAGTAATTTTATTTTCTAGTGTCAGTCGAAGTGTATCTTCTGTTTATTAGATAATTGTTCTTGCCACTTAACCTTTTACTATTCACATATAACGCTTCTGCTATAAAGACCTCAGAAGCCTCTTCTGTATTAAAACTGCATATGCAGTGAGGTGCAGTCAGTGAACCACATTGCAAACTTCTGCCCTGAACTTGCATGTCATGGAGGGATTGAAGCAATCCACTTAGCCAGCTGGGATGCCATCAATGGTCCATCAAACCTCAAAATTCAACTTTAATTAAACTGTACCTTCTCTGCCATTGCTTGCCTTAGCCATCCAAAAGAAGATGATTAAAATAACAATAAGGGCACACTGTCTAATGCTCAAAGTTAGAAAATGTCAGAATTGAGGCTGTCCATGCCATCTTAATTCAGCTTGCTTGTGAATATGCATTATGATACCTTTTAATCAGATGAGCACATGCTAGTTTTTTCCACAAGATGCTGCCTAACTCAGTGCTTTGACTAGAGAGTGAATGAGGAAGGGTTGTGGAGTGCATTCAGATGTTTCAGAAAAAAAGCTTTTTTAGTACATTTGATTTAAACAGTGAGCATCTTTTCCTTTACTGAAGCAAAAGTGATGAGCACTTTAACACCTTCTCACCAAAGTGAATTTCTGAATCAGTAAATGCTGCCAGGCATGTTGTTGTGACCTACATACCATTTCTGAACCAACCACAAGTTAGCATGTTCATACCCAGAGTAGAGAACAGTAAACACCTACAGTAGCCTTGCCATTAGAACCACTATGCAGTATGGGTGTAGATAAACTTTAAAAATTACCATCTTCCTTTATAAATGGCAGTGGGTTGCAAGTCTCTCCTCCTCTTCGTGCCTCATGTTTCTTTTTTGGGTGATATGTAGGTGTATTGCATGCAAACGGAGTTTTTAGAGTGGGGAAGTGGGCTGTAATGGAGGATGGAGATATATATATATATATATATATATATATATATATATAAGGAAATGATCTTGGGGTCTGACACTATTGAGGTGTCACCTTAAATTTTTTTCTCCATGCAGATGCACTCAATTCCTGCTAAGGGTACAGTAGTTCAGGAGGCACAACATGACATGATGTGGAATCAAAAATCCAATATACTTTATTCAACCGTCACGCTGGCATGAATCAGAAGTCCATGCACTGTTTAAAAGAAACTCAACTTCTGTTTTTAAATAAACCTGTTTCCTAGTCCTCATGGCTGTGAAGAAAAGCTGGAAGAGGTGAAGTGCCACAGAAGAACATAGAAACCTGAAGACAAATTAAAAGAATCCCATTTAAGAAAAAAACAAACACAAATACGATTTTTAAGGACCTGAGCCATGACTTTTGAAGGCTGGGAGTTCAGTTCAACATTGAATTAATTGAAACAATACAGAGTCTCCTGACAGCACATAGACTGTCCTCTGACACCTGGCAGCCAAGCTTTTATTCTGCTGGGCACAAGAGGAGGTAATGACCATCAACAGGAGCAATGGCTTTACAGTCTCTGTAGGTGTCAGTGAGAAAACAGAGGGTAATGTTAGGAAACTGGTTCTGCCTGGAACAGTGGAACAACAAAGCTTTTAGACTGAAAAAAACCCCAAAGATACATGAGTTTACTTGTTATCATCCCTAGATTGTGAGAACCATGAACCACTGTTTTTCTATTTGTATTAAACTCTATTAAATTTATTGTTGATTATAGCAAAATGTAGATGATCTTACACCATCAAGGGAACTACTAGCTCTTGGAAGTGAATCAGAATCAGTCTCCCTGGGTCACCAGCTGTTTCGAGTTCCACTCATGGTACATGATGGGCTTCAATAAGGTCACTTATGTGTAATCAAGGGCTATATTTCCTGGGTCACAAACATCACTGCTTCAAAAACATAGCTCAAAATGCAGTGGAGGTAAAAGCGACCCTCAAGGTGACTCGGATCTATAGGTTTGCTGATTTGGCACATGCGCTAAGCATGATTTAACACGCAAATCGAGTTGCTGTTTCCAGCAGGACAAACTGGAGGCTGTACCAGGTCTAACACAGACTGAAACAGACTGCTCTAAGCAGTATTGTATGCAATTGTGAACCATAATCCTGTGCTTAATTTCTGAGAATGTGCAGATGATAATATCTTCACTGGGCTGGGAAATGAGTAATTAAAATGCAGTGAAATATTATTTTGTTTCTCCTAGAGTCTTCCTCTCTCTTCTCCCCCCCACACCTTTTCCCTCCCAGTCAATGTTTGCAATGCAGCTAAAAAAGAAGAGATTCCAAAAGCAAATAAAGTGTCATTACGTCTGGTCTCCAATTCCTTTTCTCACATTTAAAGTCCAGGCTTCCCTACTGCACTGTACTAACTGATGCCCTTAGATTGGGGTTAGACATTCATTGGTTCTCTTGCATTCACTGGGCGCATCTAAACAAGACACTTACTGTGCACTGGCCTAATAACAGTGTGCAGTAGTGTGTCACAGCAAAACCCTTGCTAATAGCCTAATAATACTGTGCAGAAGGCTAATGCACAGTAAGCATCCCTAAATAAGTATACGCTGAGGCTACCGCACAGTAACTTTAGGTACTGCACATTTAGTTAGTCTTTTATTAAGGAAGTAGTAAATTAAATGTGCAGTATCTAAAGCACATTAATGAACATGTAAACGTGCCTACTGAGTACTCCAAATCAGGTGCCTTTTGCTGCTTCCTTATCTGCTTTGTGGTTTTTGTGTTAGGATAAGCCATATTATATTTCCTACCACAACCTGTGATCAAAAACATCTGATACAAAACAATGTTTACAACCACATTTAGAGAAATAAATTATAAAAAATTGTAGATAGAGTTAAGAACCACCCTAGATAAAGTTGATTCTGACACCTTTTGGAAGATGAAAGCAAAAGCAGTACTTTCTTACATGCTACTGAAATGCTAGCACCAGTGAAATCAGCAGTTTTGTGTTGATTTTGGTGTGACCAAGCATCAGTCCATGAAAGGGCTGCTCTCTTTTAATGCAAATGTCTAGGTTCCCACTCTGAATCAGTGTACTTATTTCTGTACCTGTGTGTCCCTTATCGAATTCACCCAGGGAACCTTGTCTGCCTTCTCTCTCACCACACTTGTTAGTTTTGAGAAACTTTAATGTGGAGAATGCCAATGCCCTAGTGGAGAAAGCATCAGCAAT
Organism: Caiman crocodilus; assembly: GCA_030014935.1. NCBI lineage: Eukaryota > Metazoa > Chordata > Crocodylia > Alligatoridae > Caiman > Caiman crocodilus. The sequence goes on from JAGPOW010001626.1 coordinate 195,559, forward strand.
GGCTGTTAATGTTCTGCATCTGTGTCCTTCCTTACTCAGGATACAGTATTGGTTATATATTCCAGGTTTATTGTATACTGAAGGGAACTCTGCTTTTCATTTTCTGGTCCCTAACAAATTGTATTTCAAACGTTCCTTTGAGCCCTTGCAGGTGAATACAGCATCATAGGGTTCGAAGGTCCAACTCCCTACATGAATGCAAAGATTTGAAAGAAGGCAACTGATGAATATTTTTCAATGAGTTCAGTCTGTATCCAATAGACTTTCCTGACGTTTTTTTTCAACTCCTGGCCAATATACAGCTTGCTTTCTTTGGTTTTGTCCTTTAAGGCCTGTGATGAAAATGTTCTCTTAATCTCTGATTTTTACAGAAAACCACCAGTGTCCATATTGGCATCGAGTTGTTCTGACCATTGGCTGTGTTGGGAACATTGTCCTGGTAGCTGCTCTAACTGTCCTGAGTGTCATGGGTGAGTACCTGCCCAGTCATGCTGTTATTTATTCCCGTACCCACATGTAATCATAGCCCACACAGCAGTGTCCAGCCAAATTCCTGGTGTGTTCCATACCTAGCACGGATGTCAGCATTAGCATAGCACCTTCTAGTGATCGATTCCCTGATCTTGTTCACAGCATGCACATTTCAACTGTCTTTTGGCCAATTCCTTTTTCATTTTCAGCGAGATACGCCTTGTTTCTTTCTCTTATCAGCTGCATAACATCCCCATGACAGCTCAAACAAAAGCCAAAGCAATGTTCTGAAATTTTTTAATACCTTGTTAGTTGGCTTTAAATTTGATGTGCCAGTGACAAACAGGGAGAGGAACCAGTTACATGGGAGGAAGCCTCGATGGCTTATTATTGGTGGTCCAGGAGCTAAATTTAAGGACCTGTGTATTAAGGTTACCACAAACGTTTAAGAACTTAATAAAGGAAATGCCTGTGACTAAATGTTACATGGGTATAGGTTGTAGCTGTGTTGGTCTAAGGACACAGGCAGACAAGTTTTTTTGGTAAATCTGATACCTTTTATTAGACCAACTCAAGTAGCTGCAAACATTCTTCTTAGCAAGCTTTCAGGCATAAATACCCTTCATCAGGCTGAGGAAACATCTGCAGTCGGTATGTGCTCTTTCTGGAACCAACTACAGATGCTTCCCCAGCCTGATGAAGGGTATTTATACCTGAAAGCTTGCTAAGAAGAATGTTTGCAGCTACTTGAGTAGATCTAATAAAAGATATCAGATTTACCCAAAGATCCTTGTCTGCCTGGGACTAAGTGTGACGCCTTCTTTAATAAAGATGAAGAAAGTGAAATAGATGGTGTGACTTGTAACAAATGATTGTATTTTCTTCCCTCCCCTCCAAGATGTAAACACACACACACACACACACGCTCACGCTCACGCACACGCAACTGAATGATCTGTATTACAATCACACACCCTTGGCTGCCTCTATTCATCTGGTTGTCGTTTGGAAGTGTTCCAGGTCTGCTCTTCAAATGCCACTAGCGGTAACAACACTCAGCTCGCATCTCATCTAAGACAAAGTCTGTGTGAACCACAATACAGCAACTCAGCAGGTAACCACACCGCATTCTAATCACCTACTATATATGGCAGGATTTGCTACCCTATATCAGTGGAGTGATACATCTTCAGGTGTTACTAATGTTAGGCAATGCATTATCCTGCTAGGCAGTGAGCTCATAATTCCTTTGTAGGAAAAGGATGGGGGCGGTGGGGGGACATTTAAGATGGCAGAGGGTGAAGCATGCTCTGCTGTTTTGTCAGCAAGGAGAGTTATAGGAAGGTCAGGAGGCAGGGAAGATAAGACAAGGGAGGAAAAGAGAAAGGTATTAGAATTGTTACTTCTAACCTTTATACCAGCGATTCTTAACCAGGGTGCTCAGCACTTTGGGGTGCTGCCAGATCCTTTGAAGAGGGCTAAAGGTGTGAGGAGTAAGCACACAGGTAGGCATGAGCTAAGTAGATGAATGCAGTCTTAGGCTTGTCTTTGTTTGAATGATCCCGTACCCCCAGTGCCTGGCCCCTCTGCAAGGTAAGCACTGTAATATATCAATTCTTTTTTTTAATTGGGCGCCACTCAGTTCACAGAAGTTATGGAGGGGTACTGCAAGCTCAGTGACAGGTGCTTTGAGTCCCAAAAGATTGAGAACCACTGTTTTATACAGTTTCTATCCACAAGTCTCTTGAAGTTAACCCAGACACTGCTTCCTTATAAGGGCAAGTCCCAAGGCACCCTCAGCTGCAGGACTGAGTCTTTGGGGTCACAACATAGCTGCCTGTCTATGTGGTGCCCCCAAAGAGTCTAGACCAGGGATCAGCAACCCCTTGCACATGTGCAAGAGTACGGCACACAAGGCCATCTTCCTCAGCAAGTCAGAGCTGACCCAGACTCTGTGCAGTGTCTGCCAGCAGCTGCCCACAGCCCAGACCAGCTGCAGCCAGGAGGCTTCAAACAGCTGCATGGGGCTCTGTAGCCCTGGCATTGCTTCTGTGGCTGCACCAGTTGCCTGCTAGACATGCCCAGAGTCCAGATTGGCTGTGGAAGGCAGCTAGGAGGCTGCAAACAACCACACAGGGCTCCAGAGCCCTGGCCCTGGCTCCATAGTGGTGGCAGGTGCACATGTGGCTCACAGTGCATGGCAGCGAAGGAACTGGGGCAGTGCAACCCTGGCCCTTTCCCTGCCATCCATCTAACGGCACATGTACAGCCATTGCCAGCAATGAGGATTGGGGCCCTTGTGACTCTCCCATTTCTGGCATGCCAAGTCAAGGCATTGGGGGAGTTTGGATGATCTCGGCACTCTTGGCCAAAAGCATTGCTGACCCCTGGTCTAGACTACTCAGCTTCTTGTTGAGGCTGTACCCCTATAGGGAAGGAATGTGGCCAACAGTAATGGGAGCCATGGAAGTAGCCTTCCCTGCAACAGGCCAGCATTTGTTAGCTGGAATAGAGCAGGCAAAGTCCTTAGGTCAGTATGGGATGGCAGAAACTGGGCGAGTCATCAGCATGGAGTCTGGAGTCACTGGGGAGGAGAGAGAAAATCAGGAATTGGAGGGAGAGAGAAAGCAATGTGCAGGAATTGGGTGGACAGTAGGTGACAGTAATATGGAAGGGGAAGTGGAAAAGGATTGGATGCTGCTCAGATGATGAAAAATAGTTGAAAGAGTGGGAGGGTAGAGTTGGAAACAGTGGGGAAGAGGGAAGAGAAACCTAACATCCCTACCATGGCCTGATAAAGAGTGGGTAATGTAAGAGAAGGAGATCTCTCCATGAGAGAGGGAGGCTGAGTGTGGGACCCATGAGGGTCTGGGAGCCTACTGAGAGGCTGAGAGTGGGACCAGCAAGGGTCCAGGAACCCTAGAGGAGGGGCTAAGTGAAAGACAACGTCAATGAGGATGCCATCTGTGAGGCATGGGGCACGGTGTAGGGAAAGAATGGAGCCATGTAATTAGCTTGTAAGGTAGGGACCATGGGCACTCGATGGTTGTTTGAGAGCAAAATTGGGAAGCCCTGGGGCAGCCTCCCACGTAAAGAAAATAAAAATCAAGGTGAGGCGGGAAATTGAAGAGGTCATTGCCCAGAAAGCAAGGACTCCAGGGTCTTAAAAGTTCCAGAAGCTTTCCTTAGACCAGCTCAACTCTGTAGCCCAAACTTCCAATGGGACTGTGTTCAAAAAGGAGGCAAGAAGGGCAGACCCTCAAGAGACTGACTTGGTTACACCGGGGAAGGAACAGTGGAACAGCAATGCAGAGAAATGGAAAAAACTTGCCCCTGGGGACAGGAAACTGTCCCAGAGATGAATGAGGGACCCACCCACCCACCTACCCTATCGACAAGAAGTTTCCATTTCCTCACCCTACTCTTGTCCTCCCCTTTTTCTGGTAATCAAGCACTATATGAACAATAGGGAAGGCATAGGGCTGGAACTGAGAAGTTAAAAATGAGATGTAACATAAACAAGAGGGCCAAAAAGATGAGTTTTCAGCTATGGCTGTGACAAAGATATGACAGACTGTCAGATCACGTTGGGGGTCTTATACAGACCACGAGGCCTATACAGCACAATGTTCCCTCTTAAATGGGATAACACAACTATATGGTAGAGCAAGTGGAAGGTGAGCTAGACTTCGTGCCACCTATGGCAAAGAGCAGAGGCAGACCGTTTGGCCACAATTATCTTCTCTCTAATTATCTTCTCTCTATTGTCAACCCTGTGCCTCATCATCACCTTGGCCTTCAATTGCAGGGGAGGGTTGGCAGTTTGTGGCTGCAGGAGTATCCGAGACTTCTTCTAACCCAGTGGGTGAAGATTTTCTCTTTCCTAGACTATCTAAACTAGCACCAATGATTTTAGCACTAATCTCATAGCTATTGACATTAACCTTCCTACCCTTACAAATGAGTGGCTACAGGAAAAAAATCAGCTCAATTTCAGTCTGTGATTGCAAAGGAAAGCTTGAAAACACAACCTTACTGAGCCCAAAGGCTCTGAATCTAGAAGGCAAAGGAAAAAGAACCCCCCATTTCTTCTTAGGTCTCTAAGTTTCTGAGTGGAGGGGCCTGACTCATAATTTTGAAACATTTGGGAATGTGAATACCAGGCTTGCCTGCCTCCAGTTTAGATTCTCAGTCCTACCCTGGCATCCATCCCACCTCTTTACAATTTCTGGGCTCTCCACACAGCTCTGCCAGTTCCTCTCAACCCTGTCCTGTAGCCTCCTAAATCTCCCAGTTTCTTTACCAGGCACCTAGAGCTCTGGAAGTGCCTGTGAGAGATTTTAGACCTTCAATTTTTTTAGAATATATCCTGATTGGTCAATGTGTTCGGTGGGAAGTGCCCATACTGTGGCATAGGGAGAGTTTGAATCTGATATCCCCTACAACTTTTGTCAAATCTCACTCCTGTCTTTTGTCCAAAAGGAGCCAGTTGTAACCTCTGTCCTCTACAATGGTTGCTGCATCTCAGAAAGTGCTACTGGGTTTCAAAAATAACTGGGAACTGGAGCAAGAGCCATGAATATTGCTCATTAAGGAAATCCCATCTACTGGTGATCCATAACTCAGCTGAAATGGTAAGAATAAAAAAATAATACTGAGACTTCAAAAGCATGTTTTTTGTTAATGACAATGGACCATTTAATTTTAAATAAAATGTTTGAATAAGTTGTTGGGTGGATCAGGACAGGGGAAGAGATTAGCTTTTTTCTGCATGTATCCAAACTACCTGGAGGAAATATGAAGGGATGAAACACAGAGAACCAAAGCACACCCTAGTGGCAGCTGGGTGAAACAAAACGTTTTTCCCCAGAGACTGAAGCCCAATAATCATAACTTGTTTCTCTGTTTATGTTTAACAGGGTTTCATCATGAATATTACAAAAAGTAAAACCCAGGTTTGGATTGGACTTCATGCAGCATCCTCCGCGGCAAAATGGAGCTGGGTGGATGGCTCCTTCTATGATGACAGCTTGTGAGTCCATCCTGGTCTTCTCTGTAAGGCTGGGCGAAACTTTCATTACGCTTAAATCCTAAAGAAGAATAGATATTAAGAGAGAGGGAAGTTGTCACTGCGTTTCCTGTTCTTACACTTTCACCAGATGAAGTGAGCTTGGGCTCATGAAAGCTTATGTGTCTCTGATTAAGTTAGTCTGTAAAGTGCATCTCTCCCCTGCCTTTTGGCTAACGCAACAAGCTACCCAGAAGTGCCTGAGTTGTTCAAATACCCAGTTCCATTCCCATTAATATATAAGGTCAAAATCAGAAAGTAGCTTTGAAAAATCTTAGCCTATATCTTCTAAGTGATGTGCAAGAATGATCAGCATCTGCAAACCACGGACATTGACATTAAACACCTAACTCTCTATTAGGAAACCTAAACTGTAAGTCGCCTGATTTTTCAGAGGTGCTGGGCTCCCACATGTGAAAATTCACTTTAGGGAAGCTTATGAAGGATCAGCATTTCATAAAATCTGGTCATGCACAGTTTCACATCTAACCTTGGATTAAAGTGTCTAATTTTAGGCACCCAAGGTGACGCTTTTAGTTAAACTAGCTGACCTCCAACTGTGTTAGAGAAGTCATTTATCTCCTTTTTTTGTGAATGGGGATAGTGAGTGAGGTGAGGAAGTTTGCCCAAGGTCACACCACATAGGCGGTAGCAGTGAGAATGAAACTCTGGGGTTCTTGGCTGCCAACGCATGTGCTAACTCCTCCAAAGTACATGCACTGCTTCTTAAGAAAAGACTAGAGCAAGGTAGTTAGCTTTGGACTAACAGACTCAGGCAGAAGACAGGGCAGGGTGGCATCTTTGAAACTAACTAGTTTGGAGAAGCTTCCATATACAACAGCCTACTTTGTCAAATGTAAGAAGAGAATTATGTACGGACCATTAAAAAGAAACACAGCAAAGGAAGAGAAGGGTTATTACAGTTGTTTTTGGAATGCTGTTGTCAATACGGGGGCTTATCTTTGTCAATTTTTAGTCAGCTTTAGTTTAATGAACGTAGAGCTGGAAGAGACCTCACAAGGTCATCCAGTCCAGTCCCCCTGCTCAAGGTGGATCACTCCTGACTGAACTGCCCTAGCCACTCTTTGCCTAAAGAAAGGTGTGGGCTTCAGCTAAACAGGTCATGGAACTCCCTCTGCGCTGGGTTGTAGCAAGGCTTGGGTTTGCCTTGGTGTAGCAACATCTGAGAGAGAGGAAGTTCAATTTCTATGACTCATGCCAACTGTGGTCTCCTTGCCGAGACTGACTGATGGTGGCATTGTTTTACGTAATGCAAAGAGCTGTTAATGAGACCAAAACCCAACTCTCTTTGCTGGTTGAGAGATAGGCACGTACTGGGACATTTTCGGCCCAATGTCAAAAGCGATGAAAAAAGAAATCATGGCCTAAGCATGGGACATGAGGACTAGTCCTTTTATATGTTATTTGAGAAGCTTAAAAATGATGTTCTCCCCCATTTCACAGGTTCAAAATGAACCGTCATGACACCTACCACACTGAAGGAGACCTGTGTGCTATCCTGACACGGCAGAATCAGGTGGTCACTGTTGCTTGCAGTGAGGAATACAAGTGGATTTGCCAAAAAGAAGCTGTTCCTATATAAGCAATGGCATGAATGGCCTGTGCCGTGCCACTGAAATGTAAACAGCACTTGAGGTTGGTCTTAAAGGACTTTGTCAATTCAGTTGAGAAAGAAAAAGGTTGGATGGGGGTCTCCTTTTAAATATTATTCTATTTTTCTATTTAATTAAGAAATTAAGACCTAGCTTTACAGGAGATGCCCGGTTTCAATCTCTAGGGGCACCATGTTGCTTTGTGGAAAGCAACAGTCCTGAGTTGGACATGTACAGTTTGACATGTAGAGGGCACAGGGCATAGTGGGGATTGAAGACTTACTAGTGAGATTCACAGAAGTCAGCATAGTTAGATGCCCAGTTAGAAAGAGTGGTAGGATGTCCCATCCCCTCAGCATACAGATAACGGGCTGTACCTCCCAGCTGAATTGCAGCTGTCTTCTGTAAAGATACAACGAGGCATTTTTGATAACTTGTTTTAATTTGACAAAGTAGGAGTCAATAGACAAGGGGTTACATGCTTAAGTGATGCTCAGACAAGACTGGTTGGTCTAGAATCATAAACACCATGTAATCATTATTAATAGTGCATCTGTGTGTGGGAAAGGGCTTCTTTATCAAATATGGTCATAAATCGCATTAAAATGGAAGTGTCTGTATCTACCCACAACCACTTAGCCAGTTTGTCTGATTTTTCAAAATGGGTTTTTCTTCTGTTTGTCAAAGTGTCTGGAAAACAAGCTTTGTGAGATCCCTAGGCACTGGATTACATGTTCACAGAAGAGGCCCCCACCACAGTAGGCCATCTCTGTTCAAACCAGGAGGAATTCACTCATTCAGAGCACAGGAGGTGTGTTTAATGTGGCAAAACTCTGACCTGAGCTCTGGGTTGCCTATTCTGCCATCTCCACATGCCACTCCCTGACTGGCTGGGGCACAAGGTGTCTCAGCATGGGGACTGCCTGCTGGCAAACCCTATGCTGAGGCACTGTGCCCCAGCCAGCCCCACTTGCAGCATGTGGAGCAGTGGGACAAGGTGTCCTGCTGCAAACCACATGAGCAGGGGCATGTAGTGCAGCACAAAGTAGCGGCATAAATTTGTGCTGCTACAAATGCATGTGTGGATGCAGCCTGGGAGGCTTCGTCTTGAAAAGTGGGTAATAAGTATACGTGGCAGAATTAGATTTTTATTTTTTCCATAATTTTGATGGATAACATTGATGTTTATTTTTAAGCATTTATTTCAATTCCTACCAATTTCAATTTTCAGAATTGTGCAAAATAAGGGTATGCAGGGGCAGGCAATTTAGTAATGACAGCATACTGTCAAAAGCTTTATACAAATGACATGTCAAAATATAACAAAAATAAATATCCATAAATCAACAAATCATACTTGCTTTTAATAATTTTGTTCATTTGGTAGTACTTCCTCTTTCTTTGTTCCAAGTCCTTTGAGGTTTCTGGGAGTTACAGTCCAAACTACAGTCAGGATGGTTATGCAGGACTGCTCCCCCTGTTGTCACACACTCCATTAGCCATCACTTTTCTTATGTTCCCTTTCCATACATTTTGAATATTAATGATGGAAATAGTTTTTGTTGGTCTGTGTGACTGAGGTTAATATTTATTGACATTTACCAATACAAATGGAATCCTACCTTGTGTAGTTAATAAGTAACATATAGTCCAGAAAGAGTGAAAGCATTGGCAGAAATAATTCGGAAAATGGTGAATGAAGGATTTGATGTACATACAGGAGAATTACAAAAATAAATTTAAATATTCTGAAAAGATTTTTCTTCACACGCCATCGATGGTACAGAAATATTATGGTTCTGTGTAACAATATTAAAAGGTTTCACGGTCATTTGTGATCTGACCTGTATAGGTAACCTGTGGCACCAGTACGCACAAGCAACACTTGCTTGAGTTCAGTCCTGATGCGGAATTCCATCCTTGAGTTTCTCCTCACTCTGCCTTCCCGAGTCGACCGGCCCATTCCCATACCAAACCTCTGTGGAAAGCAGAGCAGAATGACTCTTGCCCAAATGCTGTCAGCATGAAAAAGTCTGTAATCCAGTTCTCATTAGGCATGACCTTGGTCCTTAGATCAGCGAGAAGAGGATGCTTTCACGGCATGACTGTCGTGAGAGAACAGCTCTGGCTAGAAGGGCAGGCCTGTACCCTGATGCGTCGCAGAAGCCAGTCCCTATGCGGAAAGAAGCACCATTAAGAGCTGCAGAGTCTGAGATGCAGTCTGAAATGTTCATCTGTGCTAACAAGGCAACTTCTGAACCAGGGAGAGCAACTGCAGAAGACAGTCTGTAAGAAACACTCCCCTAGGTGACCATAACTTCTGAGTCTTTTTGCTGTCTCTTTGCGTATTCATCTGGCCTACTGCAGATCCAGTTTCTCTCAGTGTAGCATCCAGAACTACTGACAGCAAATTCATTGAGGTAAGCACAGAGAGAGTTTCCCTTTACTTCAAACCTGCAAAGACACAGAAAAGAATGGTAATCAGCTCAAGAGCCACAAAGCAAATAGTCCTCCACAGGCATTGCAGAGCAGAGACTGGTGGAGCAAACTTGTGTGTGCTCAAACCATCATTTTCCCCCTCATCCTGGTTTGTATCGTGATATAGGAAAAACCACTCAAATACTCCACTTTGGAAGAAGAATCCCACAGTATAAAATCATATTCATCCCTACTCCTCAGCGATCTAAAGCAATCTCAATTTCACATCTCTAAATTACTGCCATCAGAAGTGCTGCGTCAAAGCTGAGGTGATATTCAAGAATAATTACTCTAGAGCCTGTTGTTCCCCAGCATTTGAAGGCTCAAGAGCCTTTCCATATGCTCCAATCTGAGTCTTCCCCAGTGTCCCATTCAAAGGTCTTCCCAGGCAGAATTGGATCAAAAATGTTAAAAAACAAACAAACAAACAAAAAAATCAAACAAGAAATACCATGAAAATGAGAAGCAGCCACTACTAGGAAGGTCTGGCCAGGGAGCTAAAAAAGACTCAAGGGCAAACTTCAGCTCCTACATAACAGCAGCTCTCCTGAAACGCAAGAGCTGTAGAATCTTGCTTATTCCAGGACCAAATGCTGAAACTAAACTGGACAGTACTTCAATCCTGGAGCTAATATTCCCCCAGGCTAGCTGTGCTTAATGTGTCCATCCTCTAGAGAACAAGGATTTATAATCCTCCCAGACTATGCAGTGCCATATTTGGATAATAAGGCTCCAGAGAAAGTCCAGTGGACCAGGTGACTCAGAGAGGCTTCTCCCAACTATGATGTTAGGAAGTGCTGTTGTGTTAGTGGTGCTGTCTGTGCAAGAGATGCAAAATCCAAATTTATAGGAAGAAAAGAATTTACCAGTTGTTGAAGTTGGTGCCATCTGTCCATTTCCATGGCTGCCCTGGCTTTCGGCTTAGTCCAATCCAGTGATCAAGGGTGCCCTTATATCGCATTACAAAGTTCTTTTTGGGAAAAAGAAAAAAAAATGAAAATAGGATACCATGGTTTTTGAACCCCAAAGCTTGCTTAATAATTGTTTTCCAATTGTTTAAGTTGGTCTAATAAAAGATTATCAGATTCACCCAAAGAACCTTGTCTGCCTATGTCCTTAGACCAACATGGCTACAACCTACACCCGTGTATGCATTACACAGTGCACTCATGGGTGTCTTTGATCCTTCTGTTCTCCCACCAGATTCCCTCTGTAGTGCACAGGAGCAAACAACTTCCTCCCGTCTTAACTTAACTGAAAAGATCAAGACAAGTTGTCCTGCTGGACATGGAACTAACCTCTCTAGAATAACTAGCACTACTTCACAGTCAAGGTGCCTAGGATCTGGAACCAACTTCCAAGGGAAGCGGTGCTCGCTTCTACCTTGGGAGTCTTTAAAAGGAGGCTAGATAATCATCTAGTCAGGTTCATTTGACCCCAGCATCCTTTCCTGCCCATGGCAGGGGTTCAGACTTGATGATCTGCTCAGGTTCCTTCTGACCCTATCAACTATGAAACTAATACAAACTGCACTTTCACCCACACTGGCTCTTTCCTGCTTACCATGTCCTCCTGGCTATTAATTACAGTGAGGGAGGAATTGTATGAAGAGCAGATGCTTTGACTTAATGTCCAGTTCCCCTCATCCTCTGAAAAGTAGTAGCATTTCCTCCTGTAACCAATCCAACCATCTGGACAGGAAGCTGCAGGGACGGGCAGGTAGGTTACTTGATGGGAAGTGGAAGGAAGTTTGTCCTTTTTAACTGAAAAAATAAAAGTCAAGACACATTGTGGGTAAGAGGGTAGGTATTTGCCTCCTCCTCTACGTGTTATCTTGACAGAAACTCAGAGCAGCACATCAGCAACGTAAGGAAAGAAAAAACCTTCTCTCTTCTCTATATCTATGAAGCATGAGATAATAATCTCAGACTTATTCCATTTCTACTGCACTTGCGAGGCTAGAGAACATGCTGGGGGGGGGGGAGAGGGAGAAGCACATGAGC
>JAGPOW010001626.1:207291-220592 GCA_030014935.1 Caiman crocodilus
GGGGAGAGGGAGAAGCACATGAGCTACTATAAATAGAAGATTTCACACCTCAGTCAAAGTCTTAACCTCTCTATTGAGTCTAGACATGACATACCATCTCCTTCCATAAAGTACAACTCTACCTTTATTGAATAGGGAAGGCACTGAAATTCATGGCACTCCCATGATAACGACAAGGATATTTAATGCAACTGCTAATAGATGTCTCCCTCACTTCTCTTGGAATTGATGGCAGAATATTTCTGGGAGCTCTTACCTAGGTATGGAAGCCCTACTGCCTCTGTTGCTTACACCTTCAGGGACACAGCACCCAAGAAGCTTCTCTAGAGTACAGTCTATGTTGGCTGACAACAAAGGATAATGTAGGCTACATGAATCTACTTGTTTCTTCCTATCTTCACATACTTCCATAGTTGGTAGGGTCGGAAAGGACCTGAGCAGATCATCAAGTCCGACCCCCTGCCATGGGCAGGAAAGAATGCTGGGGTCAAACGACCTGAGCTAGGTGATTATCTAGCCTCCTTTTGAAGACCCCCCAGGGTAGGAGCAAGCTCCACTTCCCCTGAAAGTTGGTTCCAGATCCTAGCCGCCCTGACTGTGAAGTAGTGCCTTCTAATGTCTAGCCTGAATCTACTTTCAGTCATTATTCCTCGTTACTCCCAGAAGTGTTCAGGGGAACAGGGTCTCTCCCATTGCCTGCTGATCCCCCTTGGCCAGTTTGTAGATGGCCACCAGATCCCCTCTCACCCTTCTCTTGTGGAGGCTGGACAGGTTCAGGTCTTGTAGCCTCCATTCGTAGGGCCTGCTTTTGCTGACCCCGGATCATGCGGGTGGCCCTCCTCTGGACCCTCTCGATGCTGTCCACATCCCTCCTGAAGTGTGGCGCTCGGAGTACTGCATCCAGTTCTAACTGTGGCCTGACCAGTGTTGCATAGAGGAGGAGGATCACCTCCTTGGACCTGCTCATGATGCATCTGTGGATGCATGACAAGGTACGGTTAGCTTTCCTGACCACGTCCCCAGATTGGCAGCCCATGTTTATTTTGGAATCAATAATGACACCAAGATCCTTTTCCACCTCTGCACTGACTAGAAGGGAGTTCCCCAGCCTGTAGGTATGTTATTGGTTCTTCCACCCCAGGTGCAGCACCTTGCACATGTCAGTATTGAATCCTGTTCTCATCTGTCCACCCCTATAACCTGTCTAGATCTAGTTGCAGCCTGTCCCTCTCCTCCAGTGTGCCCACTTCTTCCCACATCTTAGTGTCATCTGTGAACTTGAACAAGGTGCTTTTTGCCGCCTTGCCCAAGTCACTGATGAAGATTTTGAACAGTGCGGGCCCAAGGACTGAGTCCTGGGGGACCCCACTGCCCACATTCCTCCAGGCTGAAAAAGACCCGTCCACCACCACTCTCTGGGTGCAGCCCTCCAGCCAATTTGTGACCCATCTGACTATGTAGGCATCGATGCCACAGTTCTGTAGTTTTTTAATGAGAATGGGGTGAGAGACAGTGTCAAAGGCCTTCCTAAAGTCCAGAAAGACTACATCCACTGCGACACCTGCATTCAAGGCTTTTGTGACCTGGTTGTAGAAGGCCACCAGATTGTGACAGGACGTGCCTCGAACGAACCCTTGTTGGTTGCCCCTAAGCATGATCTCCCCTGCTGGTCCTTCGCAGATGTGCTCCTGGATAATTTTCTCAAAGAGCTTCCCCAGGACCGAGGTAAGACTAGTGGGCCTGTAGTGTCCTGGGTCCTCCTTCCATCCTTTTTTGAAAATGGGGACCACATTGGCCCTTTTCCAGTCCTCCAACACCTCTGCTATGCACTAACCCAAGACACACCCAGGAGACACTCTTCCTGGGGCAACTGGATTTCCACTTGAGATACTCAGAGACAATCAGAAAAAGGTTGTTTTTGCCCAAAATGTCAGTGATCACAAGTACACTAATTTAAAAGAGGCATCTCTGTCTACAAATATAGTGGCAACAGCAAAGGGAGTAGGTAGAGGAGTGGCAAGAGGATGACCATGAATTCCAGTGCTTTTCCTGTTCAATAAAGATAGAGGTACACTTTATAAAAGGAGGTCATATTTCAGGTCTGGACTCAACATAAAAGGTTACAACTTTGACTACAGTGTGAAATCAATTTGCAGTAGATTATATGCTTTTCCCCCCAGTCTTTCCCAGAATGGAGCCAGTCTGGTGTGCAGACTTGTAACCAACTAGACTAGTGGTTAGTTTAAACCCTTTAGCCCTGTGGGCCAGAGGAGTGGCACAGGGCCAGCTGTCAGGCTTTAGGGCCTGATCTGGCCCACAAGTATCTCCTCGCTGCCCCACATACCTGGATTGGGCCCTAGGGGTCCAATGCTACCCCCTCCCATCTGCTGTGCACCAGAATTGGGCCCTGTGGGACCAGCACTACTTCCTTCTACCCCCTGAGCGCTGCAATTGGGTTCTGGGGCCCAGGGCCACCCCCTCCTACACTGCAGTGCATTGAAATTGGTCCCATGGTCCTGGTACCACTGCCTCCTGTGCCCCACACACCAGAATTGGGTCCCAGAGGCATGATGTTGCCTCTTCCAAGCCCTCAACACCAAGATTGGGCGGTGGGTCCCAAGTGCTGCCTTTGTACTGCCCTGCATGCTGGGATGGGGTGTCCCATCCAGCGTACAGGGCCAGGGGGCTTCCTATGGATCTAGAAACTTGGCAGCAGGAAAACAGTGGCATTGATCCCCTGCCACCAAATTTCCAGACCTGCAGAGTGTCCCACACGCCAGATCTGGCCCAAGGGCCTAGGTTGAGCACACCTGAATTAGAGAGAGAATCCATCAGTACAGAGAATATTCAACAGGATATTTTTGTATGTAACACATTGTGGCAACCCATTAACAGACACCACAGGTTGTTAGGCAGTATCAAACATCAGACCAATACCACTTGAGCTAAAGCAGCTCTTATGTGCGAGTCACTAGCAGGATGAGAATTGTTGGTGGTGTCAGTGACTGCAACACTCTACAAGGACACAATGATCCACTGAATTATATATGCACCATGTTAGAAGGATTAGGGAAGGAGCAGGGTGTGGAGAATGGACAAGGAGGAAGAGGCAGAACCGATACTAAAGCCACGGAAATGGCAAACTTAGTGAAAAGCAAAGGTGGGGAGGAAAGTTCCTCACTTACCTGCCAAAGCAGCAGCCAAAGCAAAAATGATGATCGAAGTGAGGATAATGAAGATAACCACAGTACATCTCCGTAACATGTACACAGTCTGAGTCCCTGAAAAATAAAGTATTGTTAATTATCCCACCACAGAGATGTGCTGATGGGAACAGAATGCTGTTTCATAGCAAAACCTCATTTATTAACTATTTCCTGTCAGTGGTGGAAAAACACTGTGGATACAGCTCTGGAGCTATGAGGCTACACTGCGCTATTTTAAGATATTACAGCTGCAACTCCCTGTAGAAATCTTACTACTTTGTTTAGGAAACACTTTGGTTAGTCAGTATTAAAAGCATAATTCACTACTGGTTATTAATAAAGGTACAGAAGAACAAGATAGAGTTAGGGTGATGTTGCGGCTGGGATGATTCAGGTGAAACATGAGAGAAGGATTTTTGTGGGTGATAGCTTTTACTGGACCTACTGTATAGCTGGGATAAAGTAACTTCATACCTGAAAGCTTGTTCATATCTCTTCCCAACTATACAGTGGTACCAGTAAAAGATGTCATCCATAAAAATCCTTTCCTCTTACAGAAGAATCTAGGTCATTTACATCTAGGTGAATCACAACCCATTTAGTTCACAGTTGGTTGCTGAGTTAAAGACAATTCACTCAGGTGTTTGCTAGGGTCTTTTTTTCAAAGGATTCTTCATTTAGCTGGACTTCAACAACAACCCAGTAGAAAGTGCTAGCTATAGCTCTGTATACCCCTGAATACTTTCCAAACTCTCAATTTAGCAAGTAGTTTGGAAGCCAAACCCAGTGGTATTAGGATGCTACTGTACTGACCTGTCAGCTTAGTGAACTGTTTGGCATCTTGTAAACGTAGTGAAGATTTCAGAGAATCTGTTGTGCAAGTGGTTGCATCAAGATAGTGATGACTGTTTATCCATAAATGATTAATCATATTATGAAATGTTAAGAAGATGGATAACTACTGATAATCACTTGTGATTAAGTAGTCATTATCTTTGCCAATCCCTGTGGAGTGAGGAATCAACAGTGGTTTACTGTCCCTTTACTGTATTACAAAAGCATAAAGACACAGATCCTCAAAAGCATTGACTACTGCAGGTGAGTCTATTGCAATTCAAGAAGAGATAAAGAATTAAGGGACTTCATTTATATATCCGGTAGGAACTAAGACCCTTAGATCTTCTAGAGATAAACAACCATAACCATAACACCTCCTCACAGTTAGAACTGTACCCTAGACCTTAAAACATAAGGGTTACTCCCTTACTTGCTAGTCCATCCTCTTGCTCTTGTATGTACCCATCACGAGCATGCATTCATGGAGATGAAAACTCTACATTACAAAAGTTCTGCCTAGCTTTAACAAACTCTAGCTGAGTAAAGAGTCCCCCCATATGGGACCAGTTACAAGATCAGCGTCTGGATGAACGGAGACAAAGCATAAAAAAAGTGCCAGATGCTAAAGACATTAAAATATAAACATTTCCCAAGGAAATTATTTTGTTCTTAACTGAGCAAAGAATAGCAGGGAAATCTTGGTCAAACTTTGAAAAGGTTTAGGAAGTTGGCCTATGATTTTTTTCAAAAGTAAGTCACTTCTTCATGATCAGCAAGTGTGCCAGGTAGGGGCCAGTGAGAAAGGTGATGAAAAATTTGGGATGTTCAGCAATCAGTTACGTCATCTTCTTGTTGATATCTAAGCTGCCCAATGGAATGTGAACAATTCATCAGTGATGCCTCAGGATTGTCACCAAGCATCATTCAACACCTGGGGTAGCATCCAAAGAGTAACAACTTTTCTCAATAAATCGAGTTAAAAATGCCCCATGATTCTGAGTGCTCAACATGAACATTAGGTCCAAGGGCTATCAAATGTACTTGGCACAGCTCACTAAATTTAAAACGTGAGCCATGAACGCTCAGTACCTCTGAAAAACATGCCAAAGAGGAATCAAAGACACAAAATGAATGGACATTTAAAACATTGCTAAAGTGTGTCACTTTCTGAGCATTGCCAAGTGAAGCAGTGAATGAGAATCCTCCAGTCATTCTTAAACCTGAGTTTCCCTACACTCATGACTATCTACACCCAAGTCTAGTAAAATGTAAATATATGAAAATTGATGGGAGTTTCAATTTAGGACAGATTCATCAGAAGAGAATCTTGTCTGGCTCCTACTTGACTGGACCCAGAGTAAAACAGAGCTGTTGGCATAAATGTGCCATAGTCTCAAAATTCACTCACAGATTTCAAATCTCTGTTCGTTATTTACAATCTTTATGGTTTAAAAAAAATGCAGTGAGAATGGAAACTGCTGAATTGGTTTCGTTAGGTTTCCTGTTTGTATCACAGGCTTCTGAATATTATTAGACTTCTTATCATGCAAAGGAGTTGTAGAGTTCTATTTCTCAGATGATGGTAGGGAGAAGATAGGAAGAAGAAAGGAGGGAACACCACTTTCAGGCTTCAAGCAGATTTTCTAGGAACTTTAAGAACTGATTCTGACCATCTCTATAAAGATTGATTTTCAAACAGCATTCCAACAGTTGGTACCACACAAGCGGGAAGTATAACTTTAACATATAATCTTGAATTAAAAAAAAGAAAATAAACGAACCCATGTGGCAACAAACATTTAAAAAACTTTAGGTGTCTGAGATACTCCTGCCTGATTTACAATGTGCTGCTTATCACTACTGCCAAAAAGACACAGGAATTTTTAATGTATGAATTTTGGGAAACATTTCTGGAAATCTGGAAGATGACAGTTTTTCACCCAAAAGTTGCCATTGCACCTTCTTCAGAAAAGTAGTAGCTAATAAAGGGAAAGCTGCTCATCATAATCAGTATGCATAAACTGGAACAGAAGAATAAAAACAATGACAAATCAGAGAATTCTTCATTACTCAGAATAGGGAGGGAGTTTTAAAAAAAATGAAAGTCTTTCCAACAATCCCACAACAAAATTTTGCATGCTATTAGGACTCTAGGAGATGGGTACAGGACAGCTAAATTGTGAGAGAACTGACATTTACTTTTCACAGGATCTCTGCCCCTCCCTAGTATTTAAGTAATAAACTATTAAAAGATACATGATCATTTTCCCACCAGTAATAAGAAGCAGTTTTTGTATTTAGGTAGGGTTCTGACTAAAACTCAATACTTACCCACACCCTGGATTGTTTTGCACTTCTGATAAAATGGTGCCTTGCAGCCCAGCTAAACTGTGTACTTTTGAAACATGATTGCCTTTCCTCATGTACACTTCTAAAAATCATAGGCTGCAATACAGACCCCAGAATTAAAATTTCCGGCATCTGAAACAAGCCATCACAAAATACCTAAATCATGAACTGTCTCACCTTACAGCTGAACACGTAGTAGCAACACATTTCACACATTCCTTATCATACCTGGATGCAAGGGCCAGATTTAAGCTAGAGGTTCCCTCCTAATTTATATAAGTGCCAAGCTTGCTGTCTATGACACCTGTTCATAAAGATCAGACTAAAACTCACATTACCTGCTTTTCCTTTCCTCTGGTCTCTTTTAACATCCACCTCCTCTGGCTGCAGCATTGTTCTGGTGAGGTTTCCTCCTTGCCCAATCTTTGAAACACTCAGTCAGGGGGAGCTGCAAAATGGTGCGTACGCACACAGATGTTTTTTTCACTTCCTTATACTGAAGATCCTGGCAAAAAAACAAGCCACTTCTAAAATGTGCATTTTTTATTCTTCTCGGCAGATTTCACAGCTGGTCTGCAATCCAAACTGTAACAGCTGAGCTCCTTTAAGCTGGCTCTAAAACCCACTTAGGGAGCAGGAAGAGCTCTAGGCAACACCTAGGACTGAGTCAGTTTTTAACGTAGGGAAGTGAAACCTCCCAGAACCCAAATGCGTTTTGTGTCACGTAGCTCAAATTGACTCCTGGAAAAACAGGCTGTCTCTGTCTGCTCAGAATGGAGAAAAGTTTCTCATAGTGACCAAATTATGTTTAGTTATTTTTTTTGTTGGGAATGAATTCCATTGCAGAGCTGCATAACCTTTTAATCCACAAAAATTCTTGTGGCAGGCCTCCAAAAACAAAGATAAAAGAAGCAGACAGGCATTTCCCAAAACTCCCTGACCACAGACAACTATGAGGAAACTGACTGTTAAAAACAAAAGCAATACCACAATAATAAACAGAGTCCCAGGCAGATGAGCAGATAAGAAAGCTTTCATATTAACAACCTCCAATTAATTCACCCCTGAAACACACCAAGGCAAACCTAGCTGTTCAAGGCAAACCTAGCTGTTCTGAACACTGGAAAGACTTTTGGGAACCTCGATTTGGAAAAAGTAGTCAGTGTTGAACTCATCATCTCAGTAACAAGTCCAGTGTGGGTGGCTGAGAAAGATCTCAGGATTCTGCTTGGGTTGAGGTGAATAAGGCTTTGCTTTGGAGGCCAAAGTTATGGGGTATGATTTGAGTAAATGTGTAGCTTGGCAGACAACTTCAGAGTTTAGTTCAGGATTTTGGTTTAGGTGACTAGTTTGAGTCATAGCATGGTTCAAAGTTTGGCATGAAGGTTAAGAACATAAGCAATGACACACTGGGTCCCACATGTCCAGCTAGTCCAGGTTCTCGTGTCTCACAATGGCAGAGAGTAGAAGCTAAGAAAGAATATTTATGCAAGGTCTATTCATATTGTTCTGTTCCCTGCCCCTCTCCCCTTCAGCATTCAGAGCCTGGGCAGATTGGTTCAGGTTTGGACCAGAAGTACTGATGCTTGGTCCCAGGATACAATTTGGGTTTGGTGAGAATGAACCTTCATTCCAGATGTCAAAATCAAAGGAACTGGTGGAAGAAGGATTCCACCCTTCTTTAACAGCCTGCTGCTGTCCTCTAAGCATTTGTATAAGCACATTATACAAGAACTTCACACTAGCTGGAAACTAAACTTCAGATCCATTTTAAAACCCTGGGCCTCATCCAGAAGTGTATGAATGTTTGGTTCCCTGGGGACAACTAGCAGCAGCACACCTTGTGCTGCCACTAATTGTCCCAAGGGAGTGCCTGTGCCACATATGCTTGTGGTTTTGGGGGCTTCCCGGGGCTGCAGCCACGTCACTTTTGCCACACACAGCTTGCAGCGACAGCAGAGTGTGGCTCTGGCTGGCCACGCTCTGGCTTTGGGCAGTGCCACACTGCTTCCTCCCCCCTCCCACCCCGTGGGTTTTTTTGACTCCTGGATATACAGGTGTCAATCCCTCCCTTCCTCCTGCCCCACAACAAAAACCCCTTTACGTTGCTCCCTTGCAGCATGGAGAACTGAATGTGCAGTATATGGCACAGCAGATGTGTCTGGATGCAGCTCTGGTGTCTACACATCTGTATAGTTTTTTGAGTTAACCACGTCTCACTCTGTTTATGCTTGCCAAGCTCTGTGAGGATGCTTCATTCAAAAGACTACTTAAGTCCCTGACATCCTGGGACAGTATTTTCTATGAAACTTCACAATTCATGCGCATCCTCCAGTCAAAGAGTTCTTATTTGAGACTGAGGTGCTAAGAAAACAAAGCGATGGAACCATGTGGTACAAAGCTGCAAATCACCAAACCTGGACGATGTAATAGGAAGTGTGAGGGAACTCTGCTACGAAGTGGCTTAGCTCCTAAAAGAAACATGCACTCGCTCATTAAAAATATACTGCTCACTTGTACTCAAATGTATTAGAGGGATGGCATTCAACAAATTTATAGCAACCTTTTTAGCTTTGGTTTAATTTCTCTTTGCAGCCAGATATTTTCCACAAGTCACGGATTACTTCTTTGAAGAAATGTTTGGGACAGATAAAACTAAAGTGACAGCAGCATACAAAGGTACTGTGTGATGTCTTCCTCCAAGTATTTTTTTTTGGATAACGGTTCTCATTCTCTATGCAAACATTTCCCTGGTCAATGTGAAAAGTGAGAAAGGCTCTGGAAATCCCTACTTAGTTTCCCCATCACAATGTGATTTCAGACTCAGAGATCTAACCTCCACGACTAATCTCATGCTCCACGACTAACCAGAGATCTAACCTCCAGCTGCATCTCATTTGGCATAAAAAGACTCTAAGTCTTTTTATCTCTGTAAGAATCTGGGAGAAGGAAGGTAGGGAGCAGTGCTTGAAAAAGAAAGTTGCACCCTAGTTGTATTGAATGTTCTTTCTAAATCAAGAGATTACCAAAAGAAATGGACCTGTCACTGTGAAATGCATTGCACAATACACAGCTTGTATTTGTCCTTTATGAATGCAGTCTGGTCTGGATCAATATGTTGAGAGTGCAAATTACAAGTGAATAGCCAATTGATAAAATCTTTATACTACGATTCAGCAGGAGCATAAGGTAAATCAAGGCTCAAGTCTCTTCTCATATCCCAGTAAAGTGCCCTGTACCCTGGACTGTCACAGAGGGTGAGGGGTGGAAGGTGGGCAGGTTGACATTCATACTCAGTCTTATTTTATCCCATCAGGGATTGGAAGATTTCCTCAGAATCTCAAAAAATTTCCAAGATGGGAAATTTCTTTTTCCCACTAACTCAAAGGCAGCATGCAACTCAATGGTGCACCCTGCTCAGCCAAGTATAGCCAGATAATTCCCACATCTGTACAATGCATGGTTTCTTAAGCTTTCCTCTTAAATATTTGGTGCCGGACTCTGTCAGAGACAGGATACTGAACTGGATAGACCACAGGCCTGACTTGGTTTCAGTTTTTATGATCTCCACAGTAAGATGTTATTTTAAATGATAAGAGATGTGACAAGACACACCAGTATTTCTTAAACACAAACTACCCCCCAGTCTCAGATATTTCTTCTCATCCCTCAGCAATCCACTGGAAAAAGCAGATTACTGAAACACCTCCGCAGGGAAAAGGCTAAGACCTCATCCAAAAGCAAATTAGGTTGCAGCATTTTGGGTTGTTCTTTTTTCGGTTTCACTTTCAAAGCATACTGGTTAGGAATAGGGCTTGACTTCCCCTTTGGGCAATTCAAGGAATTGGCTTTTAGAACCAACAAATTTTAAATATGAGGACGGGAAAGATCTGGCAATGAGCCACAACCACAGGCTATTGCCCCAGTCAGACATGACTTAAGACTGTTAGCAGCATCCAGAAACAAGAGGGCTTGAGGTAATGCACGCACACTTAGACACGTGCACACAATAAATGTTTTTTTGTAAAGTTTCTAGTTTACCCCAATTGTTGATCCTCTTAACACCTCATCTCAGCTCCTCAAAGCTGAAGTTCAAAGGCAGATCTGGGAAATAGAAAAACAGTGGTGGCAAAATAAAGCCAGAGAGATCTAGTTCTGTGCTGACAAACATGACATGCAATGAAAGCCATCTACAGCCAAACTTCCCACAACCCAACTTTCTTGTGGTTGCAAGATGGCTTGACATCCCTCAAAGACAATGAATGTATCCAAGCTAGATGGAAAAAGCACTTTGAGGCAGTCGTGAACCGTGAGCTGATTGTGATAGATACCACCATTGAGTTCATCCTCCCACACCCTTAAAAGGGATCCCACGCCAACTTTCCTGTCCTACAAGAAGTCTGGCATTCCATCAAGGAAACCAAGAACAGCAAGGCTGCTGGCACCTACAAGGCTGACAGTGAGGAACTGGTTCTGAGAGTAAGAATTTATTTTCCAAATTTGGAACAATGTAGAGATCCCAGGGAACCTGAGGAATGTGAACACTGTGACTATTTTGAAGGAAGGAGATAAGCCTGTGTGTGGGAACTGTTGAAGTATCACCCACAAGGAAAATCCTTGCCCGCATCCTCCCAAGCCATCTTCTTGCTCTTGCTGAGGAAGTCCTGCTAGAATCTCAGTGTGGTTTCAGATATCCCGTAAGGCAATTGACATGATCTTTGTGGCCCACCAGGTCAAGGAAAGTGTCAGGAACAACATAAGGACCAGTATATGGCCTTCATTGACCTTACTAAGGCCTCTGATTCCATCAATCACAAAACTCTGTGGAAAGTACTGGCCAGATTTGGATGTCCAAAAGAGTACATGAAGGTCCTGAGGCTTCTTTATGACCAAATGGGACTGTGATCATTCTTTGTTGTGGATTGGAGTTGGATATCCTTGCCATCCAAACTGGCATCAAGCAAGGATGAGTCATCACCCCGGCTCTGCTCTCTATCTTTTTGAAAGTCCTCCTGGTTCTCATGAAAGACTGCCTTCCTTCCAGAAATGACACTCCATCTGTTCAGTATTTAACCTGGGACATTTTTGCTTAAAAGACAAAGTAATCAAAACAATCATCCTTGACCTTCAACACACTGATG
This sequence comes from Caiman crocodilus, assembly GCA_030014935.1. Classification (NCBI taxonomy): domain Eukaryota; kingdom Metazoa; phylum Chordata; order Crocodylia; family Alligatoridae; genus Caiman; species Caiman crocodilus. The sequence goes on from JAGPOW010001626.1 coordinate 218,825, forward strand.
ATTGCACTATCCTTGTGCACACTGAGGAAAGCCTCCAAGCTCAGCTGGATCTCTTTGGAGAAACCTACTTGATTTTGGGCCTCTCTTTCAACATTGAGAAGACTGAAGTGCTCCAACAGCCTACCCTGGGCCATGAATGTGATCCCGCTCCCCAGATTACCATCAAGGGAAAGCCTCTGGAGGTAGCCCAACACACCTCCTATCTCAGTAACCACCTCAGAATGAACACTGATGAGGAGATCCACCATGAAAGTGCCTCCTTTGGTAAATGGCTTCAGTGTTTCTTTATTCATCATGATCTCTGGAAAGGTCTACAATGCAGTCATCATCCTTTCCACATAGCTCTTGAGAGAGCAGCTCTCCACATAGATTTTCACTCCTTCTCAAGCCCAGTCAGCCAAATTTACCATGCAAGAGTTACAGAACTATGGTCTTAACCTGGGACAACCTCACCCAATGCAATTAAACACTGAGTCACAGGGAACCAGTCATAACCTGTTCTTTCAGGCCTAAACTGCCGTCTGCCCCTAAGGTAAAAAGGGACACAGATATCCTACACAGATAACTATTTGCAAGCATTATTTACAGTAAAGCCTGCCCCAAAGCGTTCCCTGCCCACTGAGCCTGCCCAAAAGCGTTCCTAACAAGAACTGCAGGCTAGAACTTAATCCACTTAGCTTCCTTCGTCATACCTTCAACAACAAAGCTCAAGTAAAGGAGCCTCCTGCTGTTGGGCTCAAGAGTTTGAATTCTGGGACAGCTTGAGGGGGTGCCTAAGCCTCCCATGAGATGAGTGCCCCCCACAAGAGATGAGAACCCACCCCACAAGCCAGTCATTACCTCCCCCCTTGTACTTTCTGGCTACCATCACCACTGGCCCCAACCCTGTGGTAGTGGCGGGGACCTGTGTGCATAGCCCCCAACCTGGCCAATTTTTTGCAGACTCCCTAACTGTTGAAGTGTAATTTGAACCCTGGCTAAGCTGACAGGAGTTAAATGGCTCTGGGAACACAGACCTAATTTGCATGCATTACAACACATTTAGTCCATCTCCCAGAAAATGTGGCTGCTGGTAACATGCTTATGAAAATTAAGCTAATCTAACATATCCAGGTAGTTTTAAACTAAATAGGCAGTGCCACTCAGACAGATAGCTGAGCAAGAACAGATTTGCCCTGCAAGGCAAGTCATCTGCTCATTAACAGGAACAAGCAAACTACTGTAAAAACCCTTTATAACTGTGATGCAATTGCATCCTATTTTAAGCGACTGACAGCTACTACTCTCTCATTTTAAACTTCAGAAATTGCATGGGGAAAGGCTTCTAGTAGTTTCTGTATCAACAGGGGTTTCCTCAGTATGGTGACTGGGGATTGCTTGGAGATACTAGAAAAAAAAACCCTGAGGAGGAAAATAGGAAGGGGACAGAAATTTCTTTCCCCCATAACCTTTTGCCCAAACACAACTGCAAAAACAAACCCATTTAAATTTCTTCTGCTCCATATAAATTTCATAGATTTCAAAGACATTAGAGCTGGAAGGGACCTCAGAAGATCATTGAGTCCAGTCCCCTGCCCCAGGGGTAGGAAGTCAGCTTGGGTAAAAAAATAGGTTTTCAGATGCCTGGGTTTGGCAGAGGGGTGAGACCTCCAAGAAACAGTCCAAGCACGTATCTCACAAAACTGAGCACTCCCCCTCCAAATATATATATTTTTCCTTTTGGGAAACATTGGCCAAGGTCAATGCAAAGGTCAGGGTTAGTCCTTGG
>JAGPOW010001626.1:221837-239778 GCA_030014935.1 Caiman crocodilus
GAAATAGTTTACTGCAGTTTGCTGTTCCCTGGAGCAGCTCTTGATTTTAGTCCTCATTCACAGCATGTTCATTTCTTCAGGGAATAATTCTTGGTTTGCCGCATACTTGTGAACAACTATTTGTGCAGTTGTAATAATAAATAAAATGTACACAATGGGTCGTCAAGGTATAAGTCCTGTGATTTCACTTCTGTTCTATTTTGAGCACTTGTTTCATTTGCTGTCACCTGAGGTCTTATAAACTAAGTTTTGTGGAAGTATCAAGTTTAAAACTAAAACAAGTAGTGCCCCAATGTCTTATTAGTTGACTGCATATGCTGCCATCATAGATGAAGGCCAAGCAGCCTGAAGTACCCGAGTGCCTTCCTGTTTGACCTGTCTAGAGTTGAGCTTCAGTGCCTGTATTAAACTAGCCTGGATGGAGTAATCCAACACATACTTGCATCCTAAAATAGGCTGCAATCCACAAACTAGGAATTCCTCTATGCAAGTCTTAAGGGGTCAATCCAGCCTAACACAACTCAGCAGGCTGAGGCTATTTTCCACAAAAGAAAGTTTTTAAACCCTTAAGGAATGTGGAAGGGTTATTGCCTACCTGTTCAATAAGAGCTCTGTGGTTGAAGCACTCACCTAGGAAGTGAGACCCCCAGAGTTAAAGCTATCCTCACCCTGAAGGGACCCACATCTCCTACCACCAGACTAATGACACTGGGTGTGGACACTCTCTACCCTCACTGAAGCTGTGTCAGCATGCAAAAAAGAATTCAGGAGTCACTGAGCCAAAGAGAAGGAGCAAGAGGGAACACAGCTCTAGCCTAAGGGTTTGGCATTCAACTAGTAAGAATCTTGGTTTCTGATCCTTCTCCCGGTTATGCTTGTACATTTCATACTCAGCTGTTAAATCAAATAGAGGTCAGCAACCTACAGCCCATGGAGACTTCAGGTCCAGTCATGGAGCCATAGCTTTGGTGGCAATGAGCTCTCCATGTGCAGTGTGAGAGGCTTTCGTGGCGGTATTGGAGAAAGTTGCTGACGCTTGGAATAAAATATAAAATAGACATAGAAGCAGAGACCAAGAACTCACAATCTCCCCGTCCCACATGAAAAGAAGCAAATTCTTCTTAGTTCTATGGAAGAGTGTCTGTAGGGAGGAAGGCTCCAGGCTGTAGACAGATGCACCTCAGCTCTGGAGAAGTTAGTATTTCAAACATATCACTGTCCCCAAAATGTCCTACAAGAAACCTGCAGGGAGCACCTCACTCCATGACCTGGTTTATTTCAATCACTTTGAGGCACTTCCTTCTCCCCAGGGACCATACATAATGCTTCACTGCCCATCACTGGGTTCTGGATTTCATTCTGGGGACAGGGGTCTCCACGTCAGGCATTTTGAATTCTGTTTTTTTACATTTAAGACCTTCGCAGGATTCTAACAAATTGATGGGTGTGAAAAGGCCTGAGCTACTGAGCCTCATGTTTAGAATTGCAAGTTAGCCACTAACTAGCAGCCAGTTACACTTTATCTCCTTTTCTGGTAGTATACGCACAGTAAGGTATCACAAGGGGCTAAGGGAGATACGCCTTCCTTTTATACATCCTGTATTAACTGCTATGTTATATGGACAATTGTTCCAGTCTTATCTTAATGTCATCTAATTTTTAGGGGAGTTCTGTTCATGTTACTGGTAACAGTATATTGAATTGTTACTGTTCAATCAGAAAAATCCCTTGTGTACAGGGGATTCTTATCTACTGCAAGAGTTGATTTGTTTTACTCTGTATATTGCCTTATTTTTGTACAATACTGAATGCTGCTTTTTTGATAAGCAGTTACAAGTCAATGCAAATACAGCTCTGGACTGTTAATTCATGAAAAAACCTGCTGTTTCCAGCACCAGCTACACCAGTACCTTAAATTTAGTACTGCTAAAGGGTGACATTCAGCTACCTATCACCTGCCTACACACAACAGGAAAATTTGGCTCATCTGCAGTGGCAGAGCTCCAGCAGCACTACTAACCTACAGATCTATGATATGATCACTCGCTGGTATTTCTGACAGAGACCAAAAAGAGGGTTTTTCCCTCTGGTGAGGATTTTTTCCATCCTCCTGGATTCTACTCCTACTGCAGTCCACCCACTGCTAACCAGACCAGAAGGCAGTGCATTTAGACATACAGACCATTTCCACGTTGCAGTGAACAGTGTAGGACATGCCCACTTTGTTTCTTTGCTTTCTTTAGAGAAATATGACAGTGGGTATTTTCAAGACACTTTTAATGGACCTTAAAACCAGGTTAGCTTATTAGAGAAGCAGCACACATCAAGAAAATTTTAACAAAAACCTTAAGTTACATTCTGCACATCACATCTAAAACAGTGGTTTCACTACATACTGAACTAGAGAGACTATCCCTTTCAATTCAGAAGAAGAAACATAATCAACTTTACACACTGATCTAAACAAAAACCTGTTGGGATTATCCTGACCAGCCCTCATAAGCTAGTCTTAAAAAGGCTCATTCAAGCAACTTGGCATTTCTAAGTATCTTCCCTCTTCTCTTTGTCTGAGAAGAGGGAAGATACTTAGAAATTACCATCAATTTTATGAGATGTGCATCAGGTGGCTTAGCATTTTCCCTACCCCTGATATGTACTTTCAGAGCTAACAGAGCAGCTTGAAAGAATCCCAGTCCCCTTCAAGCATAAACTGCCTCAGTGATGACCCACAGTTACAGTACTTAGAAGTATCTCAAACATTCTTCAACAGGAGTGTTAGTGTCCGCTACAGATTCTCTCTTGCGGTGCCAACATACTTGGTACATAATTTATTTTTTCCTACCTATCCAAAATAGCTAGACACCAAGGTGTTGTGTTCAGCTGATTGGAAGCTAGGCTCTGGTTTGGCATGGCACATTAACTTACACAGAATAATGAGAAGTTAAGGAGTGAATGGCAAAGAACTATGAAAAATTAAAAACATACCTAAAGGCTTTACTTCTTAGAGTCTAAGCATCAGTAATGAGCAACATACACTAAGCTTTATTTTATTCAGTTTTTTATGAAACCAGATTGATATTTTCATTCATTTTTATACCAATACAAACGCAAACTAAATTAGAACTGCACTGGCAAGCTATCACTGGCCTTAGATTCAGGGTAATATGTTTACCTACAGCTCTATTATTCACCATTTTAAACTTGTATAGTCACCTATACTTGCACAGAAGGTTTCCACTCTGATGTTTCAGACTTCTGCACAGCAGTGGATAATCAGTACCTAGAAGCAAGACCAAAAGTACAGGGTTTGGTGACTGTATCACCATCTCATGGAATGTCACCAAGAAATTCTCTGAACTGAAGTTTTGGGAGGCAGGTAAACTTCTGTAATCACTGATTTGTTCTTGAAACTGAATTTTGGACCCTACATGCAGCCCAGCTGTCTGGTACCATCCAAATTAACTGGGGCACTGGGTGCAATACTCAAGTAGAAAAACTCTACCTTGTGAATTAGACCTTTTGTTTCCTGCAGCACCTTCAGTTTTTTAAACTCAGACATGTGATGGGATGAAGCTAATGGAATGTGAGAGTTGTGTTGAACTTCAGCAGTTTAAAGGGTCAACCAAGCCACTAAAAAATGCTAGAGCAGATAAGTCTTAAATGTGACTATCCCATCCTTTTTAGAGGCCATCCTCCTTTATTGTGAGTCTAAAATGTAAACTTTCAAGTTGAAAAGCATTAAGTTAAGAAAGGCTATACTACAGAAGTTACTATAAAGACAAATTTATTTCTGCAGTGCTGCTAGGGTGATACAAGCTTTTTTCAGCAGTCTTCTGACATAAAACTACTCCATTAGTTATACATTTGCAGTGGCTGAATCCAAGTTTTAGTCTCTTAGTCCCTGGGAAATGCAAGACATTTAGAGATGAGTTACAGGTCCCAGAGTCTTGAGCTGACTCAGGATTTAGATTCTCTTCTTCATATTTTCTCCCCACTTCACAATGAAAACATTTCTCTAACCCCTGATCTTAACTAGAGCTGTGCTGTCAACTAAGACAATTCATGCTCTTCAGTTGTGGGCTCTGCAGTCAAAGCTCTCTGCTGTTGCCTGCTTTTGCCAGAGAAGCTGCATCAGTTCATGTGGAAACAGAAAGTGACCTTTATGCTAAAAGCCTGCTCACATCACAAACATGGAGCAGCTTCCTCTTTGTTCTTCTCTATTCATACCCCAGCTGAATTAAAGGTTGCAATTGAAAGAGCATGTCAAAGTTACATGTGCTGACTGCAGGGACTATGACACAGGCAACTGTTCTCCTAAGTTTCTAGATAGATTCAGGAAGGCTCAGTAAGAAAGGTACATTCTACATCTTTCAGCATGCTGCACAGATTACATGCCCAGGTTGACCTTTCCACCTTCAAGCATAATTTGCCAGTATAATAGAAGCCTTCAGATAGGCTTCTCTAGTTATGGGTATAACAAAAGTTTTGCAAAGGGGAAGAAAAGTGTGATCACTCTCACCCACATTGCTGAGAAATAGAGGAGCGGCAGGGTACAGTTGCAGCTACATCTTCTGATGCAAATGAAACTTATTTATGATTTATAATTATTTCTCATCCACCTGCTGCACCAGCCCTTTGTTGCTAGATTCACTGTGGAAAGGCTACACTTTTTTTCACAACTGTTCCCTCTACATTTAACAAGAGGTATTAGCATGAAAAAAACAAGCATTTACCAAGGAACTTGGGGGGCAAGTGCACGTGTACAATGTTACAGCAGAATCTAGGTCATTCACATCCAGGTGGCTGCCAAGCTCTTCAATTCAGTGATTTATGGAATTAAGGATAAGCTACTCAACTGTTCAATGCAGTTCTTTTGTTGGAGAAGCAAAGCCCTCTAATCAATTGGATCTCATGAACAGTTCTTTGCAGCTGAATAGAGGAGCTGCATCCTTTCAAATAAGAGCTGCAGCAAACAGTTGGAACACTTCAGTAGTCCTGTGCAGCTGTTTTCTGAAGCTGTGTATACCAAAAAATCTCATCTTGACAGAGGATGGAGGGTAAAGAACCCAAGCCTGTGAAGTATCCAGGACAACCTGATATACTGAAGCTACAAGAAAGCGGAGTCCTAATAAGAATATCTATTAGTTCCTGAAGTGATTGACTTCTTTCCATAGAGCCAAAGAAATGAAGCCTTTCCATGGAGGAACACCCGAAGAGACCTCCTTTATTCTTCCCATTTACTAGGTCCCCTACTTTGTCTACATTGGTCCCACTTTCTGACTTCAGAGATCCTGAAGTATAAGAGCAGTGATGGGGTCTGTGCACAAGATTCCTCTATGCTGTCTATGTTGCCTAATTACGTGACTGGGCATGAGCAAAACAGGAGTTAGCAGACAAGTGATCCTGGGCTCAGCAAGGAGATGGTATACACATGGTTTTAGTGTCTGTGGAGCTGGCACTTTTAAAGCACCATAAAAGTAGGGTTTTGCATATACAAAGTGTTTGCCTTCTATTAGTGAGATGCTGTCTCCTCACAGCAGGAAATCAAGCACATACATGACACCACCACACAACAACTTAGTGCAGGAAGTAAAGATTAAAATCTTTGCAGTTTTAGTAAATTAGAAAAGATTATATTTACTCACATCTGTCAGGTAGCTCTGGACCTTCTGATTCTTGATGTACTTCTCTCTCTCATCTGCAAGAGAATGATTAAAAGCCACTAACTATAAAGAGTCACATTTAAAGTGAACTCCTATTCAGAGTTCACATCAGCAAGCTGACTGGGTAGAGATCTTTAAGTGAAAGCAGCAGTTTTGGTTTTGCCTGAAAGAGCTAATTTGGTAACTGTTGTATTCCAAGATGATCTCACAAGGTCTTTTCAAGCCCTAAACTTCTGTGAATTCCACTTTTAATTTTCACATTCAGGCAGAGTTGTACTCATTTAAGAAATGCATGTGCTGACAGTGCCCACTCATTATGCTACTTGAAAGATGTATCGTGATTTAGCAACTGATGACAAATAATGGGACAGTTTCAGATGGCACAGGATTTTTCTAGTGAATTTTTCCACCTCTATCAAAGAAAAGCTTCAACTAGCCAGCAGCAGTAGTGCAAGAGGTATGGATTGAACAGATCACACTTATCTGAGAAAGCTGTAGAGTTCTCAGCATGAGCTTGGAAATATTGAGCATCTGAAAGATACATGAGAAGGCAAAATGTATTAGAATGTGTTAAATTATTACTATTTTTTATCTTTTCCAAGAAATCTAACATGGACTCCAATAATACATTAGTCCTGGATTCTTATGCCTGTGATCTTTATTAGCATCCACGTTTTTAGTCTTCCTATGGTTTATCATTTAGTGTTGTGTTTTATAAGCCAGGTGTCCCCTCTGTGTCTTCCACACCATATGTTAAATGCAGAGAAAAACACGGAAAGAAACAGCTGTGACTATGCTTTCAGCAGACTGTAATTCTCAAAACATATATTTACCAGCTGCATAACCATAGAGCCTTCTCTGTGGCCTAACCAGCAAAAGAATGTCTTTCAAGGTTAAATTTTTGCACAGCAAAGTTAAGGAGAATGCTTTTTTTTAACCTTTGTTGTTTTCCTTCCTTTTGGGAAGTAACCTTTCAACTCCCATAAACTGACAAATACATAAGATAAGATTTTAAAGAAGCCGGAAAACTGGCTCCATGTTTGCAGGGGTCAAAGGCAGACACTGAAGAACATCCAAGAGGTGTCCCATTTAGTATACCACTATGCCTGCAATCACAGAGGCGTTAGTGGCCAGTCATAAGTGTGTTAAAGTTACTTATGATGGAACTTTTCAAGAGTTCTAGGTCACTGTTCTCTACAAGTGTACTTGCAGCCTCATTGCCTCACAGATGCTAGTATTCTGCCACTGACAAGCACAGTTCACAAGAAAGCAAAATACTTTGCCAAATATACAATTTGCAGCTAGAGAATCAATGAATCCATTGTTTATTAATTCATTTTGCACATTTCAAATCTTATAAGGAACATCTGGGTCCCTGCCTGCTTGAATGAATGTGGCTTATAAATTTTCTTTCCAATTTCTAAATCAGGATAGGTACTTTGCTTCTCTATGTTCTGGAAGGCATCCGACACACATTTGTACATTGCATGTGTGAAAGCAAACTGCTACAGGTTTGGGCATCATATCAAACCAACTAAAACCACAGTACCTGGGTAGGGGCATTTTACTACTGCAGTGTCTCTTCCATGATTACTCTGACTTGTATTCCAACAGATAACAGGAATGTCAGGCAGAACCTCAGGGAAATAGGCCAATGCAAGAATCTTATGGTCTATTACGTAAGATCCTTACATTTTAGTGGGCACGTACTTCACATCAGGTAGCACATGATAACATGGGAATGATAATGGATGGTACTTGATTCAACTCTGGCACATTTACTACTGTCTCCAAAGAGGACTTGCCCACGCTGCAGGGAAGAATGAGTTTGCAGTGTATTCTGTAAGACAGCCACCAGATAAGCTGAGAGAAAAAGAGCTCAGTATCTTCTACTGAGTCCAGAAATTTCTATACACAATCAAAAAACAGGAGTTAGTTCCATGGAAAAATAAGTTCTAGGCCCCAAATGGAAGAATACAATGCACCTCCTTTACTTTGACACAGCAACGTGAAGACTTCTAGAGAGAGAGATTTTAGCTTTTAGAAGAGACAGCCCTAATATTTATGCTTGTTGATACTTTGATGAATCCAGATGATTGAAGTGGGAGGTCTGGTAAGTGGTGCTGAATATAGAACAGAAGTTCTTTTGCCAGATTGTTTCAGGTATGCAAGTTATAGGTTTTAACAAAAGTCTGAATTAAAATTCACTTCTCAGCATTCTTGTACTTCTTAGGCATCTGTAGTATCAGAAATATTTATTCTCCAGTTAACCATAATTTTTCAGGAAAAACAGAGAAGAAAAACAGTGTTGATAACGCCTGAATTTCCACTGTAAAAAACAGATTAAAAAAAATTATGAAGTTTTTCTGGTTCTCAGAAGGTCAAAAAAAGAGAGCCTGCAACTTCCTTTTTCAGTCTTATTTCCCTGCAGACAGCTAATTTTTTGCTGTGACTGAGTCAATCTAATAGATTTACAACCTTTAAAAGCAGGGGATTACCAGCATAATTACATTTGTAGTACGGCAGTCACTTTCTCTTTAAGACTGCATATCCAGATTTTAAAATAGGATGTTTATTTTGCTGCTGGTTTTATTAATATACCTGTCAAACATTTACCCTTTATGGCACTGAATATAAAATACTCTCCTGTAGCAAAAAAGCAGCCATCTATCTCAAAAAATGCATCTTGCTGGATGGTTCATCTTTGATCTCTATCCTCTGCAAAAGGAAGAGAAGAGGTCTGACATGATTTATAATGGTTGTTAATTCCTGTTTAAACAAAAAAACTGACAAACATTTGATATATTTGGAAGCAGGAGAGTGCCTTGTGGTTGAGTTGTGCTGACCATGTACCTAGCCAACCACAGCAGGCACAGTTGGGTTTACGGTCTTACCTGGTCATGAAGAAACAGAAAAAAAGAAACCAAAGGAACAAAGCTTTGTTTCCACAAACTGAAATACTAAAGCTAGCCATACCAATTAACATTTTTTCACATCTCTGAACTCCCCATCTCTTCTAAGAGCAGCTTCACTGAACACGATCAAAATAAAAAACATTACCTTAGCCTGCTTCATGTTCTTTGTTTCCACTGAGAATATACAAAAGCATTTAAGCAAATCTATTAACCAGTTGCTTAAAAAGTCACTGCAGGGCAGTAAGTCAAGTCTGTTCTACTTTTGTAATGGCAAGGCCTTTCTTTCCTGAGAGAACACAGCAAGTCTGTTTGGGGTTTGGATTTGTGGTGCCTATGATCTTCCAAAAATGTTAGAGAAGACTCTTCACTTTGAAGCCACTGGAATGCTTGACTCTATACAACTTTACCTGAAAACAGTTCAGCCTAACTGCAGAGGAAAAGAATGCAAAACTCTGACCTCCCTTCTTTGCCCGCAAGTGGTGAAACACATACCAGAGGATATTGTTTTACATCTTCAGATATGTCTAGCTGACACCAAGCATCACACTTGGTCATCATCTGTTCCTGCACCTTTTCCACATAAGCTGAGACTGAAAACATGGATAAGAAACACTGCCATAAGAAATCACAGAATCCACTGAGAGCTACAGTGCCTTCCCTCCAGGCATTCAGTAGCCTTTGTCCCTTAAGTAAATGAGAATAAATATTTTCAAAAACAGCATTTGTGAGATTACGGGCTGCTTGTGCAATGGGTTCTGGTGGTCCTAACCTACTGTTCTGGATGGCAGGTTGGGATATTTGCATATATGACTGAGATAAAGACATTGGAAGATGCAAACAAACAAAATTAAGTTGACACATGCAATCTTAAAAACATATATAAGGCAGGCAAGGAAGAGAAAAATTGAGTTTATACAAGGTACTGTCAGATATATGCAACAAGTGGGAAGTGAAATGATAAGCTCTTTCCCTTCATGTTTAAAAGCCCAGAAGAACTGAAGCTTTCCTTCACCTGGCACTTAGAAGTTCTCCATATCCCAACAAGGATGAGCAGTTTTAATTGAATCTTACCTGGTGACTAAAATATCTGGATATGGAAGTAAGTATCTGTTAGCTAAGGGTCTACATGGCTAATATCAGAATGGACAAAAACAGTTTCTCTTTGGTAGTCTCAGCTAGCCCATCCAGTGCTTCAAACATGTCTAAAGAGAACGTGATAATACAACTATGTGTTACATTTAATGGGCAATTCTTTACAGAGCAGAACTTATTATATACCAGATATTTCTAGCTCCCTTCTAAGACAAACAGACGGATGGAAAAGCACTCTTTTTAACTTGCTTTTGCAAAAGTTAAACCTTGAAAGACATCTCCCCCAGTAACAGCTGATGCTGGATCTTCCCCACATTAATAAGATAACTTCCTTCCTTCTCATATCCTTGTGACAAGGTACATAGCAGAATTTACAGATCCACTGGAATCTGACAGGGCTGTCATGAGTGTTTCTACAATGGCCTCAAATTTGTAAACTCTGGGCTGTTAACTGTGCGCCTTAGCACCTGTACCACCCCAGCCCCATCAGACAACTGACTGCATAGAGAATTCAGCAGTAAGTTATCACTGGATAAATGCTCCAGTCACTGGAAAGCGCTGGGTTTTATCCTGCTGCAGTATGCTTCCCTGAAAGAGAAGCTGTCTGGTTCTGTTCTGAAGCCATGCAAGTCTATAAGCAACAATTTCCTCATGTTCTGCTACCCTAGTGTCTGGGCAGCAACTCCAGTGCTCACAAGAGCATACAGAGTCAGAATCTTCCAAGAGCAGTTCTGCTTGCTTCTGGTTGCCCTATAAGATTCCTTGGGTGAATTTGATATCTTTTATTAGACCAACCCAAATAGTTGGAGAATATTTATTAAGCAAGCTTTCGGGTTCAAAAACCCTTTGTCAGGCTAAGAAAGTTTCAGCAGTTGGTGTATGCTCTTCCTGGATGGAACGAAAAGTCCTTACTTTATCAAGCACCTAAAAAAACCTCCACGTGAATACTACACGTGAAATTGTACAGAAAAAGCAGTATAAGCAAAACCTGAATATTTAATATACATTAACCAGGGGGTTTTAAACTATCTGTAAGGCTCACTTTCAATACTAAGCTGTCTTCCCCCTTCATATGCAACCCAGGACAAATGTTCTTCCTCATGCATTTTTTTTCCACGTTACAGTAATGCTCAGTCAGAGTGTCACAGCACACTGAGGTGCCTCAGGATCCTTTTAAAGGTGCCACAGGGTGCCATGCAATGCTAGCGCTGGTAGGTATGTACACATTATTCACCAAGTAAAGGCAGAGCCTTCACACAGAAATCCACAGCTGTGGGCTTCGTGAGTTCTTTGCAACAGAAAATTCCCTATTATTTTTCTGTGGGCAAAGTGAAAACAAGGAGCTGACATTTCCTAAGCTCCACCTTCAGTCTAAAACACTGAGAATCACTGCCGTGGTGCTTGGATCATTACTTGCAATCAGTGCCCAACTTGTGTGGCACTCTCTGGAACAGCAGGATCCTGGTGTCAGATGGTCTCTGATCAAGGAGAAAGTCAGGAGGAAGCCCAAGGTTCCAGCCTGGAACAGAATAAAGTAGAACTGTTACACCGGCCCCATTCACAGCTTTAAAAAAAGGAAAACAGTAACCTCTATGAAAGCAGGGACTGTGGGACTCCAATGCTACCCCCTACAGGAGAGAACTAGTTAGGTTTGTTAGTCTGAAGTCAAGAAGAAGGCAGGATTAAACAGGGGTGGGCAATTACTTGGGCCTGCTGGCTGCACAGGGAATTTTGTTGAGCTGTTACAGGCTGGGTCAGCATCCCCTGTCCCAACTCACCAAAACTCCCTATATGGGCTGGGGCACAGGGAGGAAGGGAATGACATTCAGGAGTGAGAGGGGTAGGATCACTGGGTGGTGACAGCGCAGTTAGGGCCTAGGGCAGAGTCATGATTCACTTCCTGCATGCCCATGCAACGAGAGCACCTCCCAAGGGCAGGAGTGTGAAGGAAGTGGATCACAGCTCTGCCCCAGCCATGTGTTGTCATCACCCCAAGATCCTGGCCCTGGCCCCAGATGCAGCTCCCCACCTGGCTGAGCACCCTGCCCACGCAGCTCCCAGCCAGTCTCTACGGAGACCCCAGGATTGTGGGGCAGTGACAGCACAAGGCTGGGGCAGAGCTGTGATGTGGTCCCTGCATATCCCTGCCCACAGAACTGGGGCACTACCCTGGCCCTGTGATCCCAGGGTTTCCCTAGAGACCAGCCAAGGAGCTGTTCTGGTAAGGCATGAAGCTGGGAGAAAAGCTGCATCTCAGCCAGGATCACAGGGCAGTAACAGCACAGGGCCAGGGCCAAGCCACTGTCCACTCCCTGCATGCCCCAGCCTGTGGAACCTGTGCCCATTGCAGGGGCGTGAGGGTAGCAAATTGCAGCTCTGCCCCAGCTCCACGCTGTCACACCCCAAAAGCCTGGGGTGTCCCCAGCTCCACTTGTCTCACTCCTGGATGCCGCTCCCCACCAGTCCCTGGCCCCATCCTAGCTGCCTGGCCAAGCAACCTGCCCATGTAGGTTCTGTCCCTGGCTGTGGGTATGGGGAGGACAGGCCAGGTGCCCAGGCAGTGGGGTTGGGTCTGGCAGCAGCAGATAGAAGGAGCTGCTGTCACTGGGAAATGAGTCCATCTGCCATGCTTCCTCTGCTCCCCTGGACACCAGGGGGTGGCAGGACTGACTGCATGTGCCAGAGCCTGGGCTGCCCCCCGTGCCTGAGCTGAACTAGGTGGGGCCAAGGGACCTGACATGGGACAAGTAAAAATTACTCCGTTGGCCAGATCCAGCTTGCAGGCTGTATTCTTCCCACCTGTTATAGACTAAACAAAGTAGAAAAACAAATAAAGTAGCCTGCTAGATAGCACAAGCTTTCATGGGCTGAAGCACACTGTCTGCCAAAGTGAGCTTGAGCCCATGAAAACATGTGCTATGTATCCTTATAGATATATGCAAATGTAGGTTTCTATACAGCTATGTATAGATATACATATCTATATAAATATACAACACAATCTTTTGTGGGCTGAAGCTCACTTCATAAGCATTCACATATACAACATATACACGTGTATATGTGTGAACACACACACCCCCCCGCTCCATCTCCCATTTCATTTCCCAGCCCCTGCCACCAGCAGTGCTGCTGACTTGGGGGTTGCAGTGCCGAAATACAAGTTTGCCTAGCGCACCAGTTTTCCTACGGCTGGTGTCGCACATCCCTACACACGTACGAATGAGCTGCAGGCCCCGAGAACTTGAGCTACATGCACAACCAGAGAGGTCAGGCTGAAAGGACCCGTGAAACCCACCGACATCCGTCTCTAGCTGTGTATCGCTCGCACGCCCACGCTGCGGGTAGCCCGTGCTGTGCAGACCGGCGTCGCCTTCTACCCCGTCGCCCCCGTGCCAAGCCGTCACTCACCGCCCTTCCCGGCCGGGTCCTGCAGCCCCCACCTGCCCCCATTGACAGCCCCACGGGGCGGGGGCGCGAGGCCCGGGGCCGGTACCGCCCGCGGGGGACCACACCCGGACCGGCCCTGCGCCGGCCAGAGACCACAACCGCGCCGCCGCCCGGAACTGCACAGGCACGCTACAGGCACAGGCGGTGACGTCACACGACACACCTGGCGCTGGGCCCCGCGCTTCCGCCTCGGCAGTTGTCGGTCGCCATGACAACTGCCGAGGCGGAAGAGCGGGGCCGGCACGGAGGGCACGCCCTCTCCCGCTGGTTTGCTGAGCGCTTGACGCGGAGCAAGCGTCAGTCCCACGCCAGGTGCGTGCGCAGCCGGGAGCTGAGCGTGGCCCGAGTCCCAACTGTGGAGGGCGTAGTGCTCGCGCCTTTTGTGGCGCGCTCCGGCCCTCCTGCCCGCTCTGGGCGCTGCGGGGGAGCCCACGTGGCCTGTGGGGCTGCTTTCCTCTCGCTGCTCTGCTCGCGGTTCGGCATCTGGGCTCCCTCCGCTCTTGAAGGGGAGCCGTGGGTGCTGCTGGCTCCCGACCCTCCCGCGACTCTTGTCTCTAGTTGTCCCAAGCAATTACTTGTTACGTTTCTAGCGGCCTGTTTTTGAGGGAGGCTTCAAGCAGTATTTCTCAACCTGCGGTCGCAAAAAAAGATGAAAAAGTCGCAAATAAACTTCAAAAATGGCTTTTCCTGCAAAGGAGAAACGGCTGTGGCTTTTCCTTTCCAGCCTGCGGGGGTGGTTGGGCGCCCTGCGCCACGTGCACCCCTCAAGGGGTCGGGGTCAGAAGTGAGAGGTACTGGCAGGGCCCGGTGTGTTTTCTACTTCAGTTATTTACTGGGTCGGGATTGGCCATGGAAGTTTACAAATGTGACTTGGACACAAAAGGCTGAGAGCCCCTGGCTTAGAGCGTTTCCTCAGAGGCTTTACTTTTTCCTGTGGCAAAGCAAGCGCGCATGTGTCTCAGTGGCAGACAGGATGCTGAAAAGGAGAGGGAGCTGGGTGTGATACAGGTGGTTTTTTCTGTTGTTTCTCCCACTTCTAGTATTTTAGGTTCCCGATGTTCTGATTCAGCGGCGGTGCCTCTGGGTCCCATGTTCTGTACCTGTTGCTACCCCTTTCCTCCAAGAATTTGTCCAAGCCCTTTTTGAATCTGGCTAAACTGTCAGCTTCTGCAACATCTGGCAGCAGTGAGCTTTGCACTTAAATTGCATGCTGTGTGAAACAGTGGAGCCATGAGAAAGTTACAAGGGCTGAAAGGCAGCTCCAGGTAAAAATATTATAGTAGACAGGAAGGGAGCATGAGTGGTCCTGGCGGACTCAGCTACTGCTGAGGTAGGTGGCCCAGCATGGCACATAGGAATCAATGCACAGGGGCACCAAGATTAAAGTTAAATAAATCAAATGGCTTCTTATAATACAAGTAAGTACGCGCAAGGATCACAGACTAAATAACACAGAGAACGTGAATGAGATCAGATACGTGCGCAGGGCTATGCATTATCTATTGTACTATAGAAGAGCGAGGCTGGAAGAACCCACAAACAGCTCCCAGGACCAGCAAGAGGAACCTTCAGCAGCAGCTGCAGCTGCTATATACTGAATGCACTGGAGAACTAGAGCTCAAAGACAATTACCCAACCAGAATAACCAGCCCCACAATAACCCCCTTCATATACAGATGCTAGTGGAAGTACCTGTTTTTTGTCTGGGTTGTTATTTTTCCTCACACCATTCCAGTTTCTTTCTTGCTTGCTGTTGCTCTTGTGCTTGCGTGTCTGAGACCAGCGGTTCCCAATGTTTATGCGCCCAAGGGCACATTCGAATTTAAAAGAAAAAGCAGAGGGTGCCAATATGAATATTAAAGTTTAGAATTTAGATCTATCTGATCATCTCATCCATTGCTTAAAATTGCATTAGATCCACAGCTTCAAAATGCAGCTTCCCTTCTCTTACAAAAATATTTAGGTAAAAACAATGAACGCCAAGCTTCTTTTTTTACTTTTGCAGAAAATATTCTTCAGACTTCAAAAGAATATAAAGTTCAAAAAATTGCATTGTAAAGTAAATCAGAATTGAACTGAAGTATTCATGGTTTTATTCAGATATGTACTAATGTGAATACTGACACTGTATTTCATAAGCCAACTTTTCATAATTCAGGTTTGGATTTGAAAGAAGTTAGAGCACTAATCATTTCAGCCACATATTTATCTTTTCCCTGAAGCTCAAGGTCCAAACTTGTTTAATTTTTCGGTTAAGTCAGTAAGAAAGGCTAAATCCACTAACCAAGAACTCTCATAAAGTTTGTTCACGTGTTCGTTCCTGGACTTGAGAAACTTTTTGATTTCTGTCAGTAAGCTTATAAATTGTGCAAGGCCTTTACCTTTGCTTAGCCACCCAACTAACTAGAAATGCTTACTTCAACAACACATTGTCTGGAAGTGGCTTCTTCTTTGCTAGCAAAAGAGCCATGTTAAATGTTGCAACAGTGGCATGCATCAATTTTTGTACAGGTCCAATGAAAATTGACTGCTGTAATGCTAGTTTAGATTTCAGTTCCTTAACCTTTTCCTTCCTTAAATGAGAATTTAGTGGGTATTCCATATCAACCTAACTATGGTTTATTTTAAAGTGTCTCTCAACATGGTATTTTTTTTATTACTGCAATACTTGAATTGCACGTTTTACTTTGTAGCCCATAAACAGTATTCTTCTTCCAACTTGGTGTTAAAATAATAAGTATGTTGTCTTTTCCTAGGTGTTGTCATTTTGCCATAAAAAGTTAAATATTTACATTAATATGTAGCTTAACTTCATTTTATATATACTACTAACAGACAAACTTCATTTTATATATACTACTATAGTTTTGCACGTACACTATGATGTTTCACACATTCCCCTTCATTGACTATGACCTGTCAATCATGCTGAACTAGAAGTTACTTCATGCTTTCTGATCAAAACACATGCTCAGCACATTCGCCTGAATTAGAAAGTATAAAGGTCACACCTTCTGGAATAGTCTCACTACACAGTATAGTGTCCATGTGTAAAAAACTCCTTTATGCCTTGAACCAATTTCAACTAGAGGCATAGGAATAATTATTTAAATGGGGAGAAAAATCTTCAGGGCCAACATCCCCTTCTGGAAGGTCCAAATACTTCTGAATCGGATACTTCACAAACATGCTAGAAGATTGGTTCTTGCAGAGTGGAACACAGCAGGCTCCATAAACTCAATGCCTCTGTCTGAAGATAGTGCTAGTAATGATGTCATGCGCTGCACATTTACTGAGTAAAAGGATGCTACTGAAATTGGCCTTGCCCACTCCTCCTTTCCCAGTGGTGCCCCTCCACAAGTTATAGTCCCAGTCAACTCTCACATTGAAGTCTCCAAGAAGGATGATCTTGTCCTCTTTCAGGATGGTAGTCAGGATTTCATCAAGGTCAGTGTAAAACTGTTCCTTCTGTTCTTCCTCAGCATGTTGTACGTACATCAGACATGAGCACACAATGCCCTGTTTCCCACAACTGATGTTGAATTATTAACCCTTCCATACTGTTGGTTTTAGCATCGATGAGGACATTAGCATTTGTGCAGCAATCCTTCCACTTCATGCTGAGGATCTTCTGGAGGTAGCACTGGACCTGTGACTCCGGGAGTGCCATTCTCCATTCTCTGCTGGCTCCTGCCTGCTCCAGAGCAGCAATGGGAATTCCCTTCTTTTTCACACATCCTACCCCTTAAGAGGCTGCCAGGTGCCTTATTTTCTGTGCCTTGGATTATGGAAGTATATGGCTGTTGGCAGTCATTAGTACCTGGACTAATCTCTACTGAGCGGCATCTTGAGAGAAAGTCCATGACCACATTGGTCTGTCCGGGCCTATGTTCAATACGGAAATGAAAGAGTTGCAATGCCAAGGCCCACTGTGTTATACAAGCAAGTCTTTGTAGTTTGCAACCATTTTAAAGGGTCATGATTGGTAATTAACATAAACTGCTGACCTAGGAGATAATAACAAGAATATTCTATTCCCATTTGATATCTTAACATTCTCTCTCTATCATTGCATACTTTTTCTCTTTTGGGCTTAGTTTGCAGCTGGCGTATGGTATGGGCCTGCCCTCTCCTTCAATTTCCTGTGATAATACTGCACCCAAAGCTCGAATCAAGGCATCAGTCTGCAGGATAAACGGTTGTTTGAAATCAGGTGTCCGAAGTACCACATCTCTGCACAAAGCTGTTTTAGTTTGGTTGAAAACTTCAAGACGGGTCTCATCCCACTTTATTGGGCCTGAAGCTTTCCCTTTCCGTGTCAGTTAGAGGTCTTGTTACCTCTGCAAATTAGGGAATGAAATACCAATAGTAACCAACTAATCCCAGGAAGGCCCTCAACTCTTTTCTGGTTTGGGGGGGTTGGATAATCCCTTATTGCCATGATTTTATTTGACAGAGGTTGGATTTTGCCTTGACCTACTGAAAATCCCAGATACTTGGTTTCTTCCTTCCCCAATGTGCATTTGCTGGGATTGGCCATTAAACCAGCTAACCGAAGTTCTTGAAGCACTGCTTGGAGGGCTCATAGATGTTGTTCCTGTCTCACCTAAATAAATCATGCTCATGTTACAAAAGGTATACCTCCCACTAGCCAGCCCAAGTAAGATGATACCCACACTCAATTGGTTATTAGGAGTGATGTCAGTACCCCTGTAAAACATTCAAACACAGAGTCCATTTTGAGAGACTCCGGGGTGACAGACCAGCCGCCTTGTGTCTTCCCATCGGCGATACGGTGACGTTCCTTATGTAGGCCTCCGA
>JAGPOW010001626.1:244139-262220 GCA_030014935.1 Caiman crocodilus
AGTTGTTCTTGCTCCTACCTTGGGCATCTTTAAGAGTAGATTGGATAGGTACTTGGCTGGGGTCCTGTGACCCTGGCACTCGTTTCTGCCATTGGCGGGAAGTCAGACTAGATGACCTGCTCTAGGCCCCTTCTGACCCTAGATACTATGATGATACTATGATACTATGATCTCTCAACTCCTGCTATGGTGTGGGTCTTCACGTCCTCTTCTCTACTTCCTCTGTTACTGCCTTTGTTGATTGCAGGGGCTGCTTCTGGTTCGTCTTCCACACTGTCAAGCTGTTCCCTGCCTCCGCTGCCAGGATCAGCGTCAGGAGCCTCCTCTGGCTCCTTGTCTGGTGCTCTTTCCTCCCTGAGGGATTCCTGGGATGGGTCCCGTGGCTGTGCCCTCCTTGGGTCTGCTCTCCCTCTCCCTGTTGCTCCGCCGGCGGTCATTTTTATTCCTGTAGCCGGCGATTTCTGATGATGTTATAAGCTGGCCGCAGCTGGATAAAAATGTGGCTAACAAGTCGTGCAGGCTTTTCTCCCCGTTCTGGCTGTGCTGCGGCTCCTGCTGCGGGTAAATTTTTACTTGTTTTCACTTTTATGTTTGTTCCCTGTCCTTCCTGTTCTGCTCCCCGGGACTTTCCTTTTTAGTTCAGGGTTCTTCCCCCATTCTTTCCCGGGACAAAGACACATTTCACTTCATTGAAAATATCCTGTCCTATTGTTTTGCCTGTCATTGGACAAAAATCAAGCAGTTCCTCAACAACATGGAATTGTTTGGTTACTCCTTGTACAAAGATTGCCAGTTGAGCTGTATTACTCACATTTGTGCTTTCATCAACCCCACAAGCTATAAATCTGACAGGAACTGAGTCTTTTCATCAGTGAATCTTCAGTTTTTGATGCCATGTCATCTACTCTTCTAGCAAATGTCTGATGTGAAAGGCTGATATTCTCCACCATTGACTTTATCAGGGAATACCTCAGATGTAAATATGCCCAAGCAATCTTTCACAAATTCTCCATCAGACAATAGTTTCCCTCTCTTAGCTATTGCCTCGGATATCAAGAAAACTGATCTTGGTTGCTGCCTTAGAATTCTGCCTTGCAGCTTTGAAAAGAGACTGTTGCTCATTCATGCTGTTTTAGAGTGTTCACCTGATCAATTATAATCTGACCCACCAGGCTGTCAAATTTCTTTGCATGTTTTGTAGAATAATGTCGCTTCACATTGTACTTCTTGCAGACAGCTACTTTCTCTTGGCAAATCAGATACAGGATGTTCCCGTTTTGTTCAATAACAAAAAAATCAGAAGTCCAACTATTTTTGAAAACTCAACATTCAGCATCAATTTTTCATTTTCTCTGATTCGCCATTTTTTGAGCGTAATATAGAGCCAAATGTCTCGGGCGGCCGAGAATCCAGAGGATCGTTAATTTAATTGGATATCAGGCAGGCCGGTGATGGAGAGGCAAGACAGCTTACTGGTTTTTAAAAGATTATTTTACTTATGGCACGTGGAATGGCAGCACAGGCCTTGAGGTAGCTTGCTTGCGTTGCCACAGATAATCAAACGAGTTATGAGTTAACAAGTTTATGAATGAAAAGGAACCTTCAGGATAACGGGGGTACATCAAGAGGACCTGGTGACGGGCAGATATTGGTGGGTGATTGTCGCGGCGCACCTTGCTGTACCACTCCTTGTGTGAGAAGGCTGCTGGGGAAAGCCCTAGAAGTTTGATTAGTCAGCACAGCTGAAGGTTGCTCAGGCAACTGATTAAAGTCAGCTGACCGAAGGGGCAGGGCTTGGCCCTTATAAAGCCAAGAGCTGGGGCTAGGCTGGGAGTTCCCTGCCAGCAGCCAGAGGGGCAGGAGCTCCAGGAGGCAGAAATGTGAGTGCAGCTCACGAGAGCTCCAGAGGCTGGAGCAATGATGTGGAGCGGTAGCCAGGAGGCTTACATTGTTATGGCCAGGTGCCCTATGTTTGAGTTACAGCCAGGGGGCTTGTGTTTACTTTGTTAGTGTTTAGAATACAACCGGTGGTTTGGGTGAGGCTATAGGGGTTGGAGAAGGCCTCATAAGGGCCCACAGGGTGTGGGGCCCTAGCACCTGGGAGGGCATGATTCAGTGCCAAGGAAGCAGCAGTCAGGCCCAGGAGGGGCAGTACTGAGAGGCTCAGGAGGGGCAATACCGAGAGGCCCAAGAGGGGCAATACATGAGGAGACCTAGAAGGGGGCAGTACTTTAAGGAGCCCAAGAGGGGCAGCATTGAGAAGCCCAAGAGGGGCAGCACTGAGAAGCCTGGGACAGGCAGGTCAAGGAGCGAGCCTGGCATCAGGCTAGTGTGGCATTAGACCCTGGCCAGGGGCTGGATGCTGTGATGGACCCCGGGAGACAGGGGTTAGCAGCATAGCACCCCCTAGAGAAGGGCAAGTGCTGCGGTGGTCCCCAGTTAGAGGGGATAACAGCATGGTATGCCTGGCCTGAGAAGTGGATAGCTGTGCGGTG
This sequence comes from Caiman crocodilus, assembly GCA_030014935.1. Classification (NCBI taxonomy): domain Eukaryota; kingdom Metazoa; phylum Chordata; order Crocodylia; family Alligatoridae; genus Caiman; species Caiman crocodilus. Next base: position 246,635 of record JAGPOW010001626.1, read on the forward strand.
GGCTGAGAAGACCAGTGGCTCGCTAAGAGAAGCCCTAGAGAGGGGGTGCTGACGGGAAGCCCTAGAGAGGGGGTGCTGACAAGGAGGCCCAGAGCGGGCGAGTACATAGAGAAGGCCCGAGAGAGCAGGCACAGTTTTGACACACCAACGTTTGGTACATCTGTGAGGCTTGGGGCGTGGTATTAGGGGTTGGTTGGAGGCACGCGTAGCCCTTAAGGCTAGGGTGCCTGAGGAGCACCCAGTGAATAGGAAGAGCACATAGAGCCTGGAAGGCCTTGGGGACAGGGGTCCCCATAAGCTGTGCCCAAGGCAGTATAAGACAACCTCCCATATACATTTAAGATCAAGACATGGTAGGCGAGAATTTGAGGGTGCCTTGGGCCGGCCTAAACACGGCGAAAGGGACCTCAGGGGGATCACGGCCAAGTGCATCCTCAAATGTTGATGGGGAGTCAGGGCAGGACTAGGACTTCTGTTTCCTGGTGCCAGTTCTGGTGTCTCTGTCTCATGGCTGGGGCAGCCCAGCCATTACTGGGTTTGGGTCCCATATGGGCAGCGCTGTCACTAGCACCGCCGGCCAGTCAGTTAGAACCCAAGACAAACACCCTCTTACACCCTCTGTCCTGGGCCAGAGAGAGCCTGCCTGTGCAGCCCTTCTGCAAGGTTCACTGTAGCTGCTGGTGGGCAGGGGCAGCAGGGACTCATTTTGCATCCAGCCAGCCACTGCCCCAGAGACTAAATAATGGCTTCATATCCCCATCCCCCGAGCAGTGCAGCCCCACGAGCCGGCACTGCCCAAAGGGCACTGCAGCCCCTCACCCACACAGCCCCGCTCACAGTGGTGCCCAGCTGCCCGCGCACGCAGCTCCAGTGGCCTCAGCATTGCAAGCCCGGAACATGAGATCATGTGTCATACTAGTCATGCCAGGATCCCGCCTGCCAAGGCCCCCCTGGGGTTGCCCTGTTGACTGCCTGTGTCAGGTGCTGCACCCTGTTCCCACCCCACGGACGCTGAGCCCGGCGAGTCCCAGAAGGTGAACTGGATGCCAGGGGCAAAGGGCAGAGCCGGAGAGAAGTAGAAGCAGGCGCTGTCCCCAGTTCATCCCCTCAGGCGCAGTTGGGGCAGCCCCGCACCACAGAGCCTTCAGGACAGCGGCAGCGGTACACAGCTCATGTGATGATCCCAGCCCCGTGGGGTGAGCAGCTCCCCTCCCCCACCTGCCTGTCCCGAGTGAGGGACCTCGGGCCAGAGAAAATGTCTTGGCAGGCCGCATGGCAGCCCGCGGGCCGTATGTTGAACAAGCCTACATTAAACCTTTCCACCAACCCATTTGTCTGTGGGTGATATACAGATGTCTGCAGATGACTATTTTAAGGACACAACAAAGGCTGTGGATGACATGGGACATAAAACTGGTCCCTTGGTCGGTGATTATCTCTTTAGGAATACCACCTCTTATGATCCATTTCATTAAATCCTCAGCCACCTTCTGACCCATAACAGATTGTAAAGGTATTTCTTCTGGGAGCTGAGTGGTGTAGTCTATCAACAGTAATAGGAATTGGTGTTCCACAGAGATCTTTGGTAAAGGTCCTACTACATCTAAAGCTATTCGTGAAAAGGCCTCAGGCACTATGGGCATAGGTTGCAATGGAACCTTTGGGTGGTTTCTTTATGCTGACTCGACAATTTGGACAGGCTTCACAAAAGTCTTTGACCTGTCATAAAATTGGGGCCAGAAACACCACTTGGATAACCAAGCTTCAGTTTTGGCTCTTCCCATATGTCCCCACAATGTGTTTTCATGAGCCAACAGGGGGAGTCGGTAGGACTGGGGAATCAGGAGTTGATTAACTTCTTGTCCTTCCTGTGGGCCATCTCTAATCCTATATAATAATCCTTTTCTAACTACAAATCGGAGTAATGCTTGACACCATTCAGGACAGATTACTTGGTTGTCGTTCTTGGCCAAATCAGTTTGGACGATGGCTCAAAATACGTTCTCACTCTTTTGCGCCTCTCTAATATGAAGATTGCTCAAGCAGCTCTTGAGGTCCAGCACTTCTAGACCAACTGTATCGTCGGTGTCTGCTCCTATCATGCCTATTCGCTCTTTTTCCTGAGCCTTTACTGTGTCCAAAAAATGATAAATTTCATCCCAATCTCATCCTAACACCATTTGGTACAGTAGGTCTTCCAACAATCCCACTGGTATCTCCTGTGCTACATTATATACCTCTACCCAATACTTCTTTCTTGGATACGTGGATATTTGTCTATGCATGCACATCGTCATGACAGACCTTGCCTTGGTGGCTCAGCAATCCGGGGCCACATAAGCCCGTATTAGAGTCTATGCACACCCAGTATCAAGTATGGCTTGTAATTTCTTACCTCTGACCCGGGCACAAACTGTGTTTTTCTTTCTTCTCTTCTTGATTACTCTGACACTACAATACTTCATCTCTGCGCTTATTATCCTTTGAGTCGCTCCTGTGAGTCTTCAGCTCAAACCAAGAGTCTCCTGAGCAAGTTCCTGCCTGAGGCGTTATATTACACTCTTTCACTATGAGTCCCAGTCTGCCACAATAAAAATAAAGTATGTTACTTCCCTGGATCCGTCGACCTTCCCGGGTTTCTTTTTGTTCAGTTTCCTTTTGTGTGTAGTTCAGCCCAACTTTTGACATTGAAATTTTTTCCTTGTTATCTATTTGGGCACTAGTAAAATCTTCAGCCAGTTGCAAAGCTTCTGATGATTTTGGTTGGTGGCATCTTACCTATCTTTGAGTATTTTCGTCTAGGTCCAAGAGAAATTGCTCCAACAGGATCTGATCACAGATCTCAATCTTAGACAGCTCCACTGGTCTAAGCCACTTCTTTAATAAATCAGATAAATGTTGCAGCAATATTATTGGGGATTTATCTTCCTTTCTTTTTTTGTTCTGTCTGAATGGCTTATGGTATCTTTCCAAGTTGATGTCTAGGCAATACAATATTTCTTTCTTTACCTTATCATAATCACTAGCTTCTCCACAATTAATCACTTGATATGCTGTTTGAGCTCTCCCGATTAGTAGCACGACCAATTATCTTGCCCATTGACTCCAGTCCAACCCTGATGCTACTGCTGCTCATTCAAAACTTTCCAGGAAAGCTTCCGGATCATCTTGGGGGGTTAGTTTGGGTACCTTGAGTTCTATTTGGTTCCTTTGAACACATGCCTGTTGCTGTTGTAGAGCACGTTTCCCGGATGGTGTGTGGGAAACAGCCACAGTGGCGTCCTAAGTGGGGCACCGGGTAGTGACACCAACCCAGGCATGCTCAGGGATGCCAGGTGCGAGAGAGATAGACACCAGGAATGGTGGGGAGGTGAAATGAAGTTTGAAATTTACTTACACAACAGTTGAACAGCAGGCTGAAATAACTTGGAGAGTGGTACAACTTGGAGAATGTTACAGGAATATAGATGATAAACTATATACAACAGCAGATAAGTAACAAAGAGATGACAAGTAAGACGCTGGACAGGCAACAGATGACAAACAAGCGATAGATGACAGGTGGTGACTGCAGTCAAAGTGCGATACAAGTGCAATGCCTGACTAGGACAAGGTACAGGACGTTCCGGATATGCGAGGCAGTAAGCTATGATGCTCGGAGCGACCAGAGCAACTTCTGTTAGTAACCTAGGGGTCTGGCCAGGCTCTAAAACAGGTGATCGGTCTGTCTCGAGTGTCAAAGCCCGGGGACCCCGCGCTGAGGCGCGCAGTTCCCCATATAGAATCCCTCACCAATCAGAAAGCTCCCCCGATGGTGAGTTCTGGAAATCTTGGGCATGCTGGCCAGCCAGCCATGCCCATTAGGTGGTCTTTGATTGGCCAGGCCACAGGTGATCACACTTTATTTAACATTGTGATCACGCGCTGCTCACATGATGGATAAGACTGCAGATACACTCTGCTACCACATCACCAGCTGACATGTACAGGTGGTCATATCTCTTAATCTTTTAGTGCAATAATCTGGTGGGGTCATTTTGTTCACTGACAGCTGCAACCATTTGTCTTCTAAGGAAATTTGGCTCACAGCCTGCTATTGTTGCTGGTGTAACAGTTGGCCTACCAAATGTAAAGTCTGTTGAAATGGATCCAGATTTCCCATCATGCCTCCAGATATATCCATGTCTAAATTTTCTCAGTCTGTTGTTGAATTCCTGGCCAATGCACCACTGTGAAGGGGTGAGCCTAATCATATTTTTATAAAGGTATAGCTCTCCAGTTAATTTCCAATTAATAATGAGCTTCTTATTACTGTGTAACCACTGGGCCTCAAACAACTTACCCCGGGCCTCTTTGCCCCAGGGATTTGTGGGTGTCTGGCTAGCCATCTCAGGAAGCCTTGGGACAGGTCTCCTTCTGCACCGGAGTCCGCCCCTTTCTCGCCTGCCATGATTTTGTTCTTCCAGTGGGTGGAGCTTCCCTCTGGGTGGATGTCCCCTTTGGTTGCCTGTAGTCGAGATCTTCTGCGAGGCTCCTCCACCCCTTCCACCTCGCCCTTACCCTGCCCGGCGGTTCTGGGCGTTCTTGTTGCTATTCTCCCTGGCCACCGAAGGATGAGCTTTCCTCCCTCTATCTGCCCCGTGCCGCAACCCCTTCTAACCTGGGATAACACAACCAAACAAAAGAATTCTACTAAACTTAAATACCGCTAGTCCCCTACCGGGGTCTTGGCCCCTCAATCACGTTGCTACCCGCGACTCCGCCTGCTAGCCCTCACTCTCCGGGCTGGCTACCCACCACTCCTTGTCTTGCTTCCCCGGGAGCAACACCCTCTCCAGGTTCTCCCTGCCATAGAGCCCTCTCTCTCGGTCCACCTGGTTCGGACGGCCCCTCTCCGGGTTGCCCCAGGGCTTTCCTCTCCCACCTGGATCTGTCCCTGGCTGCAGTCCTCTTTCTGGGTCTTCTCGGGGCCTTGGACCCCTCCGCGCATCCGCGGCTTGCTCCTCGCTCTTCCCCAGCTCACCAGTTAAAGACATGCCATTCTCGGGCGTCCGTCTCTCTCTGGGCTCTTCTTCTCCGTAGGGCAGGCCGGCTGTTCGTCCCGGCGTTCCGCGTCCTCCGGGCTCTCTCCCCTGTTCAAGGCATGCGCCGGCAGTCGGCCCCGGCCTTCCGCGCCTCCCGGGCTCTCTCTCCGGTTCACAGCACATGCCAGCAGTCGGCTCCGGCAAGCCGCGCCTCCCAGGCTCGCTCTTCCACTCAGAGCCTGCTCCACCCACTCCGCTGCTCCAGCCGCTTCTGCCATGGCCTCTGCCTGGCATCCACGTGCTTCCCCCTCTCCTGGCTATGGCTTCTTCTTTTATCCTCTCCACCCGGTGCCTTGGGCTGACATCACCCGCTGACCACAGGTGTTTCAGGCCATTGTTCCCGCCGCGTGTGGGGCTCTCCGGTGGTCCTATGGTGAGTAACTGCCATTTTCCTTTCCTTCTGCTGCTCGCGTCTGCCTCCACGGCTCCTTTGGGGAGCTTCGGAGTGTCCCAATGGCTTCTCCCCCTGTGACATACTGGTTGATTTTTTGTGGTGATCCTGATTCTCACCTGCCACATCTTGATGGAAAATTATGCTTCAAGAGGAATGTAATTTTAACACCATTATATATATCACCAGATAATGCTGATTTATCTTTCAATGCTGAATTTTGGAAATCCTCTTCTAAATTTAGGCAAATTTCACTATTTGCATACTAAAAAAAAATCACAGCAATACAGTATTTTCTATTAAGGATTCTTTATTATTATTATTACACAACACAACTTATTATGTTTTTTCTTCTTTTTTTCTCATGTTTTGAATTCTTCTCTTCTCGGTCCTTTCAGACAATATCAGAACTCAGATAAATACACAGTCCTGTGTCTATCAAAATTAAGTTCAGCAACAAAACAAGACTGTTTTCCAGCTATCTGCCTCTGGAGTTCAAATCTCTCTCCCTTTCTCTTTTTTTAAAGTTTAAGAAATTTTATTTCACTTTCATCCTTGTTGTTTTCTTAATAAAAACAAATTAAAAGAAAAACTTTACTTGTTTCCATGGAGCTTTTGCTTTAATTCCAAACTTATCATTCTTCTCTCTTTAAGAGTCCTTGACTGGATTCAATTTCTGAACTTCATAGTTCTTCTGAATTGCTCACCGCATTGCTTGCCGGCTCTCTCTTGCTCTTTGGCTGTCATGTTCATCTCCTCTTCTCACTCTGTGCCACTGTCAAGGAGCTCATTACATAGCCCCCAAGAGTCATTGCTTCTTCAGCCCCGCCCTCAATCTCTGGGTAGAAGCTGTTACCTCCTTTTCTCTTTCTATAGAGAGGTATATATATAATGTTTATATCAACATATGACCTCGGCTTGCGGGCTGACATCAGTGATGAGTCCCAACCAGGGGTCCACACACCCACGTCCTCGTCTGCCGTGACTTGATGTTAATGGGAGTAGAATTCTGTACCTGGGCGTGTAGTTCCAGTCGTTCATTGTCCACCATCCTATGTTCATGAGGGCTCCACCATCCCCTACACCCTCGCCCTTTCCACTGGGTAGTGAACTGTGTTCTCGTCACTGGTCCATCTTTATATACAGAAAAAAACACAACCCGTGCTCCTGGCCTGGGTTATTGTTCCCCCGGCTTTTTGACAAATGAGAAAAAAAAATACTTGTTGAGGTCACTTTCTCCTTCACCTTGTTCTGGTCTTTACAGTAGCTTTTTATGAGCCTCCTATTGGGGTCATTATGGTCCTCTCACACCACCGGGTATACCATTAATAATTTTCTTTGCCCCCCTTTTAGGGTCTTTATGGTACCTCCTCTCTTGAGTGCCCTCCTATTAGGGTGTTTACAATAGTTAACCTTGCTGTGCTCTTCAGTTTGCCAGCCGGATGGTAGTCAGTTTCTAGTGCTGCTCCTTCACCAGTCCTTCATCTAGGCTTTCTCTGGGGAGCTCCTTCTCTGCAGGAACCTCCTGCCTGTTTCCTAGGTTGCTCTCAGGCTTTCCTGCAGCGTTCCTTGACTCGGCTCCTCTCCTGGTCCTTAGCTCCCTGCTCCTGCCTGCTCCGGGCTCCTCTTTAAATTGAGGTTTGAATTCTCGGCCCCTCCCCTCCAGAAACACCTGGGTAAGGAGGATTTCTGCTGGGCTCATTGGGGCTGGAGCAGCTGCTTCTATTTTTGGCCAGTGCTCCTTTGCCCCTGTGTGTCTCTCTCTCTCTCACAGCCACATTAGTTTTTTCTTTCCATTGGGGCCTCTCCCTGTCTCCGCCCCTCTCTGTGGCCACTCTAGCTTCATGGAACAATGACTCCAGAAGCGCTGTTCTCAGTGAGCTCTCTCTTCTTCTGCTGGCTCCTGCCCACTCCCAGGCAAGAATGGGATCGTCCTTCTTTCTTCTTCACAGTGTGCCATATGCTGGAAGAAGGGCTGTGTATATAAGGCCGTGATATGACAGATGTCTGATCTAATGTGGGTGGGGTTTTGCCACCTTTTACACCAGAGGTGCACAACTCAAATATGTACTTGGGCTAGAGGTGATGTTGGCCAAAGCTAGGAGGGCTGAACCAAATTATTGCTAGGGAATTTAAAATGCTGTGCAATGCATGGCATGCCAAGTCTTTTGCCATAGTTTTGAGAGGAGGAAGGGGCGAGAGAAAGGAAAAGAGGGTGAGAGAGACAGACAAGGATAAAGGGTGAGAGAGACACAGTGAGAGGGGGAAGGGGGGAGAGAGAGAGGGGACAGATGGCAACCCTAATTGTGGGGATGACCCTCAGGAGGAGGAAAGATTGTGGCTGCTCTTTTTCTAAAAAGGGTATGTCTGCAGGAGTACTGTAGTGACACTGGGTGAAGGGACTATTTGGACCTGTATTTTAGAAATAATAAGACACAAGGACATAGTTAGACACATGCAATGACACTCTGAGACACACATACATGCAAGCAGACATAGAGGCACACACATATAAATTAGGTGTACAATAATTCAGAACTTGAGATTTATTCATTATTGAATGTTACAAGTTTTTGAAACAAAATAACACATGCATCATGAAAAGTATAGAACAATAAAAACAATATAACTCAAACATTTATATTAATAAAACTCTAAACATAGGTATTTTTGTGACTGGAACTGATACTCTCCCTCTAGAATTGTTCTACAAATCAGGGTCTGGACTGGACTTTTTGCTAGTTTTAACAAAGTAACATAAAAATGAGTTCTTGTAAGAGCTGGATTTAATGAGAAAGTTGGGCCTGTTTGGATGACACAAGCATTCCAAATCTTGGTTTTAAACTACTTATTGCTACTATCAGATCATTTTCTGGGCACAAATGATTTCTTATTTTATTTTTTAACCCAGTCAAGTGTGATAAACTGGTCTCTCACAAATACACTGAGGCAAACAGGGGAAGCTCTGTGAAAGCCATTTTTCTCAGCTGTGGGTATTCTCACTTAATTTTTTGCCAAAATTCAGGAATGTCACCCAGTCCCATGCTTTGCAACCTCTGCTACATACTGCCCATGGAAAACTCAGAAAGGTTTTTCTTCATGCTCTCTAGAATCCCTGCTTGTTCAATAACGATGTCATTAAATGGATTCAAAATCCATAGTTTCTGTGAGTCTTCATGCTCTTCAGCGTTACGGAAATAACGTTCAAAGTTTCACTGCAAATTTACCAAGTGTCCTTTAATACTTTCTTTCACACTTTCATTCAGAGGGATTTCATTTTATTCACACAACTCTGAGAGCTGTGGAAATGAAACAAAATTTCCATATAAAGCTTGATTTTTCCAGAACCTCAACTTGCTTCTAAAAGCTTTTACTTTGTCATGCAAGATAAATAGATTTGTATTGTATTCCTGAAGCTGAAAGTTCAAGTCATTGATTTAATCAAAAATGTCACGAAGGCTAATTTGCAAATCCATACTTCATCTTCAGAATGCTCTAAGAATTCAGATTTCATATCTCTGAGAGAGACAGTAACTTCATATCTCAACTCAAACAGGCAATTCAACAACCTGCCATGTGACAACCACCAGACTTCAGTGTGAAGAAGTACAGTAGTATGCTCAGATCCCATGTCATGGCACCACATTCAGAAAAGACGTGAATTCAGAGCCCTCACTTATATGAAGTTTACTGTTTTCATGGCTGTTCCTAGTACATTGTTTAAATCTTCATTCAGTTGTTTTGCAGCCAATGTCTGTCTACAGATAATGCAATGGCTCCAGTTGATTGAAGGATTTATAGCTTATAAGTGAGCAACAGGACCACTTAATTTCTGCTGCTCCGTTTGTGCACAGACACACGTCACTCTCAGGACAATCCATTTTTTACATTGTGTTCATTTAAGATCTTAAAAATGTCCTCTCCTGTTTTTGTGTTCAGTTCTTGCAGCCATATATTTGTTCTTGTAGTCCTTGCTCATCTTCATCATCAATGTATCTGATGTATCAATGTATCATCAGTTGTTCATAGCTGGACACATCTGTAGATTCATCAGTCTGTAAAGAGAACTGTTTTTTCTGGATGATTTTTTCTGAAATTTATTTAATTACGTCTTCTGCGTTCAGGTCCCAGAGGACTAGACAAGGGCCAATGTGGTTCCTATTTTCAAGAAGAGGAGGAAGGAGGATACAGGTAAGTATAGATCAATTAGTCTCACACCTATTCTTGGGAAAACCTTTGGAAAAATTAAAACATTATTAAGGATCACATTTGTGGGAGTCCAGCAGGAAAAACAATGCTGAAGGGCAACCCACATGGATTCATAGCAGGTAGATTCTACCTGACTAACCTTATTTCTTTTTATGACCAGGTCACAACATTTTTAGATCCAGAAATCAAGGTAGATGTCATCTACTTAGATTTTAAGAAGGCCTTCGATATGGTATCTCATCCTATTGTCATAGATAAACTGAGTGGCTGTGACACAGGTGAAGAAAAGGTCATTTGGGTAGGGAATTGGCTGGCTTAGGGGTTCCACCCAGAGAGCGATGGTGGACAGGTCAGTATGAACTTGGAAAGGTGAGAGCAGTGGAGGCTCATGGGGTGCAGTCTTTGGACCTGTGCTGCTCAACGTCTTCATCAGTGACTTGGATGAGGGCATGGAAAGCACTCTGTCCATATTCACAGATGATACCAAATTATGGGGTAAAGTTAACACACTAGAGGGTAGGGAATGAATCCAGATGGATCTGGACAGGTTGGAAAAGTGGACAGAACAATAGGATGCAGTTCAACAAGGACAAGTGCAAGGTGCTGCACCTAGGGAGAAGGAATCACCAGCTGCTTCTCAGCAGCAGAGCAATGAAAAAAGATCTCAGAATCATTGTTGACACCAAGATGAACATAAGCCGTCAATGTGATGAATCGATCAGTAAAGCTAACCACACTTTATCACGTATTAGCAGTTGCATGACCAACAGGTCTAAAGAGGTGATACTTCCCCTCTATGTGGCATTGGTCAGGCTGCAGTTGGAATACTGCATCCACTTTTGGGCGCTGCACTTCAAAAGGGATGTGGACAATCTTGAGAAGGTTCAGAGGAGGGCCACTTGTATGGTTAGGGGCCTGTAGGCAAAGCCCTATGAGGAGAGATTGAGGGCCCTGAATCTCTTCACCCTCTGCAAGAGAAGACTGAGAAGTGATCTTGTTGCTGCCTACAAATGCATTCAGGGCAGGGGGAGGGGGCAGCAAGAAATAGGAGATGCTCTGTTTACCAGGACACCCCTTGGAGTAACTAGGAACAATGGCTACAAACTGACAAAGAGCAGATTTAGGTTGGACATCAGAAAGAACTTCTCACGCATGGCCACCTAGACATGTCAATCTTTACCCCGCTGCTCCCCCTCTCTCTTCTAAGCTTCTGTTTCCCCACACAGACAGCCCCCCGAATCACTGAATCTTTTCCAAATGGATTTGGAAGCTCCAAATTGATTCAGAAAGCCTAAAGCAGTCAGTGCTTCGATTCAGACATGATGATTCAGCGTCTGAATCTTTTCCAAATCCAAAACGCAGTCTGAAGCCTCGCACAGCCCTATTGACTACCACAATGGTTGAAGGAGTTGTGGATTTTGCCCCCCAACTCCAAAATTGCATGAGGACCCTGCACTCTTTTCAGGACTATTCCATCTTTGACAGGAGGTGTCACCTCTTGGAGGCTGGAATTCGTGCCAACGATGATAGTGGCTCCATTCATCCACTCTGGGTCTGAGCACACCAAGGTGTAGTGGGGATTGTAGGTGCACAATGATAGCTACAGTATGGGTAGTTATCTTGGCTGAGTCCGTAAAGTTCCAGTCTCATTAAGGGGTGAAGAGGTAAATCTCTTTTAAATTGTGACCTGTGAGCCATTGTCCAAAATGGCTCGGCATGGGTGCCCATCCACAGTTACAGGCACTTTGACCTTGGGCCCTACCAATCCCTTTGGGAAAAAAACTACATCTATTGGTGTCCGGGAGCCTCACTAAATCTGTGGTCAGGCCAGTTCCCTCAGCATGCACCTCTTCCATTTCCCGGTTCATCCCATTTATTCTTCAGACGTTGGAATACCAGAGTTGGATTTTCTTCATTTGCACAGTCTCGAGCCAAGTGTCCTAGTTCTCCACAATGGAAACAAAACCCTGGTTGCCTAGCTGGGGGTCTCGCGTGAGGTGGGTTCTGATGAAGTGCCCTAGTTGGGGCATCTGAGGTTTGGAAGGGGGCAGCAGGGGCTCTCCCAATCTGGGCAGCTAGCATAGTGGCAAGAGCTTTCTCCCCATCCTCCTGTATGGGTTCTTCCTAGGCTTCAATGGCCATAGCCCAAAGAACTGTGGTCCTCCAGGAAGGGGCTCCTTGGTGACCACACAGATTCTTTCATTGTGAGGACCTTTTTCTCTTCACGTATCTTGCAAGTTAGCTGACTAAACCCTGGAGGATTGCTCTTTCAAATAGCTAGGTTCAGTTTGTTCACCAAGGCAGGATTGTAGTGTTCCCCAATCTGGATCTGTCAAAGCCATACTTGGTTTGCTTCTTCCTGGGTAAAACCTCCTGCATCCGTTTGTAGTATTTGCTCTAAACACAGCACATAGGAGGAGACAGCTTTGCCCTTCCTCTGAAAGGTGTTGTGAAGCTCAAAGTATGTGGATCCACTCTGGGTGGACTGCCCCAGCACATCCTGTAAGGCAGTCAAACACTGCTCTGCTGCGATACTGAGATTCTGCAGTTTTGTAGTCCTCACTGCCCTGAAAGCAGGCTCACTCAGGGTGTCCATCAGGCACCGTTGCTCCTGTTCTTCAGTCACTTGCCATGTTAGTAATGTCTCTTGCATGTGCAGGTACCAGGGTCCAAAACTCTCCTCTCCAGGAGTCACAGGGAGGTTTCCAGAGAAAATGCAGAGCTGCGTGTGGGTAGCCTTTTCAGCAGAGGCTTACATAACTGCCTTGAGTACATTCCATAATACCTCAACCCACTCAGGGGCCTGTGGGTCACCACCTGGGGCCAGTGGCAGCTGGAATGAGTCCTTTACCTGGTCTAGGAGATGGGCACCAGCTCCATTCCCGGGCCCCAGATGGGCTCAGGGAAGAAAACACCATCAGTCACCATGCCTCCTGTTCTCCTACCTCTAGTACTTCAGGGATTCTGGAGGAAACCACGGCCCCATGTAACCCACACAAAGCACAGTGGGTATCCTTTTCCTCCTCGAGGCATAGCCCTTTTACCCGGCACCCCCTTCAAACTATACAAAGATATCCTGAGTAAATGCTGCACCTCGCCCTGTCCCTCTGGGTATCCCTGAAACAAAAAGGGCCCCCTCCAAGGCAGTACACCAACTCTTTACACCAACTCTTTACACCAGCTCTCCAACAGGAGTTCTGCTATGTCAAAACTTCAGCACCTATCACGGAGGTCTCCTAGGTGCCCTGCTGCAGACACGGGGCACACCTAAATGTGGGGTGCACCCCAAGGATCCTGGGCAAGCCCCCAAAATGTAACCCTGGCCGTGGGACTACCTGTGAAGCCACAACCCAACTCTGGATCCTTGGAGGTGCTCACAGCCTGGAACTGCCAGCCCTTCTGGAGTGAGGGAGGTTCCCCTCACAGGAAAGTGCCTAGTGTCCCTGGGCCTTTGATTAGACATGACAAAATTTACAACTGTAACCCTTGCCAACACACTAAGGCCAGGTGATGTGCTGGATTTTGGGTCCACAGGGTGCCAATAGCCAGTAGTCCTGGGAGAGGGATCCTGTGGGTCCCAAGGGTGTATCCCTCACCGACCAAGTATTAGCTCTGAACCCAATGAACGTATTATTCTTTATTATAAACAGATTATTTTATACACAGGAAGAAAACAAACAAAGTAATATAATAACAATAGTTAATAACAAAACTAACAATTTAGAACCCTTTAAAACAGTTCCCCTCATAACCGAATGGGTTTCCTTCTGGTCACAATCCACTTCCCATAACAATAAATGGCAATGCAGCTATAAATATGATCCACCACTAGATGGGGAGACCAGACTTCTACTGCTCTGGGGAAAATGGACTCCTTTATTCCTTCCTGGTAACACAGAAAAACAGACTCTGAACAGCTGCTGCAGACAGTAGGCTCCCCGATGTTTCCTTTATTGGCAGATTGATTTCTTAATCAGTTTCCTTCTGGAACTACACTTACTACAAACAGTAGTGATTAGGTGTCTCCTCACAGTCATTCTGGTTTGTTTTTTCTCAGCCCACTCCCTCTCAGGGCTGTCTCCCCACTACAAGCACATCCATCAGCAGACAGGAGTTTCCCTCTGCAGGTCTCTGATTCTGCAGCCAGAGCCTTCCTAGCTTGGATTTCCCCCCAGCCTCTTAGTCAGACACAATTCATAGCCCAGCCAGTAACCCTGTAAGGGTTCTGCTGTTCTTTCAGCTCTCAGCAAGTTTAACAGCCTTGCTTACCAACCCCTCCCCACTCTTTCTCTGTTAACTTTTTCCAGAAAGACAACACATAAATTGTATTAAGAACAACTGAAATTACATAGGTAACAACCAAATTATATTGAATGTGAACATTCTGGGTGGTACATATTGAGGGTTATAGTCTGTACAGAAATGACAGGGTGGGGAAGAAAGGGGGAGGAGTTGCGCTTTATGTCAATGAGCAATATACATTGACCCTCATCAAGATGGAATCAAAGGATGAGGAAGTAGAAGGATTGTGAGTTAGGTTACATGGGGGGCAAGGAGAAAGGGATTTGGTGGTAGGAGTCTGCTACAGACCCCCACACCAAGGGGAAGAACTAGATTCAGTGCTCCTGAGGCAGCTTTCAGAGACCATAAAAGCTAAAGAGGCGTTAGTCATGGGGGACCTAAACTACCCAGACATCTGCTGGGAGATGCAGACAGCAAAGTCCCACTGTTCACGCAGGTTTCTAACCTGTGTACAGGACCTCCACCTGACACAGAAGGTACACGGTCCCACTAGGGGGAATGCCTTAGTGGATCTGGTATTGGCAATGGGGGATGACATGGTAGGAGACGTACAGATCAGTGGCCATCTGCGGGACACTGATCACCTAATAATAGAATTCTTCATAAGATGTCAAGTGGGTAAGGTAACTAGTAAGGTGAAAGTGCTAGACATTAGGAAAGCTGATTTCAATGAACTCAAGTGTTTGGTGAAGGACGCACTGCAGAGTAAGAGTTTTGAAGTGATGGAAGCCCAAGAAAGGTGGCTGTGCCTTAAGAAAATGATCCTTCAGGCACAAAGGGAGATGATACTGATGCGAGGAAAAAGAGGGAATGGGGCCAGGAGGCTTCCTTGGCTGACCAGAGAAATCCAGGGCAGCCTAAGGGCCAAAAGGGGAGCACATAAAAAATGGAAACAGGGAAAGATCACCAAAGACAAATATACCTCCTCTGCTCGTGCTTGTAGGGAGGCAGTTAGATGGGGCAAAATGGCCCATGGCTACCATGGAGCTGAGGATGGCATCCCAAGTAAAGGACAACAAGAAATTGTTTTTTAGATATATAAGGAGTAAAAGGAAGGCCCTGGGAGGAATAGGACCCCCTACTAAATGGGCAGAAGCAATTGGTGACAGACGGGGGGACAAGCCTGAACTCCTCAATGAGTTCTTTGCCTCAGTGTTCCTAAGAGAGGGGCACGACAAGTCTCTCACTGGAGAGAGGTAGCAGCAAGGTGCCAGACTACCATGCGTAGACCCTGAGATGGTTCAGAGTCTCTTGGAAGAACTGGATGCCTTTAAGTCGGCAGGCCTGGATGAGCTTCATCCAAGGGTACTGAAGGCACTGGCCGACATCATTGCACAGCCACTGGCAGGAATATTTGAATGCTCGTGGTGCATGGGCCAAGTGCCAGAGGACTGCAAAAGGGCCAGTGTGGTCCCCATTTTCAAGAAGGGGAGGAAGGAAGACCCAGGCAACTATAGGCCAGTCAGTCTCACCTCCATCCTTGGCAAAATCCTTGAAAAAATTATCAAGGCTCACATTTGCGAGAGCCTGGCAGGACAAATTATGCTGAGGGGAAACCAGCACGGGTTCGTAGCAGGCAGATCGTGCCTGACTAATCTAG